>JAVIWB010002553.1:0-34752 GCA_031893035.1 Dermolepida albohirtum
TAAATTTAGCGGAGATGTTCCACTAATGGACTATACCAATCATTATCTAAAATTTCATATACAGGATGCGACAAAGTGATAGCCCTGATTTGGGAAATGAATAAAAACAAAACCAAACAACATATAAATCTTTTATTTGGGAGAAATAATTGCAATGCTTTTGAAATACTATGTTTTAAAATTACATCACTCGAGAAACGGCCATTGTTGTTGTTACCATTATCCTACGGGTAATTGTGAAATCGTGGTGATTTCTTGTTTTATTGTTGCTTCTAGGTCTTCGAAATTCGTAGTTGATGTTGGTGAGTTGTCCCTTTAGATATCCCCATAGGGGTTATATTAGGGGAATGCGAATATCATCAAATAACGATGGAAACATTTCTCGGGGAATGCCCAATGAACGACGTGAGCTTGTACAGCACCATTTTATCACCTCTTTTGGTCGACCAAATGAGGTGACGACTTCAGAAATTCTAAAGAAAATCCACAAAACGGTACTGGATGATCGTCAATTGAAAGTACGCGAGCTGGCAGACAAAGAAGGCATTTGAAAAAGTGCGGTACATCGCATATTATTTGAAAATTTGAACATGAGAAAGCTGTGTGCAAGATGGGTGTCGCGTTTGCTCACACTCGAACAAAAACAGTGTCGTGAGGATGTTTCAATTGAGTGTTTAGCGAAGTTTCACAGCAACAAAGCGGAATTTTTGCGCCATTTCATAACCATGGATGAAACATGGGTCTATCACTTCACACCTGATACAAGAGAACAATTAAAACAATGGACTCAAAAGGGAGAACCGGTTCCAAAGAAAGCGAAGACCGTTTCATCTGCAGGCAATATCCTGGCAACTGTTTTTTGGGATGCACGTGGAATAATTTTCATTGACTATCTTGAAGAAGGAAAAGCTATCAACGGCGAGTATTATGCGAACTTATTGCAACGTTTAAGCGAATAAATCAAGCAAAAGCGGCCGCATTTGGTTAAGAAGAAAGTGTTGTTTCATCAAGACAATGCACTAGCTCATAAATCCGTTATTGCGATGGCCAAAATTAATGAATTAAAGTTTGAATTGCTGCCTCATGCACCCTACTCGCCAGATTTAATCCCCTCGGATTATTTTCTGTTCCAAAACTTGCAAAATGGCTCAGTGGTCAAAGATTTTCCAACAATGAAGATGTAATGTCGGCAATTTTGAGGAGCAAGGCGATTCTTATTATAAAAAGGATATCGAACTTATTGAACATCGCTGGGAAAAGTGTAATAAAGCTGAAAGGAGATTATGTTAGAAATAAATAGTGTTAGGGCAAGTTTTTATTAGAAAACCTTAGGTGGGGCCACTGCATTGAATTTCCTAGAATTTGACTTGCCAATACTGAAGCCCGTCCATACTAAATAATAGCTATTGAAAAATTTAGGGCAACAACAGAGACCACAAGACAGTAGTAATAGAAAACCAAATGGTTAAGTTAACAATCTATCGATTTATTAAAGTAATTACTAACCGATATACTAAAATATCATCAATAGTAACACATGTACAAATATATCTCCATTCATTAACTATTTACCGACACTGTAGTTTCTATAAATATATAAAACATGTTGCGAATGTTCTAGGATAATATATTTCAACAGGTAGTCATCCTGAAAACGTAGACAGTTTACAGTCATGTAACCCCAAGGTACAATTACTTACGATATTGTACTTGAACTCCCTTATCAGCTATTTAAAAAATTTGTGTTTGTTTTTATTGGGTTATTCAATGGCTACAAATCTTAGAACAACTTATTCGAAATGACTTTCATTTGGCCTCCAGCACGACTTGAGACGATGTGGCCACTCATCGATCGCGAGACGCACTTCATGCATGGGAAAATTGACCACTGCACGGACAAGGGCTCGCTTCAACGACTCAATATTTGGGTGTCGAATAGAGGAAGCCATGCCCTCTAATACGGACCACAACTTGTAATCGGGTTGAGGTCTGAAATATCAGCTGGCCAATCATCCGTTGATATGATGTCCGGAACGTTGTTTTTGAGCCACAGTTGAGTCGTTTTTGCTTTGTGAGCTGGAGCAGAGTCTTGCTGGAAAGTCCATAGCTTATTGGTGAATATTGATTGGTTGAGAGGCTTCACAATGGGTTCCAAGACGGTCGATAGATATACTTTGGTCGATGTTTTTACCCCTTTCGTGCAAAAATGAAGCTTGGTAACGCCACCGTAGCTCACTCCTCACCATACCATTACAGAAGCGGGATGGTGGCCTTTTTGATCCCCCGGGATGAGTTGGGATGCTTCTCTGGATGACCGAGCATACACACGATCGTTCTGTTTATTGAACGATTCTTCTACGGTGAAGATTTTCTCGTCGGTAAACAGAACTTATCTGTGAGCATTCTTCGCGTACAGGCTGAGTAACGCTTTCGAATTTCGCTTGCGTTTTTCCTTCCTCCTTTGATCGCTTCCGGAGTTCTCACAGTGCGCGAACGGTCGGATCTTTGACGGTCTCGTACGCCACCAGTAGCCTCAAACAACTTCACAGCACGATACACAAAATTGCTAAAGGTATCGCCTTTTTCTATGTTGCATTTTAGTAGGCCAACTACAACAATACGATTTGAAATCACAGATCTATGTCAACAAGCCCACAACCACCTGTGCATTAAAGGAGGAGATTCAACGCTGCATCAACGAAATTCAGCCACATTTATGCATAATGGTCATGGAAAATTTCGACAAACGAGTGCGTATGTGTATGCAAAGCAGTGGAGGCCATTTGCCCGATGTGTTATTCCATACATAACCCTATTCTATGTACTTCATGATTCAATAAAAAAATAAGAATCAAAGGACTAAAAACTGTTTTCTATTTAATTCAAATCTTGCTTTAATTTTGGGACACCTTTTATAAACTCTATAAAAAAGTCTACTTTTGGATAACAGTTTCTAATAAATTCAGCTACAAATTGACATGCATGGAGCAAACAGATTACATGAAGCCACTGAGGATTGACAAATTTGGTAACATTATGAATTATATCACGAGTATAACTGTAAATTACAGCTTCTTTAGCACTGACTTTTCATTTAGTCGCCATGGAATCAAAAGCTTTAATAACATAGTTTAACACTTTTAGTAAATGTTTATAATAAATAATACCAAACAAAATATATTCAATAAATACTCGGTAAACGCAGGAAGTACAGAGAAGCACCTTGAAACAAAATAAAATATTAATTTGCATAATTGCTATTAGTTATTCTTGTGTTAATTAGTCAATTAATCATTTAATAATTATATACCATACATACATACGTACATACGCCTACATGCTTTTGGTTACAAACACAATCGAAATGATTAAAAAGCTTTCCAATATTTTAAATTCGTATTATGTGGGATGTCTTTTCAGTTTTGCATATTGGGACATACCAGGTCGGTTGAAAAGTCCCTGGTCTGACACATAGATGGCGTTACTGTTATTAAATCCATATGTTTTTTAGATAGTACTACCCTTCAAACAAAACGTGTCAAAATTTGACAGCAATCCGACCATTAGTTACTGAGATATTGCGTTAAGAGTGAAGCTATTTTTGTTATTTAAAAAAATGGAAAAAAAAGAATTTCGTGTGCTGATAAAGTACTGCTTTTTGAAGGGAAAAAATATCGTTGAAGCAAAAGCATGGCTTGACGAGGAGTTTTCGGACTCTGCGCCAGGAAAATCAACCATAATTGATTGATATGCTAAGTCTAAACGTGGTGAAATGAGCACCGAAGGCGGCGAACGCAGTGGACGACCAAAAGAGGCTGTCACTGACGAAAACATCAAAAAAGTTCGCAAAATCATTTTAAATGACCGTAAGGTAAAGTTGATTGAGATAGTTGACATCCTAAAGATATCAAAGAAACGTGTTGGACACATCGTGCATGAATATTTGGGCATGCGGAAGCTCTGTGCAAAATGGGTGCCGCACAAGCTCACATTCGATCAAAAACAACAACGAGTTGATGATTTCGAGCTGTGTTTGAAGCTGTTAATTCGTAATAAAACCGAGTTTTTGCGTCAATATGTGACAATGGATAAAACATGGATTCACCACTACACTCCAGAGTCCAAACGACAGTCAGCCGAGTGGACTGCACGCGATGAACCGGCTCCAAAGCGTGGAAAGACGCAACAGTCAGCTGGAAAAGTTATGGCGTAAGTTTTTTGGGATGCGCATGGAATAATTTTCATAGATTATCTTAAAAAGGGCCAGTCCATCAACAGCGACTATTATACAGCGTTATTGGACCGTTTGAAGAACGAAATCGCAAAAAAACGGCCCCATATGAAGAAGAAGAAAGTGCTGTTTCACCAAGACAATGCACCGTGTCACAAATCAATGCAAACAATGGCCAAATTAAGTGAATTGGCTTTCGAATTACTTCCCCATCCACCGTACTCTCAAGATGTGGCCCCCAGCGACTATTTCCTGTTTGCAGACCTCAAGAGAATGCTCGCCGGGAAGAAATTTAGCAGGGATGAGGAGGTGATCGCCGAAACTGAGGCCTATTTCGAGGCTAAAGACAATTCCTACTACAAAAATGGTATCGAAAAGTTGGAAGAACGCTATAAACGGTGTATCGCCCTCGAAGGCAACTATGTTGAATAATAAAATCGAATTTTGCCAAAAAACTGTGTTTTACTATGGTAGACCGGGGACTTTTCAGTTCGACTGTTACAAGGTGCCACTAATCAAATTTCAGCACTAAAAATTAACCTTCATCTTTAGTTAACTTAAATCCAAAGCTTCAGTGCGATGCGTGTAGTGTTGTAACTACAACGAAGAGTCAAAGTTGACAAGTTAGTTGAAAAATGGAAATAAACTGAGAACATTTTCGAGGAATAATTTTTTGTAATTTTCGAAGACAATTATCTCAATAAGAATGACCCGCCGAATTGGTTTCTGTTTTCGGCAATGGAGCACCACATCAGTCAACAAATTTCTCGTTGGTATGGAGAATTCAAACGTGGACGGAGTAGTTTTAGCGGCGATTCAAAAGTAGGTTCACCAAAAACGACAGTCACTCAGGAAAGAGTCGATGCTGTGCGCAAGATCATCAACGAAGATCGACATGTGACATATCGCAAGAATGAAGCCTTATTGGGGATTTCAAAGATTTCAATTTAAAGAATTTAGCATAAAGAATTGTGTGCAGAAAAATTAGTTTCCCGTTGAATACCCCATCTGCTAATCCAAGAACAGAAAACAGCTAGGATAAATTGGTGTTAAAAAACTCAAGATCGCTTCAACGCCGAAGACTCTAAAAACGTGTACAACGTTGTCAGTGGTGATGAATCTTGGATTTATTCATACGAGCCAGAAAATAAGCGCCGGGTGTTCAAAGGAAATGACAAAAGTCATCCGTTCTCGAAGTGTCTCCCAAAAGATGGTCACGACATTTGTCTCAAAAGCACGTCATGTAGCAACAATTTATTTAGAAGAGCAAAAAACTGTTACTGCCAATCGCAATACAACCATCTCTTTGCCACAAGTCATCGCTGAGCTTCGAAAAACCAACCCCGAAGTTTGCACACAGCACGCAAGACAATTGAATTTTTAACGCAACAAAACGTCAAATTGTTGAACCATCCTCCGTATAGTCCGGACCTAAGTCTCAACGATTTCTTAAAATCAAGGACGGAGTGCGTGGCCAAAGGTTCCAGTCGTTAGAAGGAGCAGCCGATACCTTCAAAACTGTAATTTGGACTGTACCAACAAATGAATGGTGCTTCCACAGTTAGTTCGAGCGCTTGCAAAAGTGCATTAATCTTCGTGGAGAATATTGCGAAAGACAATGAAGTCTTTAAAAGTTCTTTACTGTTTTATTCCAGTTTTATATGCAAAGTTTAAAAGACAACCCACGTAATCAAATTTCGACCTGTATTTTTATTTCAGTGGAAATGAAATGTTTTTATTTCTTCTATTAATGATTTCTCGTTTTTATATAATTATTCAAAGATCCGGGACAACGTATAAATATTTTGAATAATAGTGAGCGCTTCATTATGTTTCAAGTTTATGTGCATAAATTATTTCCTCAAAAATAGGTAAATCTATACTATATTGGTAGGAGTACATTTTAGTAGGTAACTTGCATACAAACTAGGAGAACTTTATTGAAAAACAATCAATATTAATCATCGAGAAGAATATATTAATTTAAAAAAACTATCTGTAAAACCCTATATATGCATACGGAATAGAAATATGGGACGCTGTCACCAATACGTACACGTTCAGACTAAAGTGTTTAGTTGAAGAATCATCCTGCATAGTATAAAATTTGCATAGCAATATACCTAGTCCTGCCATAAGTATTGATACAAGTGTAAACGCACCTTTTTGCAGATGATAACTTGAAAACACAAAAATTTTATGTTGGCAGTTCTGACATTTGATAACAACTTCACTATAGCGTGAGTCGTCATTATGGAATGGTCGGATAAAGAGAGCCGTATTGCGGTTAATGCACTTCATAAGTGTGGAATAGAAAGAGCCCGTACTTTTGATTTATTGAAACCGTTAAATATTACGCGTGTGTTTGTGTATCGTACTGTTAAGTTATTCATTGATACTGGAAATGTAATCGACCGTAAAAGATCTGGCAGGCCTCGCATAGTTCGTACACCACAGGCCATCAATGCTGTGAGGTACCGCATCAATCGACATCCTGTCCGCAAACAGAAAATCATGGCTCGTGAAATGGGTATTGCTCCGAGAACCATGAGCCGTATCATTAAACAAGACCTAGGACTTGGAGCTTTCAAACGACAAATAGGACAGCGCCTTAACGCTGAATTAAAAAAGAATAGAGAGAAAAGATGCAGACACCTGATATCGCTGTCCGGCAAAGAGCGTCACAAAAAAATTTTCTGTCTTCTGAGGAAAAAATTTTTACCGTGGAAGAAACTTTTAACAAGCAGAATGATAGGGTGTATGCACGGTCCTCCAAGAAAGCCAAGGATTCAGCGAGGTAATTTTCCTGCTTCAGTGATAGTTTGGTGGGGAGTATCCTATGACGGTGTCACTTCCTTGCATTTTTGTGAAAAAGGTGTTAAAACAGCGGCCAAAAACTATCAACGAGACATTTTAAGCAATGTAGTGGAGCCCCTGAACTACACCATGTTCCAAAACCAACCATGGATATTCCAACAAGACTCTGCGCCCTCTCACAAGGCCAAAACAACTCAGCAATGGCTTAAAAATCATGTACCTGAGTTTATTAATACTGACTATTGGCCGTCAACAAGCCCAGACCTAAATCCACTCGACTACAAACTGTGTTCAATATTAGAGGGCATAGTCTGTAGAAGACCCCATCGCAACCTGGAATCATTGAAGCAAGCGTTAACAGAATCAGTCGACAATTTTCCGATGGATATCGTCCGTACAGCGATTAATGAGTGACCCTGCAGACTTCGGCGTTGTATTAAGGCAAATGGCGGCCATTTCGAGTAATTTGTATTGTATTTTGTAGCTTACTATTGCCAAAATAAACTATCAAAAATAATTTAAATCCAACTTGCAGTTTTCTTTTTGTACTTTATATCAGTATTTATAGCAGGACTAGGTATGAACTCGTGATAACTTAAGTAATAGGTATACTTTCTATTTCTCAAAACCAAATGTTACATGAAAAAAAAATAATATGTTAAAAGTTGGTGCAGTGTGGTGAGTATTGCTCCTTGCTTATTTCAATATTACTGTGAGTAATATCTAATAGTTTATTATGCACTTTACATCATCTTAAAGCGATTACTTCCTTTATTGAAACACATTTACTAACTATACTTTTTTTTCCCTTTTTTCGTCTGTTTATGTTGCATTTTATTAAAAATATATTCTGTCTTGCTGTTTAAAGATAACTTTTTAGTAGAGAGTTGTTTTTCTTTTTTATTTTCTTGGGTTTTTTTAGTTTTATATACAAGGGTCAATCTGAATTACATTTACATTTTTGTTCCATTACTGTTTTCCTTCACCTTCCGCGAACTCCTTGTGTTGTGTATTTGTTAGTCACCAGGATAGACCCCTCTTGGTGTGAAGCGTGTGGCCTTGTTTTTTCCTAGTTACCTGTTTATTCTTTCCTTGCTATTGTTTTTCTCCTCTCTTTAGCAGTCATGGATTCCCGCTGTAGTAGTTGTGGCGTGGATTTGGTTGCAGATAACGAAATTTCATGCCATCTTTGTAAGAGTCTTGCACATACCTCTTGTAATAGTCTTTCTAGAGTTAAGATACAATGTTTGAAAAGTAAAACTCGTAGACTGTCATATCAGTGTTCGTCATGTTCCGAATTCAAGGCTCAGCTCAGCAAGATGCATGAGCTTGCGACGCTGGTTAATGCACTGCAGAGTGAGGTCCAACAGCTTAAGAATTTGAAAGCCTCGCCTGGTTCTGGTTCGTCTGCAGCATCGGGGATGGATCCTTTGTTTGTTGAAAACATAATTAATGAGGTTGCCAAGCGTGACAGGAGAAAGAATAATTTGGTAATATTTAATTTATCTGAGTTGGAAGCTGGTAGCAGGGCCGATCAAGTTGCTGCAGATGTGTGTCTGTTGGCGGGGTTTTGTCTGCCTTGTCTGCTTTCGGCTGGTCAGATTGTTCCTGTTAGACTTGAAAGATATGATCCCTCCGGAGGTGCTCGTCGACGTCCTGTTAAAGTAGCTTTACCTAGCTTTGATGATGTTGCCAAGGCTTTGCGTAAGAGCAGAAATTTGAGGAACGACGAAAGATATAGGTCCATATTCGTGTCTAGGGATAGGACACCTTCGCAACTGAATTTCTACAAGATTATTAAGCGTGAGTTGGATGAGCGAAGGGCAGCTGGAGAGACTGACATTTTTGTCTGATACGTGCATGAAGTTCCGAAGATTATAAGTGGTGGTCCACGTTCGGGAAACTGAATGGTTCCAGCAGACGGGTCACTGATTTTCGGTTATACTATCAGAATATGCGGGGTCTCAGAACTAAACTCCATAAAGTATACTCCAACAGTTTCAATATTGATGCGGATGGTATCTTGCTAACCGAGACCTGGCTATCTCCTGATGTTGGTGATAATGAAGTTCTGGATTCTTCTTTTACAGTTACGAGGAAAGATCGGGACCTTAGTGCTGTGGGTAAATCTTGTGGTGGTGGTGCGTTGATTGCTTTTTCTCAAAATACTTCGTGTGTGCCAGTTAGTGTTCGTACTACTTTAGAGGTGACTCCTTTAATTGATGTTCCTATGTGCAAATGTAATTATGGTTCTATTACTATTTATTATATTGTATTGTATGTACCACCTGATGTTACTTGTGACGTTTTTGAAACCTTTTTTAAAGCACTTGGTTTACTGTTATTGGACAAAACCTCATAATCTGTGGTGATTTACATCCTGCACTTTCCATATCTATTGAGCTGTTAACAGGACGCTTTACTAGTTTTCTGTCCAACGATAATTTAAGATTTAATTTTCGGAAGGCTAACTTGACTGCTCTTTACGGTGCTATGGCTGAAATTGACTGGTTTTTTCTCAACATGTTTAAGAATGTCAACTTGGCTATTGATAGGTTTTTACAATGTCTTGTATGAGCTTGTTAATGCTTATATACCTAAGGTGAATAGAAAAAATCGTAGATATCCGCCTTGGCTTAACTCTGCATTGATTCAATTGGTCAAACTGAAGCAATATTATTTTAGAGTGTGGAAAGACACTAGATCTATGTATTTCCGTAATGAATTCAAGAGATTGCGCATATATATATATATATATATACAGGTAGTGCATATGGTGTGTATTGTTCGAATATATCGCAGAACATCTGTTCTGATCCCAAACAGTTTTGGGGGTACATTAACAGTAGGTCTGGTGCATCTAGGATTCCTGGTTGTCTGCGTCTTGGCGATGAGGAAATTACGAATCCCCGTGAAATTGTTGACGCCTTCACTCGGTTTTTTTCTGATGTTTTCCGTCCGGGCTCTGTCCATCCAAGAACCGGATCGTATAATCTGTGTTTTAACTCACTGTATCTGATACCATTTACATTAAGTGATGTTCTTCGGAGTATTAATGTACTCAGGGCTGATTTTGCGTCGGGTCACGATGGACTTCCTAGTTTTATCATTAGGGACTGTGCTTCAGTTTTGTGTGAACCACTTGCTGTTATATTTAATTTGGCCATGAGGACTTCAACTTTTCCCGATATCTGGAAGATCACTAGAATTGTTCCCGTTTTTAAAAAAGGCGATCGTTGTTCTCTCTATAATTATCGACCAATTAGTATTCTGTCTAATTTTGCTAAGATATTTGATTATATTCTCCACCAAAAACTTACTA
Source organism: Dermolepida albohirtum (assembly GCA_031893035.1). NCBI lineage: Eukaryota > Metazoa > Arthropoda > Insecta > Coleoptera > Scarabaeidae > Dermolepida > Dermolepida albohirtum. The sequence goes on from JAVIWB010002553.1 coordinate 10,371, forward strand.
ATTGCTTGGAACCCTTTATTTCTCTCCAGCAGCATGGTTTTACTGCTGGTAGATCTACTGTTTCCAACTTAGTGGAAATAACACAATTTATTAACGAATCAATAGACAACAGGCAGCAAGTGGATGTCGTTTATACTGATTTTGCTAAGGTTTTCGATACAATTAACCATTCAGTATTACTTTCTAAATTATCCAGTTTTGGATTTTGCCATTATGTAATTGATTTGATCTCTTCATATCTACATAACAGAAGTTGCTATGTTTCGTAGAATGGATTTTCCTCAGATGTACATACTGCTTCTTCTGGAGTTCCACATGGATTCACTTTGGGACCCATATTGTTTAATGTTTTCATAAACGATCTGTTTAAATTACTTACATGTAATTCCATAGCATACGTCGACGATTTAAAAATATTTTCTAGGATAACATCCTATGATGATTGCCAGATTCTGCAGCATAATCTTAATATAATCAGTGATTGGTGTGTGCAGAATGATATTACTATTAATGCTGATAAGTGTGCTGTTGTCACTTTAGTAAAAGCAATCTCCTTATTAGCCAGGACGCCATTGATCACACTGTCATTTCGAGGAAATCGGGAATTATGGATCTTGGGTTTGACTCCAGATTGGAATTTATAGATCATATTACTACTATATGTGCTTCGGCATCACGTGTCCTGGGTTTCCTTGTGCGTTCCTGCAGACATTTCAATAACATTGCGGCTTTCAAGGTTTTATATTATGCTTCTGTCCGGATTAAGCTTGAGTACGCCTAGGTGGTATGGTATCCGTGCTATATTTATCAGATTTTGTTTCTGGAGAGAATCCAGAAAAGATTTCTAAAGTATTTATCTTACCGGGTTGATAGTACATACCCACCGAGGGGAGTTGATTATGAGGCGTTATTGGTTAGATATTGCTTTCAATCTCTGTCTTGTCGTAGGGATGCTATCAGTGTGAAGTTTCTTGTTAACTTGATTAATAACGATATGGATGTCCCTTCTGCGCTATCTCAGGTTTGTCTATTGGTTCCTTCTCATTCCACTCGGTCTTTTGATTCCTTCGCTCTTCCAAGGGCCAGGACTAATGTTCTATTGAAAGCTCCGCTTACTCATATGTGCAGGAATGTGAATAGGTTATTCCCAGATCCCTTTCATAGGTAATAATTTCGGTGATTGAAGAGTTTGTGGTACAACTTTGGTTTCATCTCGGTTCTTTTTTTTTGCTTATAAATATATATTTAAGTTTTTAGTTTGCATTTATTATTATTATTGTATAGGTATGTTTTGATTTTAATACGAGGATAGTTTGACAATAGTGAGAATGACACATAGGTGGCGCTCTAATTAGTAAAATAAATGCACTGTAATTTAGGTTGCCTATTTATATGTTTACATTTCGATATTTAGATAAATCGGTTGATTAGTTTATTTTTGACAGCTGATTGAAAAAGAAGCAACACGTCGTTTTGTTAAAATGTAAAAAGCAGAGTATTGTGCGGTGATTAAATACTTCGTAATTAAGAGTATGAAGGCTACCGAAATAAATGATGAGTTACGGGAAACATTAGGTGAATCTGCTCCATCATCCCCGCAATAAGTAGTTGTGTAAATGAATTTAAACGTGGTAGAACAAGCTGTGTTGATGAAGCGCCTTCTGGAGCACCCAAAACCGTGACTTCTAAGGAAATGATTATAAAAATCCATAATATTATTACGCAAGATCGACGACTCAAAGTGAGAGAGATAGCAGACATGGCAAACATTTCAACAGAACGCGTACACCACATTTTAACGAAAGAATTGGGCCTTTCCAAGCTTTCGGCAAGATGGGTGCCGCAATTGCTTACGACCGATCAAAAGTTCACTCGTTTGCGCATTTCCCATGAGTGTTTGGATCTTTATAAGCGGAATCCGATTGATTTTTGTAGGCGATTTGTTACTTGCGATGAAACTTGTACGAAAAACACGTTTCGTACGGGTATTTTTTGCCGTGGTTTATCAGGTGCGACACTTTGAAATTATCTGCTGATGATGACAACTTAGTTGTCGAAATGCGTATAAAGAATGACGAAAGTTAATGTGGAAAGGGGTTATATATCAACCTTAGTGATTAAGTTAATCAACCACAGGCTCCATCAAATTCAACGTCAAATTAAATAATAATTTATGACTTGAAAATCGAACTATTTTTAAACTTAAATAACTTAATTTAAAAAACATGATATAAAGAATTATTATTTGCATGTGGAACGCAACAGCTTCGTTCTAACATCGACCGGGAAAATATACACCCAAAACTAGGTGTTTCAGAAATCATGTTAATAATTTTTTTTTCCATTGTGGAATATATTTATACATATTTTAGTTAGCTACAACTTTAATCACAAATTTAATCGAATATAGAATCACAACTGCTAATCAGCTAAAAACATTTAATTACATCAATATCTGAATTTATCATTACCAGTATCTGTTAATCTGACGTCTATGAACTCAATATATAAACGGTTTTCCAATAAGGACTTGACAACTTTTTTTCAAAATAAAATGCAGACCATTTGAGATTTTTCAAAAACTTTATTATCGGGTTGAAGTACAATCAAAACATTTATGAATGGAACTCGACTTCGTTCATATGACCACCGCGGGCACGTTTGCAGCGGTCGATTCGTTGGACCCAATTTTCGATGACTCGGCCACACAATTCGGCCGAAACGGCCGCTATTTCGCATTCAATGTTGGCTCTGAGCTCTTCCAACGTTATCGGCTTGTTGGCATAGACCAATGACTTGACGTAGCCCCAAAGAAAAAAGTCTAGAGGCGTTAAATCGCACGAACGAGGCGGCTAATCGACTGGTCCATTTCTTGAGATAACGCGCTCATCAAACTTACTCTTCAATAAATCGATTGTAACGTGTGCTGTGTGGCTTGTGGCACCGTCCTGCTAAAACCACATGTTGTCCAAGTCCATATCTTCCAATTCGGGCCAAAAATAATCGGTAATCATGGCGCGATAACGATTACCATTCACAGTAACGTGACGATCATTATCGTCGACGAAAAAATATGCAAACCGCACCAGTTATTTTTTGTGGATGAAGTGGTGTTTCATGAAGCACATGTGGATTTTCACCCGACCAATAACACATATTTTGCTTATTGACGAACCCATTGAGCCAAAAATGAACTTCGTCACTGAAAATGATTTTGCGATGAAATTGATCATCTTGGCGCATCTTTTCCAGAGCCCACGTCGCTTCAAATGGTCCATCGGCTTTAATTATTGAGTCAGCTTGATCTTGTATGGGTGTAAACTAAGATCCTTACGCAAAATTCGCTATAAAGTGGTCTGGGCGATGCTCAACTCTTGAGAACGCCGTGGAATTGACTTATTTGGATCATTTGCTACGGACGTTTCAACGGCAGCGATATTTTCGACACTTCGACCAACCCGTTGTCTCACTGGCACAGCAACATCACACAACGAATATGTAGACTCAAATATTTTTGCACTAAACTTGTTACTGCCTGTCTACAAGGGCGAGAATTACGATCGAAAATCGGAGTTAACGCTCTTAAAGTAGCGGTCACCGACTCCGAATTTCTGTAGTAAATTTCTATAATTTGCAGATGTTGTTCGTTCGTTTACTTTACCATGATGAAAATGTTAAGTTTACTGAATAAATTGACAGTGACAGTTCGATGATTAGTGAAACGGTGCGCTCACAAATTGAATTAAAAGTTGTCAAGTCCCTATTGGAAAACCCTTTACATAGTAAGGACTGTATAAACAACCGTACTCTTAATATCTTAAACGTAACTATTGTCAGGTGTATCGGTCTGTTGAACAAAGAGTCAAACAATTTTAGTTTTAAATACTCTATATTTCGCTGCCAAACCTTTGCAGCTTCCTTAGGAGTGTGCTACAAATGGATACCAACAGTAGTGGTAATTACAATTCAATTATTAATACTTACAAACTAAAAGGAATCATACACAGGCTGATTCAAAATAATTGTATAAATAACTTTCAATTTTAATTTTAAAATACATTGTAAAATAGAATAAAACTCAACTACAGCAAAATTAGTTTAACCTATTTTGTCCGTTCGTAAAACTGTACACAATTACAAAAACCGAGAATGATACAAAAAAGCGGAAAGTGAATCAAAAACGTATGCATAAAATACAAGACAAACCAAAGTCAATAACACGCATACACCTCCGCCAGAAAAGGATCAAAACTATACCGGGGTTAATCAAAAATTAATCACAAAATAAAAACCTTAATTCGATAATTAGTTGTGTAGTAGCCTTAATATGTTGAAGTAAATTACGAGTAATCTGTCATCTGAGTTGTAATTTTTACATTGTTTGTGCTTGTTAATGTGATAAATCCCCAAAAATAGGCTCTTCATATAATTGTTTTCGGTTTCCAGAATCTTAACCCCTTCAAAGTCAAACGTATGTGAGTCATCGATGCAGTGCCGTGCTAGTGCACATGAATTCTTGCCCACGCGGCAATCACTCCTATGCTGGGTTAGTCGCTGTTTGAGCCACTGCGAAGTCTGCCCAATGTAGCAACCTTCACAATCTACACAATTGATCTTGTAGACACTATTGATGTTAAATAGGATCGGCGTCTTATCTTTTGTTTTTGTGTAAAGTGTATGCAAATTAGTGATATTATATTTGGTAATCTTTAAATGTTTTAAATCTTTAAATGTTTAAAATCTTTAAACGCCTTTATAATCTTTTCCGTGAGACCCGGCACGTAAGGCAACTTTCGATATACAAAACAAGGGCATCTCATTCTCAGTAGGTCCGTCGTAAATATATATTATATATATATATATACGTGGTTCGTTCAAAAGGAAAGGTGAATTTTGAATTTTCGCGCGCTGTGTACAATCAATTATCGAAATTTCTTTTTTGTTATGTTGGTACACATGTGTTAGTTATATGTTGGCATTATCAGCTAATTTGGATTAGTAGTTTGTTGTTGACAACTGAAAAGCTTAGTCACGTTTGTGTGTGTTCTTCGATTTTTGACTTTTGAAAAAAATGGATCAAAGAATATGTATTAAATTTTGCGTTAAAAATGGAATAAAGTGCTCTAAGGCACTTGAAATGTTGACTGAGACATTCGGCGAGTCCACTTTGTCTCAAAAAAGTGTTTATAAGTGATACAAGCGCTTTACAGAAGGCCGAGAAAATGCACGCCAAGTTCGATCAAATGTGAAGGTTTTGCTCACTATTTTCTTCGATTACAATGGCGTGGTGCATCATGAGTTCTTGCCAACAGGTCATACGGTAAATAAGAAATACTGCAAGGAAGTTATACAACCTTTGCGTGAAGCAATACGGCTCAAATGATCGGAATTGTGGAAAAAGAAATCATGGATTCTGCATCACGATAATGCACCAGCTCACACATCAATGCTTGTTCGTGATTCTTTGGCCAAACACAACAACCTAATCATGCCTCAACCATCTTATTCACCAGATTTGGCTTCCTGCGACTTTTTCCTATTCCCAAAACTGAAGAGGCCAATGAAAGGAATGTGTTTTGCCACAATTGATGAGATAAAGTCAGAATCGAAGAACGAGCTGATGGCCATACAGAAAAGCGCATTTCAGAAGTGCTTCGAGGATTGGAGGAAGCGCTGGCATAAGTGCATTATATCTGAGGGGGATTACTTTGAAGGGGACAAAATGGATATCGATGAATAAATAAATACTTTTAAAAAAAATTCATAATTCACCTTTTCTTTTGAACAAATCTCGTATATCGAGGGATTTGCAATAATATTAACATCTAGCTATTATTATTAACGTTATTGTTTTTTTACTAACGTCATTAGCGAATATATATTTTCTTTCAATTTATTAATAACGTAGGCATTATTTTCTTTGTCTTTTTTTCACACGATTTTCTTTTAAAATCGATCATTTATCTAAATAAAGGCTGGTCTGGTACATACCGGGTGCTTTTTTGTGTTTTGCGCTTACATAAGCTGTAGGAAATCTCAGCCAACTCAGCAGGCTAATAGAGCTACGGCCTGTTGAAAATTTAACGTACATATACATCTGCTATAATTTTGCTCTTGGCGCCCTTAAAAAAACGATCTCCGACGAAGTAGTTTGTGGACCACGACCTTCGCGACAGCTAGCTCGCATTCGTTCTGTTGCTGCCCAGAGAAACCAAAGCTTCCCCGAGCGGTCGTTCGCGACTTGTAGCATCCTTGCTTTTCGTACGACCAGTACGAAGCACACATGTTTACGTTAGCGTAAACGATGACGAAAAATCATATTTAGAAATTAAAAAGAAAATTAATCAATGGACGGTGATGGTAGCAACAGTAATACTTCACAGCTTAAGAAAGGAAGAAATCGTTTTGTGTTGTAAGCAAGTGAGTGGCGGTGGAGTCATAATATGGGCCGGTAGTGGGTGCAATGGAAAACTGAAATCAACTTCAGTAATAGCAGAATGAATAACGACAATTATACGAATTTAGTTAATGGTCAAATGCAATAACGTACTGTACCAATATCAAGTTAGGATTAAATATTCTAACATAATGCTAGAGTACACCGAACTCAGATTATACAGCATACTACTTTTGCCGTACGGAAATACCGACACTTGAGTGGTCAGCGTGTTGGCCCTATTTGAATATAATTGAAAACTCTTGGACTGTTCCATCACGTCAAATATAAAGAGGTGGAAGACATTTTAATTCCGTTCGGAAATGGAAAGCCCTTGTTTTAGAAAAATAAAATCGTTTAAATCAAAACATTATTAATGATGTCATACGTTTATTAGACTTAAATAAATAATCGTCTACATTTCTGTCACATTTTTATTTGGCCAATAATTATATTACCGGATTTGAAACTTTAACAAAACTTACTGAACTTTTGTGTATACGCAATCCACTATACTCTCATGTCATAGTGTATTATTGACAGTAAAGGCGTTTTGGTGGTATATTTTATTTATATTTCAATTGTTGTATTCACAATATCACTCTCTTTCAACTACTTTACTGACTGTATATCTATAATTTCTTCAGCACAATATTATTCCAGTGCTTTTCGAACAATTTATCAACTGCCAGCATGTGGCTAACCATGTCTTTTGCTATACAGCGATAAATGAGAAAAAACTATACCTCCCTCTATCGTCTAAACGTTCAATTCTCCAAAAGAAAGAAATGTATAGAAGTTCGTGTTCGTCCTACCAGACGTACAACGATGTTGTCTCGATGCGTAATTTGGACAGAACATTTTTAAACTTGGCGCACGTCGTTTGGTGTTCGCATCAGAATAATTCAAATGTTGATAAGACTTTATCCGTCAATCATTTCGAGTAATACAACTCTCATCAAGAGAACTGTGGTCTTATGAACGAACATATTCCCTGTGGTCTATCGTATCTTCTGTGATTCAGCGAAACAATGAAAAATTATGCCTCTCTCTATCGTCCAAACATGCAATTGTCTGAAAGAGAGAAGTATTTGTGTACAGAAGTTCGTGTTCATCCTACCAAACGTACAACGATGTTGTCTCGATGCGTAATATGGACAAAACGCTTTTAAACTTGGCGCAAGCCATTTGGTGAACGTCTGAAAATAATTCAGATTTACTCGAAACCCGTTACGAACAGGGTCAAATGTACAACGATATTGTGTCGTCTGCATATGGTCAGAACATTTTCAAACTTAGTATACAGCATCATTTTGCAAATGTAATTAACATTTGTATTATTTCCAGTCGTTCAAAAAATGGTGCTGTATACTAAGTTTAAAAGTGTTCTGACCATATGCAGATGACACGATATCGTTGTTTATTTGGCGGAATAAACACTAACTTTTTTACTATCCATTTCATTCTTCCGGACAATTGCATGTTTGCAGAATAGATGGAGGTATAGTTTTTTCTCATTTTTTGGCGTATCGCAGAAGATATGTTAAACCACAGAGAATATGTTTGTTAGTAAGACCTGGGTTTTCCTAATAATAGTTGAATTACTCGAAACGCGTTGTAAATAGGGTCTTATCAACATTTGAATTATTCTCAGACGTTAACTGAGTCAAACGTTAAATATTTTCTAGTTACGACTAAGTGGTAAATGTTCTTCTTGACAAGTTTGCAATTTTATATTATGTAGGGTGATAATAGTTATCAACAACACTCAAATTAATTCCAGCTATTTTATTTATTAAATTATTTAACACTTAGTCATTATTTTTAAAAGTTTTAATTAAATTAAGTGTGCGAGTTTGATAAATTAGCATATTAACAAAGTAAAAACAATGTTTTGTAAATATATTTTATTAAAATATATGTATATTGTACATATGTAACAATAAGATTCACTATTTCCTAAATGTTTCGCTTCAGTTCCTCTCTAAACGGAGGACTCCATGGTATTAGCAGTATTAGAGTTTGATTTTGTATCCGTATTTGCTGATGCAGCACCATAAGTTACATCTACTAATTGTAAAATTTTTCGTTTGACGTAACTCCACTTTACAATGAGAATAAAAAAAATGAACACACCTGCAAAAACAAAGTTAAGTACTAAGGTAGGAAGGAAAACAAGTATGTAGTGCAAAATTTAAGTACAAACTGTAATAAAGAGTTAAGTGATAGTGTTGACAGAGCAAGTAGCGTTGTTTTAATAAATGACTGCATACAAATAGTTGAAAATAAAAAATGTTTAATAACAGAAAAGTGAAAACGAATATTCAAAGTGAGCTTCTTCATTTCCAATACATAGACTGACCTTTCGTTCATGTTACTGAATGGAAGGCAAGTTCTTCTATTCTGTGGGGACGATTTGTAAATTTCCTATTCTTTAGGTACTTATGAATAAATGATAATCAAAGAATTGATGCAATAATTCCATTGCTTCATATATCTAGGCTGTTGCTAAAAACATTTCTAACGAGTCACTCTGTATGTTGAAAATGTAGGAGCTCAGTGTGAACATTTTTTATGTTTCAAGAAAGTTCTCGCTTTTATATGTAATGTAATGTACATAAACTTATTTTGTGATTAAAATTGTTGAAATTGGTGGGTTATTTACAAGAATTTCCATCGGGAATTCCCGGAAAAAATGCTTTTTGTTTCCCATACAAATCAAGAAGACCAATAGAATTTAAGAGAAAATTAAGCCTTAAGATATTTGAGAGTGGTAATGGGCAATTTCGTGACATAAATGGCAAGTTGGCTAATCCTATCAATGAACCACTCAAATTTGAAAAGAAATCTAGGGTCATCCTAAATATTATTATTTGTACGCAAAGATATTTTTTGGAAATTTAAGTTTAGAGAAGTGTTAGTTTGTCATGGTTTACAGTAATTTTCTTTCGTACGTAAAAGTATACACAAAAGCTTGCTGGATATTTTTTACTCATTATCTGCATGAGGCGTTTCGACGTTTTCATGCCTCTATTTTATGTATTCGAACCCGCTGATTACGAAAAACGCATCGGGAATGCGCTAGCTCTTTCGGTTCTCGAGATATTCGCGAAAAACTAAATTTGGTGAAGTCGAAAAATTAAAATTGCGATTTTCACCGTTTCGATGGTCCTATCTTACGTATTTTGATCTCCTGATTCAGAAAGTACCCCTACTTGGCATCGCATCTCTTACGGTTCTCGAAAAAAATAAAGTTGCGATTTTCGCCGATTCGATGATCCTATCTTATGTATTTTGATCTGCCGATTCAGAAAATGTACCTATTTGACATCGTATCTCTTTCGGTTCTCGAGATATTCGCAAAAAACACTTTTACAAGTTGCGAAAATCGCGAAAATTTTGGATTTTCGTTAAAATCGGCATGCTATCTCGCGAATCAAGGGCCTCTCGGCGACGGCGCGGACACTGCCGGATGCGTATTGACGTCCGGAATCGACTGCTTCAAACCGGAACCTGCTACGACGTCGCGTTCTCGAGTTATGACCGGAAAATTTTTGCGAAAATTCAAACTGTCGCTGCAGCCAAACGGTTCGCTCCACAGCGACGAACTTGTGCTCATTTTAATCCTTGTGAAGAGTACTTTCATTGGTGAAAAGTTTGTGGCGATCGGACGAAAAATGTGGAAGTTATGACCGTTTGACGATTTTTGCGATTTTTTTGAATTTCAAGCGATGAAATTTAAAAAACGGGAAAATCAAAGTGTGGATTTTCGACGTTTTCATGCCTCAAAAGCTTGCTGGATATTTTTTACTCATTATCTGCATGAGAAATGTTAAAATGGAATTAATAGACTTCTCAAATCTCACGTATTGGTCTTCGTAGGAAACATTTTCAGCTGAATATTTAATAAAAACATTTCTCGAACAAAGGTAACTGATGGCAATTGAATATCGTTAAGCATTTCATAATTATAAGCGACTGTTCTTAAAGCGCAAGAATGAGTACTGTCCGCTTCAATAAATTTATTTCAATCATTGCATTTAATTTAAAAAGAATACATTTCAATAAAAAAGTTCGTATTGTTATAGCAATTTTCGTAGATAATATAAAAAAATATGACGAAAGGTTATCTGTTTTCGCGAAAAACTTGTTTATGAAAACGTTAACTATACTATTTAACAATTTTTTTATTAGAAATTCTTCGAAGGTCATCCAATAATTCTCGTGATTAACATAACATTGCTCACAAGTAACTTGTTTAGTTTATTTACTATTAAATATTCCGTCCAATTCAAATACCTGAAAATTATTTTCTTTCTTCCCACACTATGTCTTTTATTGTTTTAAAAATATGTATTAAAAAAATGTCGTTATATGAAATTTCTATAATTACCTTGGAGACAGTTACAGGTGTCGAAAAAAAGTTCAACATATTTAGAAACCACATTTTTCTTAAAATCAACTACAGATGATATAACTTCGAAAATCCAGTTTATTCCCATAAGTAAAGTTAGTTTCAATATTATGAGAAACCTGTTGACATAATTATTAAAAAAAGTCCTTTATCTGCATACATAATAATATTGTATTTTACAGTACTTTTTATATTGAACTTTCATTTTCTTTGCACTGTCGTTAGAATCCTTGACTTTATTTAATCCCCGCTTAACTTGTATAAAGTACCAAATAGTTTTCACAAAGAAACCTAAATTAATAGCGATTAATATTCCTACAGGTAGTATAAAATATAATGTATGACCGTAGTTGTTTTCTGGAATCAGAAATCATATTATTATATTTATGTGTGATAACTCTTCTTATGGAGATATTCAGAATTGTTTAGTAATAGAGGGCTTTGACGCGTTTGTTCCTCGTTCGATAAGCTAGAATTCCAATTTCGGAAATAGATTTTGCATTGTGGCATTTGTAACTTTGTGATAAAAATTGTATGGATCGTACATTTTAGTTTAAGTGAGAAAAGTTATAACTACAACACACAAATTTGAGATAGTTTCCACTGACGCCTACAGAATCGGACAAACGAATCTTTGCCACTTTCTGACACAATTATTTCTCTCAATGCGATGTGATTCTTTAGATAGAGATACGTATAGCTGCGCGTTTCGTTGATAATGATCAGTACTCGATATTGCACTAATCTATGAGCAATTTTGAATGGAAAACGGCATAATAAGAGGCTGGTGTTCATGGGCCGTGCAAATGAATTTATTGGACGATTCCCAGACACAAAGTACGATTGCGCTAAAGCAGTAATGTGGATTGTTTTAGAGATGTGAATTGTCAAAACTACGAAATAACAAATGTGATGGAGGACCTGGAGACTAATTTGTGTTAGATCACATTTTAATTCCGGCGGTTTCTTAATGTACCATTTAAAATAGTTAAGGAGAAATAGTTTTTTAAGTTTCAGACAAAGCGAAATCCTAAGAATGAATTATCAACCGATTCAACGTTCAGTAATTATTTTCCACATGTGCGCGAAAAAATTGAGATTATTCTGAAATCTGCTCTAAGAAATGATAAAGTGTGGTTAAACTGTGATGACTATAGATTGTAGAAAAATCTATTCTTAATATTATAGTAGATACACTAGAACTTCGCCAACAGACATCTCTAGTTTTATTAGCTAGCGAAACATTGTCAAACTGTACCGGAAAAGCTATTCACAGTGTGATTCTAAGATCACTACAAAAAAGTCAACTGTCTACAAAGCCATTAGTGATGTTTGTTTCTGGCGCACTTGTTCGTCAATACTTTATGTGGGATGTTATTTTAAAAAGGAGCGCTCCAATTTACGACTTGTATCATGGCTATTTTGTGTATTACATCTGGTCGCTGAAACTATACGCAGTCTGGTTAGTACCAAATCTATATTATTTAATAACAAATACAAGAAAGTTTTTTCTGAAATTTTTTTAATGTATTCGAGAATTGCCCAAACACTTTGTAACATTCCAGAAACTTCCCAACGTATTCACGTTGGAACACATGGTTAGAGGAAGTATTTATTGTAATTAAAATATTTGGAAAATAAAGTACTCAGTATTGCAGTTCGACTCTAAAGAAACAATAGTCATCAAAGAGAGACAGTCGAAATTATAAATTACTCAAGTCGAAACAGATTTACAAGCTATTCCTGTGAATTACATAGCGTTAGCGAAATCCGTAGAAAATAACAAAATATTGATTGATATTAGTGATCGAATTAAGAATAGTGGATGAAGTGTAAACAATGCTATGCACTTTAACTGACGAGATAAGAGTTTCGTTGTGTATTTAGTAAAAATTTAGATTTTACTAGACTAAGAAAGGGTTCCTCCGTGAACGCAATTCAAAGACAATTTTAACGACGTAAAGAAGGACTGGGCACTGAACAATTATCTTATAAAGTATTCGCAAAACTAAATCCAATGCACGTCATCAATATTCATGACGTCATAAACTAAGGACGTTGCCTTGCCTCCCTGCTTATTTACGGGTTAGAATATTCTAACCTCAAATTAATGACACTACAACATTGAAATGTTCATTTTTAAGAAAAAAATTTCTAAAATCTTGCACATTACAACCATAATTAAAAAAAATTAAGTAAGAAAAAAAAACTTTATTTTTTTAGCAATTACACAATATCTATAAATTAAAATATTTGAATGATTCAAATTTAGTCAGAGTCACTTAAAGTATCACTGTTATCATCGTCTTCATTTAAATTGATAATAATAGGAGTAATGTCTTCTATGTCAAATATCCTTTCCCTGTCCCACCATTTTTCTATTTCCTTTTCTGTATGGTTAATTGAGTTCGACCAAACTGTTGGTGTAACAGTCTCCAGTGACTCTCGTCACATATTCACACAGTTTTCCATTGTTTTAACATCCCGTCCAATGTGTTTATTATAGTAACTTTTTGTAGTTCCCCATATTAGTTCAATTGGATTGAAGATACAGTGATAAGGTGGCAAACGTAACACTTTGTGTCCATATTTTTCTGCGATTTGATCGGCCACATATAATTTGGGTGGCTTATTTCGAGCAACTAAAGTTAATAATTCAGTTTTGAGCATGGTCCCATGAAATGCAATTTTCTGTGATCTGAGCCAATTTTGAATTTCAGGTTTCTTCCAGGAAGTTGTAGGATTTTTACAAATAAACTGCTGTGATAAGGTGCGTTATCCATAACTATCACTGATGGTTCTTCTAAATTTTTTATTAATTGATTTTCAAACCAATATAAAAAGTTTTCGTGATTCATTTCACCGTGATAATCGCCCATGTCAGAGGTTATAAGCAGTTATAAGTCAAATCACGTCAACTATCTAACGCGAAATATTTGGCACATACGCACAGAATGGCCAACCTTTAAGTTTAATAATATTTTCATTAAGTAGTAACAGGAAGGTTATGGATGTTGATGTCTTAACTCGTTACATTGGCAATGTTTTTACGTCACTGATGACGTGCATTGGATTTAGCTTTGCGAATACAATACATACAGGAACTTCTACATAGCGCTAAGCAGATATTTAATACCTGTGTCCTAGGTAAGTGTTTAACGGCAATAATAACATAAAATGCATTGCTTACTACCAGTTATTAATTATTTTAATGCGGTACGTCTATGATATATGCCAGAGTTTGTGCGCCTTGGTCATAACATGAAACTACGAGGGTGGTCTGAAAAGTTTTCGACCTCAACGTGAAGGTGGCAGCACTGATCAAAAAAACCTAAGGAATGTTGTTGTATATCTATTGTCAGGTACTCACCAAAGCGTTTGCCATTTAGTACGCGCAGTTGTTATTTGACAGTCGTTTGAGTGAGTCCATGTGAGTGTCGAGTATCGGGCTGTCATTAAATATATCCTGTGCTACATAAAACAATGTATAACAGTCGAAGAGTATGTATTAAGTCATCGTATGATCCAATAATAAATTAATATTAAAACTAAGATTGAATATAACATTTCGCTAAAAGCGAAATTACTTTAATGGCTATTTGAAACACTGAAATATAAAAATATTCGAAACATTGAAAAATGTAGCTGAGGATAATTTTTTTTTAAGGAATATATTAGTTACGAAGTATCACTGATATTTACAAGAATCCTGAAAAGTGGTCATTATCAAATGAAGAGAGTAATAATAATAAATCCTCATAAAAGGCCTTGAAGATCTATGGAGAACTAATATGGTAGGTTTATGATGACTATTATCTCGCTGTGTTCATGAGATCATAACAGAGATCGAACCCTAATCAGCACGCGCTTAACTTAATGAACTGGTCCATAAACCAATACCGTGAGAATGGAAAGATTTCAAGACAATTGGAATAAAAAAAAATATGTAAACAAAATTTCATACCTTGAAATCTGTTTTCTAAGAAACATCCGCCCTCACCGATATGTGGGTATATAGATTCTGGTACCTCAAATATTTTTTCACTAGCCATATAAACTATTAACATTAATATAAAAGGAATCACTAAAGCATAACATGTATAGAATAACATGATCTTGATAGCTACTGCTTCGGTTAGCCATGCTCTTCCTGTTATACTTCTAAAATAAAAGGTATCTTTAGTACATGTAGATAAATAAGTAAACTAATTTATTAGTATATTTAATCACTAAAGTTGACATATAACCCCTTTCCACATTAACTTTTGTAATTCTGTATACGCATTTCGACGACCAAGTTGTCATCATCAGCAGATAATGGCAAAGTGTCGCACCTGGTAAACCACGGCGAAAAATACCTATACGAAAACAAACTCCGTACGCGATCTACACCGTTGAGAACCAAAATGTACACTGTATGTTCGTTTCACAAGGTTTATATTGTTTTACTTAAACTAGGATGAAAGAAATTGAAAAAGGAACACGGACACGACCGATAAGTACCTGTATGTGATTTATTAAAGTGTTCCTCTTTTTCTGACATTAAGCAGACCGAAAAGAGACGTCTGGTTCAATCCCCCGCCGCTATTCAAAACATGGCTTTTATTCTTCAAAATGTACATGCTTTCATACGTATCTAATACACGTTCTATACACGTTCTTAATCAATTGTAAACAATCGGCGTTAACGCTATGATTACAATCCAATACATCTCTTGCTAAACTCGATTTTTCCGGCCGGTTGAATTTTATATGCGCGATATGTTCTTTATACCGGGTTTCTATCGATCGTTTCGTTTAGCCGATGTATTGTTTATTACAATCTAAACATTGAATGCTATATATTCCCGATTTCTTGTTATCTTCGACTTTGTCTTTTGCATTTCCTAAAAGCGATTTCAATGAGATAGTCGACCGATAATTAACTTGAAAACCTCGTTCTTTAAAAACCCTATTTAAATTTTTCGTCAAACCGTAGAAAGGTAAACAAACAAACTGCTTTTCCCGATTGTTTTGAAGTAGCAGACATGTAATATTCTGGATTGTTGTTCTTATGTTGGCCTTCCTAATTAAACCATAGATTATCTCCGAATCAAAACCATTGTATCTCGCAATATTTTTAATAAAATTCATTTCTTTTTCGTATCTTGCTTTCGTTAGTGGGAAATTAAGCAAACGATTGATAAGAAAACTGAGCGAAGCCATCTTTAGTTGCATGCTATGATTTGAGCCCGCCGTGATGAATCTATTGACATTGGTTTCTTTTCGGAAAATATCAATTTCTATTTTGAGATTATTCCTAATAACTAAGGTATCCAAACAAGGCAACTTGTCATTGTTTTCTTTTTCTACTGTAAATTTAATTAAAATTTAAAAATATTTAGCTTTATGTTTTAATTCAATTTCAAACTTACTCATAAATAAGTCCGCTATGAATGGAGAAAGACAATTGCCCATTGCAGTTCTCTGTTTTTGTTCATAAAACTTCCCTTCAAATTGAAAACAATTTTGGGACATGCAAAGGTTTGTTAATCTCACATATTCCTTTATTTTCTCTGGTTCGGTCTTACCTTTGTGAAGAAATTCTTCTAAATATTTTAAAGTTTCTGGGATCAGTACCGAAGGAAACAATAAAAAAAATACTTGAAGAATAGAACACAGAAATTGCTTTGCCTATATATAAAAAAGGGACACAAGAAAATACACAAAGTAAAAAGACATAACCCCAATGACAAGAATTGTAAAAGACATAATTTTCGTTTCCAGACAAATAATAGACAAGAATATAGAAATGAAGAGAGCTGTAGATATAGCTTTCATCGACCTAAAAAAGTCATCGACAGCATTAGAATCAAGTATTTCTACATCCTATATACATCTCTCTTTATCTTATATCAAACATCTAAATTTTGTGTGGAATAAAAGAGTTGGTAGCTTTTAAAGACTTCATTGTTAGTTGAAGTATTTTCCACCAAGATTAATGCACTTTTGCATGCGCTCCAACCACCTCTGGGAGCAGTTGTTCCACTTGTTTGTTGGTACAGTCAAAATTGCGTTTTTG
The DNA here is from genome assembly GCA_031893035.1 of Dermolepida albohirtum. Lineage (NCBI taxonomy): Eukaryota > Metazoa > Arthropoda > Insecta > Coleoptera > Scarabaeidae > Dermolepida > Dermolepida albohirtum. The sequence goes on from JAVIWB010002553.1 coordinate 27,282, forward strand.
AAGAAATCGACTGCGCGTTCTGACGATTGGAACTTTTGACCACGCAGGCCGTCCTTGATTTTCGGAAAGATAAAAAAATTGATGACTTATGGCAAATGAATGGACGTATACCAATCGGTGGTATCCGTTGTTTAATCTTGTAGAGGAATTGTTGCTAAATGGCCCGCTTTTCATCTTTTTGGAAACATTTCCAGAACGGATTAATTTTGCCGGCTTTCTTCATCTTGAAATACCCAAACAGACGACCGGCGTTTATTTCCTAGCTCGTATGAGTAAATCCAAGATACATTACCATTGGAAATGTTGTACGCGTTTTTACACTTTTCGACTGTCAAGCGAGTTTTTTGACACCAATTTACCCTAGCTGCTTGCTGTTCTTCAGTCTACAGATGCGGAATCCAATGGGAAACTGATTTTTTTACACACAATCCTTTATGCAAAATTGTCTGAATTAAGGTTTTCCAATAATGCTATATGTCACATGTTGTTCGTTGATGATCTTGCGAGCAGTATTGATGTTTTCCTGAGTGTGAATTCTCCATACCAACGAGAAATTGTTGACTGATGTGGTGCTTCATTGCCGAAAATAGAACCAACTCGGCAAGGTAAATGGTAATAGTGATTTCAACTGGAATAGCTTAGCACATTAGATAATATTATATGATATACAATCTATATTAAAATAAAATCCCACATGTCTTGGGATTTACCGCATCGAACCGTCTGTGATATAGAAATATATTTTCGACCATTACCATTATTATTTGTCAAATTCTCATGCATAGAAGACAAATGACGCGTAGAATATTATACTGTAGTGACAAGCATTTAAATTTAATTCTCGCTCTTGAAAGACCTGTGTGAAGTTAAGGTAGATTAAAAACTCACTTTAGCAATGATAACTAACGTCAGTCTTTCGTTTGGTCGACTTATGATGACTTATGTAAAATTTATGTAGATTTATATTGTGAAAATTAAACTACATCTAAGAAGAGTGACATTTTCAATTATTTAGAGCCCCTACAATATCACTAAATTACTTTCGGATAAATAGTAATTAGTACTTACCCTATATTGCTCCAGATGTCATAGGACATTACGTTGAGCCAGCAAAATGAAGCAATGAAAGTAAAAAAAAATGTATAACCTAAAACACAATCAAAAACAATGGTTTTTATATCATGCAAGCCCCTAAAATATTACCCACTGGTTTGCAGTGTTCTTTTGGAAAATGTTTTAATTGTTTTGTGGCCATTAAAGCAAATGCAATTATTTGGAAAATACAGTAGCACACTGTTATTTTATGGATCCTTTTCTTTAACTTTTGTATGAATATAGATATCAATATGGTTATCAGCAAGCATACGCATGACAGGAGTAGACTAGACACGGTTAGTAGAAATCTTATCTCATACTGATTGCTTTTTCCACAAAACAATCGAATGTCTGTTGCATTTCCGTCCATCACATCGTTCTCCAGACAATACATATATTCACTGACCTTATACTCTATCCATTCATTAACTTTCTTTATGCTAAGGCTACCATTTCCAAATACTTTGTAACTCTGCTCCGAACGTTCGTATCTAGGACACTTACCTTTGTGGCTGAATATTGCATAGTTATCTAAAAAGAAGGAAAATATGAAATTCAAATAAATGTTAACCTACAAATGTGTGGAACTAAAAGGGTCAGGTCAAATAATACACAAATTCAGTATATAAATTAGATAAATAACAATTAGAGAGTAGGATGAGCAAGAAGGAAAAGATCAATCATCCGAGGGTTATAGCGGGAAAGATTTTTATTATAGTGACATAGAATCTGAGAAACAAAATGGAAGAAATTATGGACTTTATGAAGGAACTGATAATGGAAATTAAGGAAATTACAACAAGAGTAATTTACAAGAACTGAAGACAAAAAAAATAGAATGGAAAAAGATAGTAGAGGAACTAAAAGAGAGAAAGGTGTCTTCAGAGAAGGAGACCATAAAAAAACTAAAACCTTCAAGGTTACTATCCAATATAGATGATGAAAGTATAGCGATAGAAAAGATATAAAGAATATTTAAAGAGAAGTAAAACCCGAATTTGGACGAACAAAAAATCAAAAACCAATATTTAGAGTCGAAATTACATTGAGAACGAAAACATGAAAATACTAGTAAGGAATAACATATCATACATAAATAACGATCAAAAGGGAAGAAAAATCATATCGTATCAGATTTGGAGAAAGATAAACAAGAAATAAGGGTCATAAAGGTAAAATAGAATATTCGAGTACAACAATTAATAGAAAAACATGAAAGTGGGATGAAAAAGCAGATGTTTTGGAAGAGATTGAGGCTGAAAACTGTAAAACACCATAAAACTAATAAAAGATGAGGAAAGGACTAACCCAGAAACAACCAGGATAAGGATAAATACAGGAGTACAGATAGAAAATCACAAACAAAGAAAAATAAATTTGGTTGTTATGGTCAGGGGTAAAAGAACGAGAAAGAAAGAGAGAAAACAGGAGTAGCCTTGATATGTAAGCGAAAGTATACTTTGTCTAAAAATGAAAGCGCCGGCTTTTGCAGCTGTCGTCGAAATATTCCGCGGAAAATGTTGTTCACATAACGACGACAGCTGCAAAAACCGGCGCAGCGGGCGTGCTGCTATCGTCGTCGTCGGCGGTTATAAAAAAAAGTATCCTTTTTTTATGGACAAGCTCCCAGTCACTTCAATTTAGTGGCGTGTCGTCACAGTCGCCATAGTAAATTGTATATAAAAATAAAAAGGAGTGTGTATATGTCAGTATGCCTGTGTCGCCGTTCCATAAGTATCTCGGACCCGGTAATAAAGGGTTTTCCAATAGGGACTTGACAACTTTTAATTCAATTTGTGAACGCACCTTTTCACTAATCATCGAACTCTCTGCAAATTATAAAAATTTACTACAGAAATTCGGAGTAGTAGACAGACAGTAACAAGTTTAGTGCAAAAATTTGAGTCTACATATTCGTTGTGTGATGTTGCCGTGCCAGTGAGACAACGGGTTGGTCGAAGTGTCGAAAATATCGCTGCCGTTGAAACGTCCGTAGCAAATGATCCAAATCAGTCAATTCCACGGCGTTCTCAAGAGTTGAGCATCGCCCAGACCACTTTATGGCGAATTTTGCGTAAGGATCTTGGTTTACACCCATACAAGATCAAGCTGACTCAAGAATTGAAGCCGATGGACCATTTGAAGCGACGTACGTTCTCCGATTGGGTTCTAGAAAAGATGCGCCAAGATGATCAATTTCATCGCAAAATCATTTTCAGTGACGAAGCTCATTTTTGGCTCAATGGGTTCGTCAATAAGCAAAATATGCGTTATAGGTCGGGTGAAAATCCACATGTGCTTCATGAAACACCACTTCATTCACAAAAAATAACTGTTTGGTGCGGTTTGCATGCCGGCGGCGTCATAGGGCCATATTTTTTCGTCCACGATAATGATCGTCAAGTTACTGTGAACGGTAATCGTTATCGCGTCATGATTACCGATTATTTTTGGCCCGAATTGGAAGATATAGACTTGGACAACATGTGGTTTCAGCAGGACGATGCCACAAGCCACACAGCAGACGTTACAATCGATTTATTGAAGTGTAAGTTTGATGAGCGTGTTATCTCAAAAAATGGACCAATCGATTGGGCGCCTCGTTCGTGCGATTTAACGCCTCTAGACTTTTTTCTTTTGGTTACGTCGAGTCATTGGTCTATGCCAACAAGCCGACAACGTTGGAAGAGCTCAGAGCCAACATTGAACGCGAAATAGCAGCCGTTTCGGGCGAATTGTGTGGCCGAGTCATCGAAAATTGGGTTCAACGAATCGACCGCTGCAAACGTGCCCGCGGTGGCCATATGAACGAAGTCGAGTTCCATTCATAAATGCTTTGATTGTACTTCAACCCGATAATAAAGTTTTTGAAATATCTCAAATGGTCTGCATGTTATTTTGAAAAAAAGTTGTCAAGTCCTTATTGGAAAACCCTATAGTTTGGACAGTGTCGAACCCCTCGACGAAGACTATCGGATTGCACAAGAGCATAACTCAGCGCATGAAACAACCCTAACTGCTGAGGATATTTCAAACGCTGATAAAGAGGCCATAAGTAAATTTTGGAACGATTTTAGTACTACTGAAAATGTACATTCGTTAATCGGTATGTATATAATTACATAAATCATTTATTAGCATATTAGATGTCTGTCATTATATTTGCATAATTGCAAGATATTCATTTGCATACTTTGCAATAATTGGTACTGCATCGTATATGTAATATTGTAGGTGCAGCCGGTCTCAAATTTAAACACGAAGTAGGAAAAAGAACAGGAATTATATACCCGAATATGTCTATGCGACAATGGAAGTATAAACCATTGTCGTTACGAGATAGAGGGCCAGAGAGAGTAGAACAGCAAAAAGCTAATAGACAAGAGGAACAAGACGTACGAAGGGATAGAATGCAAGATCCCACACAATCTAGTACATCTGGTGATGTAAGTGACATTGGACAAGACGAAAGTGACCGCATGGATGTACAAGGTGACGCCGCAAGTATTACTAATCGACCGAATACAGGGGGTATCGCTAATGGACCTAGTCAACAAGCAACATTATATATGAATAAATCGCTCAGTTCGCCTGGCTTGTTTTTTTTAAAAAAGTGTCGTCTCATGCACACCTGGGGATTTGGTTCTGCAAGGTTTCCGTTTGGACCCCCCCAAACGTAAAGAGGATTATTTTTTAGTAAATACTTCTTCAGGTTACATTCCTGTTGATTGGATTCCATTTTATTTGTCTCCTGTTGAATTTAATAATTTACCCTACGGAGCTTACATTAAGGAAGTGTATGTGGAAGTTATTCCCAAGAGGGTTCGTTGGTCTTTTCATGCTGGCACTACTTTAACAGGTTCGGCTAATTCAATGCATGTCATTTACGGAAAACATTGTGTGACGACAGCTAACACATTGACAACTTACACGAAGCACCTGCATCCACTGGCCTTGCACGAGCTATGGAAATTATATAAAATTATTCATGTATAATATGTGGCAAAAGGAATTCATAAGTACATGATACATAGTAATTGTTTTATTGAATAATAGAAATATATAGCGTATGGGATAAATGAAGATGATGGTAAAGAGTAAAAAGATTAGTTATTTGTGAAAATACGAGAAAAATTAGATAAAGCGAACAAAAGCCGATAAACATGGGAGATATGGATGAAAGGATAGAAAAACAAAACGAACGAATAAAAAAATAATGGGCAAAGAAGAAGTATGTGAGAGCTTTCCATAGGAAACGATATTATAATCACGAACACAAAGAGATACATAAACTTACTGGAGTAGAATATAACTGATGAAAATGAAGTATCACTAATAAATTAGTTTCTGGTAAATAAACAAAGCAAAGACATAAAAGCCACTAGACACTCAAAAGCTGATATTGACTACTTCTTTGTGAAAATGTACATTAAAACACTAAAGCAGAATACTCCGAATACACGTAGGATATATGTAAAAGAGAAATTAAAATCCACGTACTCAAAAACGAATTTAACAGCGAAATATATCTAAACATACTAACAGCTAAATTTCAAGTACCGGAACGTGAGCAATAAGTATGTGGAAAATAGATGAAAAAAGTTTAAAGAAACTATATTAGAGGAAGCAAAACAAATTTGTAACTAATAAAAATAAAAAATATATAGATGCAAAGAAAGCAATGATGGATAGATTAAAGACGATTATAAGAAAAAAGATGGAAAAATATCTAACCACAAAAGAACCAGGAGAAAGGCAGAAAAGAGGTAAAGATTGTTTCTTGGAACCCTAAACCAGTTGAGAAATAAAAACGAGTATGTAATGAGAAATATAAAGGACGAAAAGTGTAAGGCGACAGAAAAAGAAGATAAGATAATGGAGAGTTGGAGGCAATACTTTAAAGAAGTAACGATGGGGAGTCAAAATGAGGACAATAAAGAAAAGGTAAACACAATAGTAATGGGACATAAACACCAAATAGAAGAAATTGTAAATGAAGAATTAGAGAAAGTCATAGCAAGCGTAAAATAAGGAAAAACCGCGCAAACAGTCGACATTACAACTGAAATAATCAAATATATGGAGGAAGCGGCCAAAGAAACATCAAGAACTTTACTAAATGAAACAATAAAAGTAAAGAAGAAAATACTTGAAGAATAGAACACGGGAATTGTTTTTCCTATACATAATAAGAGAGACACAAGAGAATGCACAAAGTACAGAGATATAATCCTAACAACTATGATAAGAAAATGTTAGGGAAAACAATACAAAGCATAATAAAGGAAATTCTAGATAACACTCCTCTAAGCGTTATTTAGAATTTTCCTCCATTTGCAGAGTTCGGTTTTAGAAAAGCTAGAATTGTGTAAAATACCAGTTTCATTACAAGATAAATACTAGATAAAAGTATAAATATGAACAAAGTAGTATATAAATTCGTCGAGCTAAAAATACTTTCGACTGATTTAGAAGGAAAGAAGTATGAAGAAAAGGAGTATGGGAAGAAAAATAAAAGTAATAAAAGCAATGTATAAATAAACAATAAATATAATAAGGAAGAACAATGAAGAATTGCAGAAACATAAAGCCACAGGCGATGTATTACAAAAACTTAGCCCAATACTCTGTAATCAAGATTATGTATTACGAGGGCTTAGTCCAATACACTGTAAACGAGGTTACAAGGAGAGGAAAATGAGGACTTTACAGCTGGACAGAAGCTGGAAAATGGAAAAAAAGTATTAAATGCAAATGATATGGCAATAACGGCAAAATGATGTGCTGATAATGGTAAAGTCGGGAAAGTAACTATAATATAATATAGATACTAGGAGAAGAACAAAAGATCAACATGAAAACAAACACTCAAAATACTAAGATCATTATAACAGCAAAGGCCAAAAATATAATAGATGGGCAGAGAGTGAAACAGGTTAAAAGTTTCAAGTACTTTTATATAAGATAACGGAAGAGTAGTGATGAAAACTAATGACAGAGTAGGAGAAGTGGGGAAATGTTCAATATGCTGGGGAGGCCTTCTCGAGGAAGAATGAAATTCCAAAAGATGTAACAGTAGATGTCATAAATCTGTGATATCTCCGATTTCAGTTTCATTTTTTTATAGTATGTTTAGTATTTAACATTTTTACAGAGTATTTTACCATTTGTTGTATAAAAATTATTATATCTTTAGAATTTTAGAAAATTTATTTTATTTATACACTTCAAATATTTATGAAAATATGAATTATCAGTTATGATGAAATTATCTACTGAAATTTATCGAAAACTTAAGCATAATGCATTGATTTCAGTAGTTTAATAGAAATGCTCCCTTTCTAATTTTTTTCTGAAACTAATTCCATTTCCTCGG
>JAVIWB010002554.1:0-34290 GCA_031893035.1 Dermolepida albohirtum
CTAAAAATTTTTTAGAAATTGTACTAAATTTCGAGATACTTTATCTAATAACAAGAATGAATAGTGAGCAGTCTTTATAATTAGAAACACAATCTAATATTACTATAAAAAAGTAAATAAAGGATAATGTTGAAGACTTAATAATATTAAAATTAAATATTTTATTTAATTTGTAATGTATTTTATGTATATTATTATTAGGTGTTTATAAAGCAGCTATAAATTAGCCACGTTTCTTCCAATCTTTATTTTCTAAAAAAATAAGTTTCTTGTTGATTTCATTCTTGTAATTTTAAACATTTAATTTTTAGAAAGACACCTCTACCTCTTATCCGTTACTTCTAACTATACCTAAGTATTAGGTGCGCAACTAAGTTCTCGCTGTTTTTTTTTTTTTTTGGATAAAAATGCATCTTTATTGTGGAAAAATGTTTACAAATGAATCATTCAAAATATTGCCCATCGCTAGCGACAACTTTTTCCCATCTTTCTGGCAGAGCTCGAATACCGTCACCGCTTTTCGCTCAGTACTCGGCTCAATCGCATCAATTGAGTTCGATACCGTTCCCCAGTGATGGTTTCGTTCGGTTTCAACAGCTCATAATAAATAACACCGCCCTGGTCCCACGAAATACACAGCAAAACCTTCGCAGCGTGAATATCCGGGCGAACCAACGACGTAGAAGCATGACCGGTCAGTCCCCATGATTTTGTTCTCTTTGGGTTGCTGTAATGAATCCATTTTTCATCACCAGTAACGATGCGATGAAGAAAACCCTTCCTTTTTTGCCGCTGGAGCAGTTGTTCACAGGCGAAAAAACGACACACAACGTCTTTTGGCTTCAAATCATAAGGAACCCAAGTTTCTCGTTTTTGAATCATTCCCAACACATGCAATCGCTGGGAAATGGCTTGGCGGATAACTCCTAATGCTGAAGCAAGCTCTTTGTGCGTTTAGCACGGATCCTCATCGAGCAATTCCTCCAATTCAGCGTCTTCGAAGGTTTTTTGGTCTTCCTTCACGCGAACGGTCGTCAACATCGAAATCACCGTCTTTGAAGCGACGGACCCAATCGCGGCACGTTGTTTCACTTAGAGCAGCACCTCCGTAAACTTTTTGGAGTTCTCGATGCGCTTCAGCCTCCGTTTTTTTCGAATGAAAGAAGAAAAGCAACACTTCCCGCAAATGACGATTATTTGGCACAAAATCAGATATTTTCACACAACCAAAAATATATGACGCAAAAACAAAATCACTAATGTGTCAAAGCGGTTTGTTTACCATATGTCTAAGCTTGGTTCATGACGTTTTGGTTATGTCACAGTCGACCAGCACTTACTACTGGAACCATCTCTTGAAAAACAGCGAGAACTTAGTTGCGCACCAATAACATAGTAAACAAGTACAAAATTAGTTTCAAAAATTTATTACACGCCACAATTGTTTCGGAATACAAGTGCTTCATCAGATGAATGAAAACGTAACTTTATACTTATCTATTATGTTAATAATTACATTTCAACAAATATATCCGTCAGTGATTTTATACTTGTGTTGTCTTTTAAGTTTTGCATATAAAACTTGACTAAAACAGTAGATAACATTCGAAGACTTTATTTTTCGAAGTGCTTTACACGAAGATTAATGCGTTCGAACCAACTCTGGAAGCAGTTGTTCCACTCGTTTGTTGGTGCAGTCAAAATTCTTTCCGATAACTGGAATCTTTGATCACGTAGTCCGTTCTTGATTTTCGGGAAGGTAAAGAAATCGTTGAGACTTAGATCCGGAATATATGGAGAATGGTTCAACAATTCGTTTTGTCGCGTTAAAAATTCAATTGTCTTGCATGCTGTGTGTGAACTTGCATTGTTTTGGTGGAGGACGATTCGTCGTTCGAAGTTGCTTTTTCGAAGCTCAACGATGACTTGCGGCAAACAAATGGTTGTATACCAATCGGCAGGAACAGTTCTTTGATCTTGTAGAGAAATTTTTACTACATGATCTGCTTTCGACACAAATGTCGCGACCATCTTTTTGGAGACACTTCGGGAACGGATAATTTTTGTCGGCTTTTCTCTTCACTTTGGAACACCCAAACCGACGACTCGCGTTTATTTACTAGCTCGTATGAGCAATTCCAAGATTCATCACTACTGACGATGTTGTACATGTTTCCAGCGTTGAAGAAATATAAGTTTTTGACAAAAATTCACCTGCTTTCTATTCTTCGATCAACAAATGCGGTATCCAATGGGAAACTAATTTTTTTAGATTCTTTATGCAAAATTGTTTGAATTGACGTCTTCGAAATCCCCAATTATGCTTCAATCTGGCAATATGTCACATGTCCATCTTCGTTGATGATCTTGCGCACAGCATCGACGTTTTTCTGACTGCCGTTTTTGGTGAACCTGTCCTTGGACCATCGCTGAGACTAATCCGTCCATGTTTGAATTCTCCATACCAGCGAGAAATTGCTGACTCATGGTGCTACAATGCCGAAAAGCAGAAATCAACTCGGCGAAGCATTCTTGTTGGGATAATTGTCTTCAAAAATTATAAAAAGTTATTCCGCGAAAATGTTCTTGGTTTAATTCCATTTTTTAATTAACTTGTCAACTTTGACAGTTTGTTGTAGCTACAACACTACACGTATCGCACAGAAACTTTGGATTTAGGTTAACTAAAGATGGAAGTTAATTTTTAGTACTGATATTCAATTAGTGGCGCCCTCTATATCCCATTATGCAAAACTTAAAGGACATCCCACGTACATAGCAACTTACCTGTTGGTCTAGCCCTATTTGTCGTCAATAAATTAGATATTAAATTGTTGTCTATACGAGACATAACGAGTATATTATACAGAGCACATGGAATGAATTCAGTATCAAGGAAGGTATTGCTAGTTGTATAGGTAATTTCTTCCCCGGATTCTTCTCTAATTAAAACGGTATACACCACGTCACAATTCCCGTTATCTTGGCTTTCACTCCACATTATCCTACCATCATTCACAGTTAAGTCACGAATTATACCAGCATCTAAAGAATTTCAATGTAAAGCGCTGAGATAGATTTATTAATATAAGTAACAACATACTTTCGCGGTCTATAAGGAACGAGGTTCTTTCAGCTCTACCGAAAACAGACCCATCGAATGGTGTAACGGTGAAAGAAATTTCACTGCACAGTGGTAATTCGCCCAGATTAAAGCTCGTCTCTCTCGTCTTTGTTTCGTAAAGGATGTTATTTCCGATTCCTACAGATACCAAGTAACTTATATCGCATGCGTCAGTTTGTTCTGGTCTTAACCAACTCGCTTTGAAAGTATTATCGATGCGGTTAACTTGTAAGTTTTGTACTATCGTGCTTCCTATAAAATAAGAATAATAAAATATCAAACAAAACAGTGTGCTATGACAAATATTCAGAAAATGTTTTATTTGCATTTCCTACACTAGTATAAAACAATACAACAAAGGATACTGGGAAAGTTTTGCAATACAGCTTTGTTTATTTAATTTTTTCAAAGTAATTTCCTCTACACTCAATATACCTCTCCATCCTCCGAAACCAATCTTTAAAAGTTCTGCCAAGTTTCACTAGGTAGTAGGGTTGGAACGACGAGCGTGCTCGTTGTTCCAACCCCGCAGAAGCTCCTCATCACTGGGAAACCGCTTCCTTTTTAGCTTCATTTTCACATGCGGGAACAGTGCAAACTCGCAGAGTGCTCGAGAAGTTTTGATCTTGTCGTGGTCAAATATTCAGTGCAGGCTTTGGCGCGGTGAGCTAGAGCATTATCATGATGGGCGAACCAGGTGTCCATTCTTGACTTTGACCGCAGGTTCTTCATAGATTCAATGACTTTAGGCAGGCACTGTTCAGTATAACATTTAGCTGTGATTGTCTTCTGTGTGTCAAAAACGAAGCGTTCCACAATTCCACTCGATTTGAAATATACAGCTATCATTTTCTTCTTTACAGATCGGGATTTTCTGACAACTACCGGTGTATCCTCATCATCAAAGACCCAAACTTTGTTTTGAGCTTTGGTCGGCACATCTTAATAGTACAGTCAAGTCTCGTCGCCATTCACGATGTTGTTCACGTACCGAGATTGTCCCTTATTAAACTTTTTTAGCATCTCCCGGCACCAAGTCACACGTCGTGTCATCTGCTCTTCAGTCAGTCGATGCGGCACCCACAGAGAAGTTTCTTCACGTGCAAATGATCATGCAGAATCGAACGAATTGCTGATGCGTTTAGGCCTGAAGTACCCTCTATCTGTTGGTAGGTCACTCGCCTGTCCTCGCCAAGCATTTTCTTCACAGTAGTAACGTTTTCCTCAATAACTGACGTTCATGGCCTTCCCGGCCTCTCAGCATCCTCCACAGTTAAATTTCCCCTTTGGAATTCTCTATACCACCTGAATATCATTGTGCGATTTGGACAAATATCACCTAGTGCAAGAGTCATTTCTTCGAAGCACTGGTCTATGTTTAGACCACGCACGAAATTATTATTATCTCATTTTCAACGACGATGTCATCTCAAACACTTTACACTCTCACTGCTAATGAATAACTGAGCCCATCAACATAGCGCAGCGCCTACTATGAACATGTCTCAACATGCAGCAATAAGCAGCTTCCTACGATTCATTGTTGCGTCATATTGTAATACTTTCCTAGTACCCTTTGTATTGAATAGTGCTTAAGCATACTGAAATCCTCATTAAACAGTCGCGTCCTATTGTCCGTAAATGCCTTCTACCTTGCTAATTTTCATTTTATACAAAATTTAATATTAGTGGACTGCTATAATTTTCTATCGCCCATTTGTATGCCATAGTGCATACGCGAATAGCTGCAAGGTATGTCCTAAAAGTTTTTTGGACAACAGCAAATATATTTGAATCATTGGACAACCTAATCATTTGACAATTTAAATTGAAATTTTGTTTGATGAAAGTTAAACCATTTAGAAATACAATTTTTTTATTTTTATAATGCTTTTCTGACTGATGATTTTTGTACAACCAAAGTCATCAAAATTTAAAAACAGCTTTCGGTTACAATAGTCTTTCATTAGCTATTGATTTCCTGAATTTATATGTCGAAGGTGTAGTACATTAGAAGATGGCTATTGGTATTGAAAACATTATTGCCATATGCAAACTAATTAAGGGAAATCGGGAATCCATGGCAAGATTCAGGGAAAATTAAGCATTGGATTATCTGCAACAGATATAATTTTACATAAACATCTAGAAAATCTAACAAATCGGTGTATTTCGCATTTGATAATCAAAAAACAAAAACAAGTGCGAGCAAGCTGGTGTAGGTTCGTATCAAAAGATTTCAATGGACAATATTCAAAACAGGTACTTAATGTTATTACGGCTGACATTATTGCAACCCTGATATAAAACAATTACTAACTATTTGGTGTTCAAAAATGACCAAAAGTCAACCAAAGCTAGTGGTAAAAATACAAACAAAGAAAATGATCGTAGTTTCCTTCAGATACAGAGGTTCAGTATTTTTCTCTTAAATTCTTCTTAAAGATCATTAAACAGGAAACAGTGAATAATATACAGACGTTTACCTTCCTCGTGTCTTTGAAAAATTGTGCATTAACTGTTCACCTGGCAGTCTTTAAAAATCTGTAGAAAAAGCTAAGAAAGTGATTAGCGAAACATAGAAAGAAGAAAGATCAAGGCAATACTCACAAGACATCGATACAACTTTTTCAGCCGATCAGACCAATTATTCATGTAAAGTCTCATAAACCTATCGTGTATCTACTCCCACACTTTGTGTAGGCTCTCCATGGCAGCAAAGTTTCTTTCATTTACAGTGATGCTCAGACATCCATTGGGTAGATTGTCTTCTAGTAATGTTCTGTTAACTTTAAATCAATCAACCCATCGAACAGTACTTTTACATTCTGAAAACTGTTAAAATACTTCTCACAGATTTAGAACGAGTTCTAAAGACTTCCCATCTTCTTTAAAAGAAAAGAAAATGACAGCTTTTTGTAATCTAACCTTGTCTTCCATGGTTGCAAAACTAGCGATACGGAAATATGTTTGTATCAGTGAAGTAACTGTAGTAAACTAATCAATATTATACGAGATGGTTGTGTAAACGTGTTTGGACTTGTCACTGACCACTAGTTTGACCAATAATAGCATGATCTATAAGATTTAGGCAATTGAACTAGACTCAAAATCCTAGAACGTTGGAAACATTTACTAGGATATATTCCATAGAAAATTAGCGTTTTAAATCATTTAAAAGTAAATATTCTTGAAGAAAATAAAGGGTGTTTCAAATTGCGCGGTTTTTTTAAGAATAAATAAAATATAGACGGCGCACCGAATTTGTCTAGGTATGTGGACATTTAAAAAGTATGATGTATAATATTTAAAATGGCTTCGTACACGGTACAACAACGTGTTCAAATTGTTGAATTATTTTATGAAAATCAGCGTTCTGTGAAAAGAGTTTTTAGAAAATTATGTGAATTCTATGGTTTATGTACTCGTCCATCTGAAAGAACTTTTTTCGAATTATTAAAAAATTTTAAGAAACCTGTTCCGTGAAATATCAATAAAGTGAAAATACAGTCGTAGTGGTCGTTCACAAGAAAATATTGGTTTGGTTAGTGAAAGTGTTGCTGAAGATCCTGAAATAGCCATCCGACGTTCACAATAACTCGAACTTAGCGGATCAACGACATGGGTTATTTTACACAAGGATTTAGCTCAGCTTAGCTAGGTTCAAATAACACAGGAACTGAAGCCATTTAAAACGTCGTTCATTTGTCAATTTCATCAATGAACAACCAGCTAATTTTTTTCAAAAAATAATGTTTTCCGATGTGGCATATTTTGAACTTGGTGGCTATGTTAATAAACAAAAGTGCCGTATCTTAGGTGAGGAAAATCCACGAATTATTCATGAGAAACATATGCATCCTAAACGAATTACTGTTTGGTGTGCATTGTAGTCAGATGGTGTATTTGGACCTTACTTCTTTGAAAATATTGCTGGTGAAGCTGTAACTGTCAATGGTGATCGATATCGTCGGATGATGATAACCGAATTTTTGTGGCCTGAATTAATGAATATTGATCTAGAGGATATGTGGTTTCAACAGGATGGCGCTACACCTCACCTTGCACACGAACCAATTGATTTATTAAGAAAAAAATTTCCGGGACGTGTAATCTCAAGAACCGGTCAGGTTTATAAAAACAATCCACAATCAATTCCTGCTTTGAAAGATGAAATTATTCGTGTAATTGGTGAGATAGAGCCTCAACTATGTCAAAATGTCATTGAAAATTTTAACAAAAGAGTGGACGTCTGTGGAGCTGCAAGAGGAGGCCAAATTTTTCGCATATAAATGTCATAACTGATGCTTCAATTACCAATGAAAGGTTATTGAAAGTGAATGCAAATTATGTGTTTTATTTATTCTTTAGAAAAACCGCGAAATTTGAAACACCCTTTATTTTGAACACTCAAATACAGTTCACAAGCATTAAAAAATTGAACACCAATTCCGAAAAAAAATCACAAAAGATGCTTTTCAAATATACTTACTTTTCTAATAAGACCCGTAAATGTATATGATTTCTTACCATCTAATCCTACAGAAAAATCCAACTTTTCGTAGATGAACGGCGCAGGATTTATTCTAGCTATAATGCTCATAGCAACAGTGTTTTGTGTACAATAAGACCATGATAGTGTCGTCGAATCAATTGGAAACGGTATTATTATATTTCGTATAACATTTCCATCTACGAATTGTGTAATATTGTATGCTATAGCGCATAAGTTAGATTCCCAAGTTAGAAGTGCACAGAATCCTGGACGTACGTCCACTTCCATATTCAATGGTTCACATTCTGAAAACAATTGATTTAATATGCCTAAGGATTTTCCAAAAAAAGATTTTAATTATATATTTCGAAATGCACAAAATTTAAATAAGTTCAAAAACTTTTTTTAAATTAAATGTTATTTAATACAGTGTGTGTTTACGCCTACCTTTTTTGTATAGTGCCATTACATAGCATATTTTTTATTGAAGTAATAATAAAATTTTTCAAAATTGGCCAGTATATTACATAAATAAACATATTGATAAAAGTATCGAATCGACAAATCACTGAATACAAAATTATTGATTCACATTCTATAATCCAATGTTCCTATCTTATGCAATATTTAAAGTCAGAATTGAAATTTAAATCTCATCTTCATAGAGAGTAGTAGAAGAAAACTGAAGCCCAAACGATTTTTTCCTGCAATAGACTGTTCGAATGATTACCAAGGGCCCTTCATCACCTAACCAAACTATAACAATTAACCCACTATTAATCATTCTTAAACTATACTGGACAAAATCTCATAACGATGGATTAATTCTGATTTGCACGATCAGCAATTCTAGTAAATGACAGAATAAACTAGCTTTCTTTCAACCAATAACACTGGAGAACAATTTTTAACGTAATTTTTGTTCGATTGAGTTCAATTTTTTCGCTGTTTTAAAGTTAACTGATTTCAAAACTGTAGTTAGTTCTCTTCTATCGCATCCAGTTTTTTCTCTACAGCTTATTTAATGTGATCACTCTGAAGCAGGGTGAGCGGTTCCATCATAATTTAAAGATCGTGGAGGCACGGTATCGGAGTAGATGGGATGTACATATAGCTGACTATTGTTGGAACATCAAACAAGATTGTCTACAGATTGGTAAATGGTAAATTTTAAGGGAGACTGTAGTTGATAAAATCAACTAAGGTTAACCGCTTTCCACAATCATTTTCATATTCTGTATACGTATTTCTACAACTAAGTTATCATCAGCAGCTCATTATTAATCATAGTGTTGCACCTGGAACCATTGGCTTTCGATGGTGTAGTCTAGTACAGACTTTGTTTTCGTGCGAATTTTTGCCATGGTTCCAGGTGCGACACTGTGATTAATTATCTGCCGATGATGACAATTTAGTTGTCGAAATATGTATGTAGAATACAAAAATTATTGTGGAAAGGGGTTAACCTTAATTGATTAGCTCGAGGAAAAGTTTCAAGAGAAAATTTTTACCTTAATATGTATGTATGTTTGCCGTTAAGTAAAGGAACTTTACTACACTTATGAATCCAATTTATTTTACAGAAAGCTATACGAGAGTGGTCCCATGAGTACCCGGCCTGACCTAGAGAAAGCGGTTGTTGTTTGAAAAATATCACTGTATTAGAAAGTACACAATCTTTAAAGCATATGTTTCAAGTTCAAGCATTTGTTTGGCAGCCATCAATAGTGAACATTTTCAGTGAATTCGTAAAAATGGAGAAAATTGATCATTGTTACGTGATACAATACTTTTATTTGAAAGGCCTCAGGCCAACCGATATAAAAGCTGAACTGGATTCTACTCTGCGTGAGTCTACTCTTTCGTTTACAATAATGAAATGTTGGGTACCAGAGTTTAAACGAGGTCGTACGAGCTGCCAAGACGAGCATCGCAGTGATCGACCAAATGAGGGGACGACTCTAGAAATGGTGAAGAAAGCCTACAAAGCGGTACTGGATGATCGTCGACTGAAAGTGCGCAAGCTAGCAGATATAGTAGGTATTTCAAAAAGTGTAGTACATCGCATATTATCTGAAAATTTTGACATGAGAAAGCTATGTGCAAGATAGGTGCCGCGTTTGCTCACACTCGAGCAAAAACACTGTCGTGAAGATGTTTCGATTGAGTGTTTAAGTTTTATAACAACAAAGCAGAAAAGAACAATCAAAACAGTGAACTCAAAAGGGAGAAACGGCTCCAAGGAAGGCGAAGACCGTTTCATCTGCAGGGAAGTTCATGGAATGGGTTTTTTGGAATGAACGTGGAATAATTTTCATTGACCATCTTGAAAAAGGAAAAACTATTAACGGCGAGTATTATGCGAACTTATTGCAACGTTTGAGCAAATAAATCAAGCAAAAACGGCCGTATGTTGTTTCATCAAGACAATGCACCAGCTGACAAATTCGTTATTGGAATGAACAAAATTAATAAATTAAAGTTTGAATTGCTACCTCATGCACCCTATTCGCCAGATTTAGCCCTCTCGGGTTATTTTCTGTTCCCAAACTTGAAAAAATGGCTCAGTGGTCAAAGATTTTCCAACGATGATATCGACAGTTAATGGCTATTTTAAGGAGCAAGACTTTTCTTATTATAAAAAGGGTATCGAACTTATTGAACATCGCTGAGAAAAGTGTATAGAGCTGAAAGGAGATTATGTTGAAAAATAAATATATTTCTTTCTAAAGTTTTTGTGTTTTCCTTGTTGTTTCGGGTACTTGTGGGACCACCTTCGTATTCTACTGATATAGATAATGATGCCATATGTATATAGAGTAGAAGGGGTTTAGACACAGGGGATGATGGATGCTGAGTATTAGATTGTGGAACTCTAGAATTAATTGACAGATCAACTGACATCTTAATCTCTTGCGGAACTCAAGGGTAAATATCGGTCTATGATTGTTACCAACAAGATTCCTGTATAGATTCATCCAGAACACTAGTTTCAGTGCAACAACGAAAGCAATATCAGCAGTTAAAGACTGAGGATGTCCCAAGTCAAAAAGAAACATCAACAACGGAAGTACCGGGGACACGGTTCCATCTCATAAGCCAAGATGAAGAAACTATTATTTATTAATTAAAATATAACATCGAAGCGAGTCTTATACTAGTACATAATTCTGTTACACAATTTTTAGTGACAATAGTGTACGCAAGTTGCAAAATGCGTCAACAAACCTCTTTCTATGCCCGAGATAATAACACTAACGCGCTGTCAACTATGTCAACTATACGACTGCATTCAAGAGGTCCTCTACAGTATATGTTACAAATTACACGTCAGTTACTCTTGTTATTTCGGATTTATAAATTTTTGAGGTGGAATGTGAAAATCAAATTTAAATTGTGAGAGAAATCGATCGAAACTTTAATAAAATTGTTTTAGTATGTACTTATTGTAGTCTAATCACTTCACAGTTCTTGTGATCAACCTCACCGCTCCCTCCCTAGATTTACCTATTAATGTATAATAATATAAATTCAACTGTTAATGTCGTCGTCCACGTAGGCCTTTGAATCAATAATAGTTCTGTATTTGTGTATCTATAAGTTTTCTTATATTTTTATTGAACTTACCAATCATTCCCGTGGAATAACTTTTCAGAGCAGTTTTCGCAACCACGGCCCCTGTACGACATCTTGGGAAAACAGTGAAAGTTTTCTCTGCACTAGGAGTATACGGAATTGTAACACTTGTACCTTCCAGAAACTTATGAATTGTATCAACGCCATCGACTTGATACGTAAATTCATATAAAATGAAACAAACTCCGATATTAGTTGAATCTATAGGCGTCCACAATACGTTTAGATCATCATCTTTTCTACTAACCACGATGTCTGTTGTTTGAAACTCGTCTACATAATTAATTTTATTTAGAAACAATTGCGTAAAGAATATATAACGTTTATACGTACCCGAAAAAGCTTGGGCCAAAATTACAGTTAAGATAGTAACCAGTAGCTAAAAGTAAAATCTTTAAATAGGATTTGCAATTCATAATTGAGACATTGCAAACGCAAAGATTTTATACAATAAATTCACTTAGAGGTCGCTCTGATCGTCGAAACCTTAAGGCAAAATATATATAAAAAATTATAAATTTCTAATATTATATGACATGGCGTATTCCTGCGAATCTCCACAAAGCAAATAGTCTCAATATCAAAAATATCACAACAGCAAGTGCAATACAAGGAGAATAAAAAATATTTTTTCTCTGAAAATAGCATATAGGAGATTAAAGTATAAATCTTTCTAACTTATCTGTAAAAACTTCATAATATTTAATGCCGAATGCTCGAATTCGTCCATTGAGACAACTACAAGTTTTTATGTAGATTTGACGATTCAAAAAAGATGGACAAGACTAGCTGGGATAAAGATCGAGCTTGATTATTCAAATGATTACCAAAGAAAACTGTATGACTTCGTTTCAAGTGCTATAATACACCCTCGTATTTCCTCGATCGATGAAGTTGTACGAGTTTGGTCAATTGCTTTTATAGCATTGAAGATTTCCTGCGGCACTGTAAAAAGCAGCACCTAAACAACCATGGAAAAGTTGACTGAAAACGGATTTCGAAACGGGTAAAAGAACTCTTCAAGTCAAAGAGGCAAAACAATTCCTCAGTCGTCCAGATTTACAATGAACCTATTGATTAGGAACACAATATCTCTTAGGATGATAGTGGGTCTACTAACACTGCATAAGCTTATCAATCTAAACCCAAACAAATTTTAATATAGTTGATGTCACTTCCATAGTGATCTGTTATAATCGCCTTCCTCCAGCGTTTTCCTAATCTCTCCCTTTTCCTAGTACGGTAACTTCTTTTACAACCCGTCTGCCAAAATTGGTAGACGTGAAAAATGTTTCTATTGATGTACCGCCTTCTCGACTGGATATATTGTTGATTCGCACTTTTGGTACGACTACAATTTTTTCCTCCTAAACTTCTTCTTATTATTTTGCTCTACCAGGCCATTAACTTTTCTTCTACAATTGCTTATTGCCTGTACCTCATTCGTAAAATGCTATTAGCTTCAAATATTGATTTATATACATATTTCAATCTTAAAAGGTGATTCATAGAACCTGTACATTAATTTACTGAATTTCCTTCTTTTGTTTAAAGATGTTGGATAATACTACCCCCAAATGCATAACCCCCTTCACCTTCACAAACACAATTTTTCGTTTTATATTACTTTTATTAATTTCGCAATCGATTTGCCAAGCTCCTGATTCTTCCAAAATTTATTTTTTGCCTTCCTACCTTATCGACAGCTTCTACAATTCTTCCAATGCTTCTCATTTCCAAAAACGATGCTTAAGAGCAATATGTATCTGTAACCTTCTCATAACTCAGTAGTAAGTTATTAGACTACCATATCCGAGGCCTCAGTATCGAATCTGACGACCTACTGTCCGAAAAGGTTTTGCATGGTTTTCCTCCTCATTTAAATAAATACTGACAGACATTAACCTTAGACCGCACCATAAGCACGACCACAATAAAAACTCCTGATCTACCAGTGTTCGTTGTAAATAAAGTTAAGTTATTGAAGGATGTGAAGTTATGAATTATTGTTATTACCTCATTGTCCTCAATTCTAATATGGAAATCGGAAATTAATCCTTTAATGCTAACATTGATATTATTATTATTATTGGTTCTGCTTAATATCTTCTTTCACAACTTAAACAGCTGTTGTAGCATATCGAATTCTACAATTATTCGCATGATTTCTTCTTTAAGCAATATGATAAACACCGCTGCAGGTACATGTAGCAGTAATAATAATAAATCAATTCTTTTCAAATTTCATACATACATAGACAATAATATATGCACATGTATGAAAAGGTAAAAAGTATCTAAGAAGTGTATTGATACCTAAGTGCAAATTATGTAGTGGAATTTCAAATACGAAAATCCTGCGTAGAACAGGAACCTATTTCTGTAATAGGCAAATTATTGCTATTGAATATGCAGAACCAAAAACCGAATAGGTAGTAAATATTGCCAAAACCAGCAATTCTAGTTCAGAGTAAACTCTTGATGAAGTTATTCATGAATGCTGAACTTAAGCAGCATCAAAATTGCTATCATATTACGAGAATGTATCGATATATGGTTGGTCTTGGTAAAGAGGTAATGCGACACCATAGTAGCAAGCAAAATGGTTCCTCAAATGTGATCAGAAGTGAGTAATTACACTCAATCTGTTCTCGAATTGAAAAATATAATGACTTTTTAAGCTGTGTTGTCACCTTAAAGTTTGAGTATCTTTCTACCATTCAGAAATAAAATAACAGTCAATAATAGGTACTCTGATTCTACAAAGTCTAAGATGTTATGTGCTCGAAAATCTTCTGGAAAAGTTCTGGCTTCACTTTTTTGCGATTCTCATGGACTAATTATGGTCGATTTATTGGGTACAAAAATTTGCGATTTGGGTCTCGAATTATTGGAACACCTTCCATATTCGCCTGATCTGGTTCTTTCCGATTATCACCTTTTCCATCAAATGAAAAAGAGCTTGAAAGCTTGAAGCTGTTCGCAGAGTAAGATGTATTTTTTGGTGAAAGGACTACTGGCCTTACAGATTCATTGTAATAATGTACTAATATATGAAAAGATTCTGATGAATAATAAATTATTGGCTTGTATAGCAAGCTAAGTATGTATCAATACGTCCTCGTAACTTAGTTTTAAATTGTTTTAAAGGCACCTTCTCATCTCAGTCGAAAACCTAGAATAGATAATGATAAGAAATTATCTAAAGCTGTGTTTACTGATCAGAGAAGAAAATGTCTTTAACTTGTTGAAATACCGGATATACTTAATAATCTTATATAATAATACGCCTCGAACTTCGAGCTCCTGTCCACCTACTACACATTTTATAAATAAAATAACATAATTTCAAAGTATTCCTTTCCAAAATAAGTTCAACGTTACCAATATCATCATGATTATTGGAACAATTAAAGATTGCAGTAAGGAAGAATAGTGAAAAAGACCTGAGAAAAATCACACAGATTCACTTTAATACACTCTATACGAAACTCTTAATTCTTATTTAATAAATCACAACACCACGTAATTGCACTTACTCTCATCCTCACTTCTACAACCATGTCACTTTGAAATTAAATGGATTAAAACGTGAAAATAATAATGAATTTATATTATTCTATTCAATTGCTTATCTATTTCACACACGTTTCTGTGAAGGAATTATTTGTCATTGTATCAGTGATTTAATTGTATTTAGATAATAAAAACTCCAGTTTGAATTGAATGGAACCCTTCGATATTTACACAAAAGTCATTTGATTTCTATCGAAAATACTTTAAGCTGCAGCTAAATTTGTAAGACAAAAAATCTTAGGTAAGTAGATTAGACATAATACATGCAGTAATAAAATACGTATATTCATGAAGATTTACATATCAGATTCTTAATCGAACGGATAAAAATAGAACTAGAAATTCATTAAACTTGACTCACACTTTGCTCATAGTTACGGTTACTCCTTATTAACTTCATATTTAATCAACATTTCCGGTTGAAAGGGAGTCTTAAAGAGTATAATACGGGCTAATTAAACTTTTTCTCTCCACAATTATGTTGCGAGCAAAATATTTGTATATAGAGCAATTCTAAAGCTCATTTAATATTATAATATATTACCTTTGGATCAGCTTCAAGTTCTAAATAAAGAAATAATCCGCAGATTCCAAAATAAAACCTTAAGAATTATAATTAATAATTAATAATACGTACCCTACTCCTTAATAATAAATTACGCATCTCTGCCAATAAAATTGATATCAACCATTAAAGAATATGTTTTTTATTAACACTTTGTTAATCAAAACAGAACATATTAAATTCTAAAAGTTAAGTTTCTCACAAGTGCTAGGTGGACTAGCAATTATGCCATGGTGAGGTCAACATCCAGCGATTCATCATCTACTATCCTATATTAGATTTAGTGGCCACTGCTTCTTGAATCTTCATTATTTTTTTGGTCTTGTAAATGGATGTACCTCTACAATATCGTGATGCTTCTTCTATGACTTCTTGCATGGTTGGAAAATGTAAGTCTGTTTTGGAAAACATTTTTAGATACGTACCATGAAGTGCCTATCACTTGTCGCAATATTTTTGTTTATTTCAATATTAGATTTTGAAGCACATCTCCACAAGTGCACTCCATAAGTGTAAAAAGGGTACTAGGAAAGTTTTGCAATATGACGCAACAATGAATCGTAGGAAGCTGCTTGTTGCTGCATGCTGAGACATGTTCATACGTGCATAGAAGCCGCCGCGCCATGTCGATGGGCTCAGTTATTCATTAGCAGTGAGAGTGTAAAGTGCTTGCGATGGTATCGTGGTCACGACATGAGATAAGGGCAGTTTTGTGATATATTTTCTTGCGTGGTTTAAACATAGACCAGTACTTCGAAAAAATGACTCTTGCACTGGGTGACGTTTGTCCACATCGCACAACGATATTCAGGTAGTATTGAGAATTCCAAACGAGAAATTTAGCTATGGAGGATGCTGAGAGGCCGGAAAGGCCATGAACGTCAGTTACGGAGGAAAACGTTACTACTGTGAGGAACATGCTTGGTGAAGAAAGGCGAGTGACCTACCAACAGATAGAGTGTACTTCAGGCCTAAACGCAACAGCAATTCGTTCGATTATGCATGATCATTTGCATGTGAAGAAACTTTGTTCTCTCTGGGTGCCGCACCGACTGACTGAAGAGCAAATGACACGACGTGTTACTTGGTACCGGGAGATGCCAAAAAAGTTTAATAAGGGTTAATCTCGGTATGTGAACAACATCATGACAGGTGACGAGACTTGGCTGTACTATTACGATGTGCCCACCAAAGCTCAAAACAAAGTTTGGGTCTTTGAATTATGTGGACACACCCGTAGTTATCAGAAAATCCCGATCTGTAGAGAAGAAAATGATAGCTGTATTTTTCAAATCGAGTGGAATTGTGGAACGCGTCGTTTTGGACACACAGAAGACAGTCACAGCTAAGTAGTATACTGAACAGTGCCTGCCTAAAGTCATTGGATCTATGAAGAACCTACGGCAAAAGCAAGAATGGACACCTGGTTCCTCTATCACGATAATGCTCCAGCTCACCGCGCCAAAGCCGGCACCGAATATTTGACCACGATAGGATTGAAACTTCTTAAGCACCCTCCTTGCAGTCCAGATCTTGATCCCTGCGACTTTGCACTGTTCCCGCATGTGAAAATGTAGCTAAAAGGGAGGCGGTCTTCCAGTGATGAGTACCTTCTGTGGGCTTGGGACAACGAGTGTGCTTTAGTCTTGAAACTTGGCAGAGCTGATTTAAAGATTGGTTTCGGAGGATGGAGAGGTGTATTGAGTGTAGATGAAATTACTTCGAAAAAATTAAATAAACAAAGCTGTATTGCAAAACTTTTCTAGTGCCCTTTGTATGTATGTGAAACATTTCCTGTTTAAAATCTTTATATAAATATATTACAGTTCGCTTCTATTAGATATTTGCTGAAGTTAGAATAATTTCTTTGGTATTTTAGGCTTCGTAGATATTCTTGGGTGCTAATTTTGAATGTTCTCCCTGATAGGCCAATATACGCACTATTACATTCTGAGCATTGAAGCTTATAAACACCCCATTTCTCCATATGATCAGTTTTATCTTTGACATTAAATAATATTTTGCCTAAAGTAATATCTATTTTAAAAACTATATTGCTACTCAGATTTATATTGCTACTTTTTAGATAAAGAGAGTCCCAAAATAATAATAAGGTATTGTTTTAAAAGTTCTTTCAGATTTATTACTAATGTACGGATAAATTAGATTCAAATTGTATTTACGTTCTTTTTTATTGATTAAGTTTTCTGGGAAATTATTATTTGTCATTATGCTATGTCAAAACACGATGAGTTGAATATTTGGAAATATTTAATTCCATTCCCACGTATCGCAATGAATATTTCGACACATTTCTGATAAATTCACGTACAAGTTTGATGTTACTTTCCGTAACTATAGATTTTTTTTCACCAAGATGTTCGTCGTCATTTATGTCCGTACGACGGTCTTTAAATCGTTTATGCCACTCATACACACTCATACGTGATAAACACGCATCACCATGCACTTGTTTCATCAATTTAAACGTTTCACTAAACGATTTACCAAGTTTAAAACAGAACTTGATATTTGCCCTTTGTTCAAAATTCATTTTTCGACCCATGCCAAATACACACTGTTACTTTATGCTCAATTTCCCTGCTTCTAATGATGCAAATATCATGATATTTTGACATAACATTGGCGAAAGATCTACCTTACCGATACATATTTTCTTTAATAAATGGCGCCAGTAAGAATTACTACGAGGATAGTTTGACAAGTAGTGAGAATGACACATAGGTGGCGCTCTAATTGGTAAAACAAATGCACTGTAATTTAGGTTGCCTATTTATACGTTTACATTCCTTAATATTTAGATAAATCGGTCGATTAGTTTATTTTTGACAGCTGATTGAAAAAGCAGCAACACGTCGTTTTGTTAAAATGGAAAAAACAGAGTATCGTGCGGTGATTAAATACTTCGTAATTAAGGGTATGAAAGCTACCGAAATAAAAGATG
Source organism: Dermolepida albohirtum (assembly GCA_031893035.1). Classification (NCBI taxonomy): domain Eukaryota; kingdom Metazoa; phylum Arthropoda; class Insecta; order Coleoptera; family Scarabaeidae; genus Dermolepida; species Dermolepida albohirtum. The sequence continues at coordinate 18,362 of JAVIWB010002554.1, forward strand.
AGTTACGGGAAACATTAGGTGAATCTGCTCCATCATCCGCCACAATAAGTAGATGGGTAAATGCATTTAAACGTGGTAGAACAAGCTGTGTTGATGAAGCGCGCTCTGGAGCACCAAAAATCGTGACTTCTAAGAAAATGATTATAAAAATCCATAATATTATTACACAAGATCGACGACACAAAGTGAGAGAGATAGCAGACATGGTAAACATTTCAACAGAACGCGTACACCACACAAGATCGACGACACAAAGTGAGAGAGATAGCAGACATGGTAAACATTTCAACAGAACGCGTACACCATATTTTAACGAAGGAATTGGGCCTTTTCAAGCTTTGGACAAGATGGGTGCCGCGATTGCTTACCACTGATCAAAAGTTCACTCGTTTGCGCATTTCCAATGAGCGTTTGGACCTTTATAAACGGAATTCGGTTGATTTTTGTAGGCGATTTGTTACTTGCGATGAAACTTGAACACACTGCAGTACACCCGAAACTAAACAACAGTCGAAACAATGGTCAAAACGTGGTTCTGCACCTCCACAGGAAGCGAAAACCACTTTATCGGCAAACAAGGTGATGGCATCACTTTTTTGGGATTCGAAGGGCATTTTATTCATTGATTACCTTAAGTAAGGTACCACAAGAAACGGACAATATTATGCAGAACTTCTACAAAAATTAAATATCGCCAGCAATGGCAAAGAAAACGATTCTGTTTCACCAAGACAATGCTCCCTCGCATACCAGAACAGTTGCGATGTCCAAAATCCACGAGTTGCATTTCCAATTAGTACCGCATGCGCCTTATTCGCCGGTTCTAGCCCCTTTCGACTTCCACCTTTTTCCAAAATTGAAAACGACACTAAGTGGAAAGAAATGTTCGTCTAACGACGAGCTTATCATCTTCGGTAATGAGTATTTTGCAAGCCTTCTGGAATCGCATTTTAGAGATGGCATAAGGGCATTGGAGCACCGTTGGAATAAATGTATTGCTCTTTTAGGAAAATATATTGAAAAATAAAAATTATTTTGTATTTAAAAAATTCGTTTTTTTTTCCATTCTCACTACTTGTCAAACTACCCTCGTATTTTAAAAAAGTTCATTTTTCTCTCCGACAGACAGTGTATAACGTAACAATAATTTTCTATGTAAAAAAATATTAATATTTAAAGAGAATTTAATTTAATTTAATTGTACATAATAAACTCAATTCTGTTACCATTGTTAATGATCAATTAGATTTAAACAATTCACCTCTTTTAAATTTATCTTAATTTTTAAACTTTATCTCTAATTGTGTCTAATAATTTTGTTAGTTCTTAATGTTTTCATATTATTTAAATTCGTAGATATTTCAAAGAACGGTTTTTACCACCCAATAACCTTGTATGTATATTTTACTTCTACCCTTTTCTTACCAGTGGATTTAATTATTAGGCGCGCACTAAGTTCTCGCTGTTTTTCAAGAGATGGTTCCAGTAGTAAGTGCTGGTCGATTGTGACATAACCAAAATGTCATGAGCCAAGCTTAGACATATGGTAAACAAACCACTTTGACACATTAGTGATTTTGTTTTTGCGTCATATACTTTTAGTTGTGTGAAAATGTCTGATTTTGTGCCAAATAATCGTCATTTGCGGGAAGTGTTGCTTTTCTTCTTTCATTCGAAGAAAACGGCGGCTGACGCGCATCGAGAACTCCAAAAAGTTTACAGAGATGCTGCTCTAAGTGAAACAACGTGCCGTAATTGATTCCTTCCGTCGCGTCAAAGACGGTGATTTCGATGTAGACGACTGTTCGCCTGAAGGAAGACCAAAAGCCTTCGAAGACGCTGAATTGGAGGCATTGCTCGATGAGGATCCGTGCCAAACGCAAGAAAATCTTGCTTCAGCATTAGGAGTTACCCGCCAAGCCATTTCCCAACGATTGCATGCGTTGGGAATGATGCAAAAGTAAGAAACTTTAAGCCAAGAGACGTTGAGCATCGTTTTTTCGCCTGTGAACAACTACTCCAGCGGCAAAAAAGGAAAGATTTTCTTCATCGCATCGTTACAGGAGATGAAAAATGAATTCATTACAGCAACCCAAAGAGAACAAAATTATGAGGACTGCCCGGTCATGCTTCTACGTTGTCTGTTCGGCCGAATATTCACGCTGCGAAAATTTTGCACCAGGGCGGTGTTATTTATTATGAGCTGTTGAAACCGAACGAAATCATCACTGGAGAACGGTATCGAACTCAATTGGTGCGATTGAGCCGAGCTCTGCGCGAAAAGCGGCCATAATACGAGCAGAGGCACGAAAAAGTGATTCTACAGCATGACAACGCTCGGCCCCACGTTGCCAAAGCCGTTGAATCCTACTTAGAAACGCTCAAATGGGAGGTCCTACCCCATCCGCCGTATTCCTCAGATATTATTACTTGTTCCGTTCGATGGCACATGGTCTGGCTAATCAGCAGTTCCGCTCATAAGAAGACATCTCAAAAAGGCTTGATTCGTGGATAGCCTCAAAAGACGAACACTTCTACCGTGATGGTATTCGAGCTCTGCCAAAAAGATGGGAAACAGTTGTCGCTAGTGATGGGCAATATTTTGAATGATTCATTTGTAAACATTTTTTCACAATAAAGTTGCATTTTCATTAAAAAAACAGCGCGAACTTAGTTGCGCACCTAATGTAATTTTCATTTACTTATGTAAAGGAGATTGTAACCTGTATTGTACTTTCTCGATAATGTCCTAACAGACGAAACTAGTCGCAGTTAATATATAATATGGTGTAAAATTTAGAAAGTGAAAATTATTATTTTCTGCTATTCCATCGTTAATTAAATTCACAGAAATCAATTAAAAATTTCTGCGCTGAAGAAGGACTCGAACCTCCACCTGCCATTTTCTAGACGGGTGCTGTAATAATTAAGCCACCAGGCAGTACAACTTCGAATTCTTTAATACGCCATAAATTGCATTATGGAAACAGTATTTATTTTAAAACTCGTAGTCAAGTTATTATATTAATAATTATATATAAACATATAATTAATTAGGTTCTTTTTACAATGGGAACTATGAAAATTATTATTAATAATAATAATAATATTTATTAACCACTTAACAGAGTACCTCTATAGGGTATACAAATCAAAAATTACAATTACATTGATAATACATATAAAAACATCAAAAACACAAAAAAAAATGAATAGCAAAATAATAGAACTGAATATAAGTTAAATAAATAAATAAATTAAATTAGATCCAATCAAACACCGTGACGATGCAGTTGGTTGAAATTCCTAGCGGCGTGCGTAAGTGGATCTCGAAACACAATGTTGGTTCTTGGCGTTCCCATTGCCAAAGGATCACCGAATTTCGACTCCAGGCATGGAACCGCAAAACCTACGCCAGCCAACAGCTCTGGCGCATCAATTTTCCCCGAAATCAAGCCAGACATAAACGTAGCACTGACATTCGTGCTCCGTTCTGCCAAGGACTCAAAGCCATGACTAAGTAGAAATTCCCCATAGTCAGTGTCGTGTCCCAGATAAAAACCATTTTCTTTAAATGATAAGTATTTCAAAAACTTTCTCTGCACTCGTTCCACGACATCAATTTGATTATCGTAAATAGGGTACCACACCACTGCAGCATACTCCAGCTTACTACGCTCTAACGCACGAAATAAAGAGGATATGCATCCCGTGTAAAGCTCCTGCAAGTCCGCATGATAAGGCGAAGAACCTTGTGTGCATTCGTGAGCGTAGCCGAAACATGGTCAGAAAAGAACAGCCCGCAATCGAAAACAACACCCAAATCCCTCATAGAATCCACATGCGAAACTAACACCTTATCAATATGATATAGGTACTTACTCCTGTATAAGAGACTGAATAACATTTTTCAATATTTAGAGACAGATTATTGTTGGTACACCAGACAGAGATAAAAGTCAAAGCCTCCTGCAAAAGTCGATCATCAATTGAGGCAATTCTGTGATAAATTTTCAAATCGTCGGCATAAGCTAGTACTGGGCATTCAATCGCAGCAATAAGGTCATTAATGAAAATCACAAACAAAAGTTATTAATTAATTAACCATGGAATAGCAGAAAATAATAATGTTCATAATTCCCATCGTAAAAAGAACTTAATTATATGTTTATATATAATTATTAATATCATAATAACTTGACTGCTAGTTTTAAAATAAATATTAAATCTGTTTCCATAATGAGATTTATGGTGTCTTAAAAGGACTCGAAGTTGTACTGCTGGCTTAATTGGCAGAGCAGCCGTCCAAACAACGGCAGGTAGAGGTTCGAGTCCTTCTCTCCAGCGCAGAAATTTTTAATTGATTTCTGTGAATTTAATTAACAATGGAATAGCAGTAAATAATAATTATCATAATTCACATCATAAAAAGAACTTAATTATATGTTTATACATAATTATTAATATCAATTTAGACAATATTTTACTTATTCCTTAGTGTAATGGAATTTCACAAAGTAACGACCTCAACAATCAAAGATTTTTTTCTTTATCCAAAATCGTAATCGGAATAAATAAACTCGTTTGACTTGGCATAAATGTAATTATAATTGTGCTTACTTTTAAGTTATAAAGCTGTTACAAGCTCAAGCTGAGTTATAGCACTTCAAAGCTGACAATTCAAAGACAAAATTGTTCTTGCAGCAACCTACAAGGGAGCGTTTTTATATTCGCGAAATGAGCGGGTTGTAGAGGGGTGAGTAGGCGCATTGGGGGCGTGGCCTGTGCAGCGGCTCATGATTAGTATAAATACGAAGTTTCATTGTTATTAGACAGTTAGTCTTTGAGCTATCGTCAACCAAGTAACATAATCAGGAGTGAAAAGTGAAATATGGAAAAAATCGAATATCGTGCCGTTATAAAGTTCCTTACCAGGCAAGGAAAATCAGTCGCGACCATAATGAATGAGATGTCATTGGTTTACGGCGACTCTTGTCCAGGAAAAACCATGGTGTACAAGTGGCATAGTTTATTTAAACAAGGAAGGGAATCCCTTGAAGACGACCCGAGGCCGGGCAGGAACATTGAGGTGACCACGCCAGCACTTATCCAAAAAGTTGAACAAATTGTACTCGAAGATGCTCGACTAAAGAAGAAACAACTCGCAGAAATGGTTGGAGTATCCGATACAACAATTTTTAACATCCTACACGATCATCTCGGCATGTCTAAGGTCAGCGCAAGATGGGTGCCGAGAATGCTCACGCCGCCGCAAAAACAACAGCGCGTAGAGCGTTCGCGTGCATTTTTGGACCTCTGTAATGAAGACAAGGATGGTGTATTGAGTGGAATTGTTACTGGAGACGAAACTTGAGTTCATCATTATGAACCTGAGTCCAAACAAGACTCCATGCAATGGCATAAAAAGGGCACAGCACCTCCCAAGAAATTTAAAGTGTCACAATCAGCTGGGAAACTCATGGCAACGGTATTTTGGGACTCGGAAGGAATATTGTTGATTGATTATAAAGATAAAGATGTTTTTATAACCGGAGAATATTACGCTTCAATATTAGAGCGACGAAAAGAAGCCATTAAAGAGAAAAGACGGGGAAAATTGACAAACGGTGTTCTGCTTTTGCACGACAACGCGCCCGTCCACAAGAGCCGCGTTGCGTTAGCTGCCCTGCATAAGGTGGGCTACGAAATTGTGAATCACCCACCCTACAGCCCAGACCTAGCCCCGAGTGATTATTACCTGTTTCCGAAAATGAAAAAAGAGCTGCGGGGTAAAAAATTTACTGCCGATGATGAAGTCAAGGAGGCAGTTTCGGCGTATTTTGCAGATAAAGAGAAATCATTTTTTATGAGGGTATAAATAAATTAATTGAAAGATCTGAAAAATGTATCCGTCTTGCAGGTGAATATATTGAAAAAGAAAAATAATTTGGTTTTTTTATTTCCACCCCTTGTCCCCCATTCCGCGAATATAAAAACGCTCCCTCGTAATGTAGTTAATCTAGTAGTGCATTACTAGTATTTCGAATCATTTAAATTCATTCAGCTACCGTTTCTAATTTAAATATTTATCATCATATCTGTTTCTAGATTTAATCGATTTAGTCTCTCAAGCAAATGTACATTATCTAACTACTTGATTGACAATAGGAATTTGTTACTTGACGTATCGGATTTTTAGTTATTTGTTATTCTGCCGGCTGTGACATTTCAAGACTTTAGTTTACTTCATTTGATTCACGCGTAAATTTCGGCTCTTTAATCATTATCAATCCTATATTATCACTTCTATATTAAGCAGATTTATTTGCTGTCAACTCTCGAAATTGTTGTTTATTTGACAAGGAAACGTAAATATGATACACACAGAATGGGGAGACATAGTCCCGTTTTGTATTAAAATATTCATTTCATAGTTAATACTATGAAAAGTCCGGGAAAGACGCGTGAAAGTAATTCCATATTTGTAACTTTAACAGACAGATGACAAGTTGGTATTTTTCTGGATTTATTCGTTGGTTAACTCAATTTATTTATGTTATTTATGGAACATGTTTTTCTCATATACGTACATGTATCTACATGTCGAATCAAATGAACTTACGAATTTGATATCGTGGCTTAATATAGACAAGATCCGTCTTCTTATTAATTTCAAAGAATCGTGCACTGTTTCCATAACAACTAAATCTCGATGAAACTATAAATAAATTATACAAATTTTATTGTAAATCATTAATTTAAATTGTAAAAAAACGTGTAGAAAGTAATACCATAACGGTACGTTACTCATTTATCACGCCTTGACCTCAGGTTCGCATCTAAAGTCGTTGTACGGAAAAATTTTTCGTAGATACAATATTGTGCAAAAGAAAGAAGCACCATTTTGAATTTTACCAGAAACTGTTATAAAAGAATAAATAATAATCTTGCGCAAGTTGAAATTTTTTTTAATGTACCAAAACTAACACATATGGCGACAGAACCGAATGTACATATGTACATCAAACTTAAAATAACGTAAATTAAAAACAAATGGCACTACTATTTCATTGCTTAAAATCTATTTCCATTAGTTGTGTTTATGACAAAATTCCAAGCAAATGTCCATATTAAAACTGCATTTTAACATTGTTAAATTTAATTGGATCGCTAGTGAGTGATGTGGGGAGAGTGGGAGTGAAAGATTGAAGAAACAGGGCGGGAGATAGAGATCGAATGAAGGAAAATTGTTGAAAGGGTTAAGAAAATATAATGGCTGTACAGATTTTGAAATGTAATATGAAATAAGCTATGGGCTTAAAGGCCCGTAGAGCTGAAATATATATATATATATATATATATATATATATATATATATATATAGTTTTGCCTGTCCTTTCAAAGCTTCTGGAGGCAGCACTTCTGTAGCGACTGATGGCATTTCTGGAAAAAAATGGTGTCCTGGCCGAGAATCAATTTGGTTTTCGTGCTGGTAGATCGACGATAGATGCCATGCTGGCCATATTAAATTTTATTTGGGATACTTTTGAAGATGAGGAAGTTGCCATGGTGTTGGCGTGTGACTTGTCTAGGGCCTTCGACTGTGTCCAGAGTGACATGCTTTTGCGGAAGTTGGAATGTTATGGCATTCGTGGTCAGGTATCGAGGTTGTTGCATTCCTATTTTGAAGGGCGAGGGCAGGTTGTTCACTTTAATGGCGTAACGAGTGAACTAAAGACCACCAGATATGGAGTGGCTCAAGGATCTCTTTCGGGTCTTCTTCTGTTTTGCCTGTACGTCAATGACCTTCCACAACATGTCACGCAAATGATGTTTCTGTGTAGAGGGAAAAGCGATCAGCAACTTAGAGAAGGGGCTCACAAAACACTGTGAAAGGCCATGGCATGGTTTTCGGCAAACAGGCTGGTCCTTAATGAAGCCAAAACTGTCAAACTGGCAATCACTTCCAAAAGGAAAGAAACTCCCGCGAATACAAGGTCAGTGAAAATATTGGGAATAAATTTAGATACCAGACTAACCTGGAAGCATGAAGTGGACGCTCTCTCGAAAAAAGTCTCTGTGCGAAGAATCAGAGCCATTACAAATAAGTAAACTGCAACAACAGCCTATCATTCACTTTTTCACTCGCGGATGGCATACATTGTCCAGTGACCGATTCAGTGCATGCAAATGACATTTTCAATTTACAAAAGAAAGCATTACGAATAATAGAACAAGTTAATATAACGACACATTGTAGACCTATAGTCATAAAAAATAAAATAATGACGTTGGCCTCCACATACATATACATGCAAGCAATTGCTGCGCGCTAAACGAGAGCTACCAGCCCAGAAAAGGAAAGGGGTAGGAAAAGCAATACAACTGAGATCCAGACAACAAGCACTTCTTCCCAACCATAGGTTACATACTACTGCTGCCAAACACAAACATTTGGATATGTTTAACAGGTTGCCATTATCGTGGACTAAAAAACCCATTTTGAAATTCAGAAATGACATAAAAACATTTTGTTTACAAAACGGTTTCTACACAAATATTAAACTGTACGTTCTGCTTTGTGCAAATATACCATATATTTACACCACGCTTACACACAGTACATATACACGTGAATACACACACATACCAAATCATAGACAATGACGTTACCTCCTTATTTGTACTATAATTGATGGTAAAATAAAGCTTATTATATATATATATAAATTTAATTGTGGGTTGAATAGTACCCGTTGTAAAACAAATTCTTTATTTCTTTGGTTGTGTTTATCACAAAATTCCAAGCAAATGTCCATATTAAAACTGCATTTTAACATCGGTAAATTCAATTGGATGCGCTAGTGAGTGATGTGGGGAGAGTGGGAGTGAAGGATTGGAGAAACAGGGCGGGAGATAGAGATCGAATGGAGGAAAATTGTTGAAAAGGCTAAGAAAATGTAATGGATATATAAGTTTTGAAATGTAATATGAAATAAGCCATGGGCCTAGAGATGAAATATATATGCATATATAAATTTAATTGTAGGTTGAATAGTACTCGTTGTAAAACAAATTCTATAAGCTGTAATAACAAGAGCTTACTTGCAACTTTTTATATCGACAAAACTGGTATTGTAGCAGTAGCAATATACAGTATTGTGCAAAAGAAAGAAGCACCTTCTTGAATTTTACAAGAAACTATTACAAAAGGATAAATAATAATCTTACACAAGTTGAAGTTTTTTTTAATGTATAGAAACTAACACATATCGATATTTAAATATAAACAACTTAAATTTTCAATAGTTTATATGACCACCTTTATTTTTTATGGTATCCTGCATTCTTCTTGGTAAGCTTCCCATTAATGAATTAATGAAATTTTCAGGAATATTGTACCATTCTTCCTGTAGTGTGTTCCACAGTTCATTTTTGTTTTGGCCCCCTTTCACACTTTTTTCTGTCAAGATAATCCCACCCATGTTCGATAATATTTAAGTCAGGACTTTGAGGTAGCCATATCATAGTCTGCAATACCACATTTGCTTCTTGCTGTATTAAATAGTTTTTAATAAGTTTCGAGGTATGCTTGGGATCATTATCTTGCTGTAGAATGAAATTATTGCCAATAAGCCGCTGCCCTGATGGCATGGCATGTTCTTCTAATAGTGTTTTGTATTTCCCACCAGTTAATTTACCCTCTATTTTTACAATTTCACCCACACCTGCTGCCGAAATACAACCCCAAACTTGGATATTGCCTCCTCCATGCTTTATCGTAGTGTATAAACATTATTCCAATAACGATTCACCAGGAGGTCGTCTAACATACTGACGTCTATTCGTTCCAAATGAATTAAGTATTACAGGTTAAATTAACCCAATAATTATTAATAAAAACGTTTTAATAAATAAGTTTTGGAAAATATTGTTAGATGCTTCTTTCTTTTGCATAGTACTGTATCTTCTCGTACAAGATGATGTCCACAAGTCTATAATTTCCTAAATTGAAACAATGAAGATGACGAGAGAAATCTAAACTGCAGGAAATGTAACTTTAGAGACCAGGATTATGGAACTAACAGTAATAGTAATATTAATATAAATATAATACAGATAAAATAGTGTGTCGACTTCCGACTTATGAAATTTGTCTTTTCTACGGTTCCGATATTGTTATGTTCCTTGGATTTTACCGCTGTTATTTGTTATTGTTCTAACAGCCAATTTGTCATATTTATTTCATCATCCTTGCAAGTGTACACTTAAGTAACCTACGTAGACAACTTTTTCATTAGTTATTTACAAGGTAGGTATAGTCATGCTAGGTGTACGTTTTGATTCTAATTGCCAAGACTTCGTTCATAAGTTGTTGCAATATTTCCAAGCTGCAAAATGCAACGGAAGACCTTTATTGTCCGTTAATTCTGTACAAGAGGTAATATTTTCATTGTTGCTTTTGAAAACAAATTTCGAAAAGCATTATTTTAGAGAGTAGCCGCAGCATTAAGTATTTCTGTTCGAACAGTGTTTAATGTCAAACACAGGAAAGAAACCGGAATTGCGTTACCAGTAGGAGCTTATAAACTACGTAGCAAGTTGAAAAGTCGACATATAGATGAACGGGTGAAAATGGAAGTTCGTAATATTATATACGACATGTACAAAGAACGTACGTACTTAAAATCTTTCCATAAAGAAATGCTTATACTACATTTTTAGGAAAACATGTCGCTTTAAAAAATATCAATGCGATACTACAGGAGCGATATATCATGGAATCAGTATTTCTTCTTCGAATCGTCTGTTAAAACATTCAGGATTTAAATTTGTGAAAGATAATGATCGCAGAGCTTTAATAGAGAAAAGGCATATTACTGCACTACGATATTCCTTTTTACACAATTGTAAAGCGAATGTTGCCTCCCATTATATTGTAAAAAGGAAGTTGGCTTTCTCGATGAGGCGTGGATTTATGCTAAGGGTAATAAAGGAAGCTCGTGGACGATGCGAACACCAAAAGCGTTAGAAAATCTGAAGGATATGATGGTAAACGTTTTATAATTCTTCATGTAGGTAATAAAGATGGATTTATTGGAAACACAAGTTTGATATTTCTTTCGGTAACGGCGATAACTGATTATCATGGTGAAATGAACAGCGCAAAGTTTACAAGATGGGTAAATGACCAATTAATTCCGAATTTACATGTACCTACTTTAATCATAATGGATAATTTGGTTTACCACAGTGTATTACTTGAAAAGTAACCATGTCAAAATTGGAAAAAACAACAATATGAACCTACGATGCGAAAATGTGAACTGCTTGAAGTAGCAAAGCGGCATAAAAAGCAAAAGGTCTACGAAATAGATGAATTGTTTAAAAAAAACTGGCCACAAAATACCCTGAATTCCACTATACCATTGTGAACTCAATGCAATTGAACTTGTTAGGGCACGTGCAAGAACACACTACAACATGTTGGCGAAGTAGAATATGGAGATGAAAATATATTAAAAATGTGGCAGCAAACGTTGAATACATGTACATCTGACTTTTAGAGGTATTCGACATGCCGGTGCATTACGAGAATAGTTTGACAAGTAGTGAGAATGACACTCTAATTGGTAAAACAAATGCACTGTAATTTAGGTTGCCTATTTATATGTTTATATTCCGATATTTAGATAAATCGGTTGATTAGTTTATTTTTGACAGTTGATTGAAAAAGAAGCAACACGTCGTTTTGTTAAAATGGAAAAAGCAGAGTATCGTGCGGTGATTAAATACTTCGTAATTAAGGGTATGAAAGCTACTGGATTAAAAGATGAGTTACGGGAAACATTAGGTGAATCTGCTCCATCATCCGCCACAATAAGTAGATGGGTAAATGAATTTAAACGTGGTAGAACAAGCTGTGTTGATGAAGCGCGCACTGTAGCACCCAAAATCGGGACTTCTAAGGAAATGATTATAAAAATCCATAATATTATTACGCAAGATCGACGACTCAAAGTGAGAGAGATAGCAGACATAGTAAACATTTCAACAGAACGGGTACACCACATTTTAACGAAAGAATTGGGCCTTTCCAAGCTTTCGGCAAGATAGGTGCCGCGATTGCTTAGGACTGATCAAAAGTTCACTCGTTTGCGCATTTCCAATGAGTGCTTGGACCTTTATAAGCGAAATCCGGTTGATTTTTGTAGGCGATTTGTTACTTGCGATGAAACTTGGATACACTACAGTACACCCGAAACTAAACAACAGTCAAAACAATGGTCAGAACGTGGTTCTGCACCTCCAAAGAAAGCGAAAACCACTTTATCAGCAAACAAGGTGATGGCATCGATTTTTTGGGATTCAAAGGGCATTTTGCTAATTGATTACCTTCAGAAAGGTGTCACAATAAACGGACAATATTATACAGAACTTCTACAAAAATTAAATGTTGAGATTCGTGCTAAACGGCCAGGACTGGCAAAGAAAAGGATTCTGTTTCACCAAGACAACGCTCCCTCCCATACCAGCACGGTTGCGATGTCCAAAATCCAAGAGTTGCATTTCCACTTAGTACCGCATGCGCCTTATTCGCTGGATCTCGCCCCTTCCGACTTCCACCTTTTTCCAAAATTGAAAACGGCACTAGGTGGAAAGAAATTTTCGTCTAACGACGAGCTTATCATCTTCGTAAATGAGTATTTTGCAAGCCTTCCGGAATCGCATTTTAGAGATGGCATAATTGCATTGGAGCAGCTTTGGAATAAATTTATTGCTCTTTTAGGAGAATATATTGAAAAATATAAATTATTTTGTATTTAAAAAATTCGTTTTTCTTTTCCGTTCTCACTACTTGTCAAACTACCCTCGTAATAGAGAAATAGTATGAAAGAGAAGCAAACTTTTACGAAGACGAATTTGTTTTTTCTGTAAATACTGATTCAGAATCTGATACCGACGAAGACATGAACAGTGAATAAACTATATTAAGTTATTTATTTTGATCTAGTTTTATTACGTTAAAATTTAAAATGTTATTTACTTTTTCATTTAATAAGTACTTCCTCATGTAAGGTAGTTAATAATCATTTCAATAATATTTCATTGGACATAAATTTCTACATGCATTTTTATTTCTTTTTCCGATGTGTTTTTTGTACTTTCTAAGATGTTTCAGATAAGTATCATTAAATATAATAAATAAATTGAAAATAAATGATTCATTAATAAACTCTCTTTTCCAATATATAGGTGCTTCCTAAATGTTAATAAAAACGTGTGCTTATTTTAGCAATATTGATGACATTTAACGTAACCTATATTTACTTAACTTCTCAGGTTATATTAATCGTAACTCCTAACATTATCGCATCTGACAGCAATATAAATATAGTATCTAATTTGACATCCTACTTTCCTGTCGATATCTTATTTCATACGACAGTGGTCACATGATCAGAAAACATTCCTGATTCCAACTTTATATATGATTTACTGTGTTTTGGACTTGATATACAAAGGATACTAAAAAAATTTTGCAATACGGCTTTGTTTATTTAATTTTTTTTAAGTAAGTTCTTCTACACTCTATACACCTCTCCATCCTCCGAGACCAATCCTTAAACCAGTTCTGCCAAGTTTCACTAGAGAGTAAAGCACACTCGTTGTCACAAGCCCGCAGAAGGTCCTCATCTCTGGAAAACCGCCTCCCTTTTAGCTTCATTTTCACATGCGGGAACAGTGCAAAGTCGCAAAGAGCAAGATCTAGACTGTAGGAAGGGGTGCTCGAGAAGTTTAAATCCTGTTGTGGTAAAATATTCGGTGCAGGCTTTGGCGCGGTGAGCTGGAGTATTATCGTGATGAAGGAACCAGGTGTTCATTCTCAACTGTGGCCGCAGGTTCTTCATAGATCTAATGGCTTTAGGCGAGCACTGTTCAGTATACCACTTAGCTGTGACTGTCTTCTGTGTGACCAAAACGACGCGTTCCACAATTCTACTCTAATTGAAAAATACAGCTGTCGTTTTCTTCTTTACAAAGCTGCACTCTCTGACAACTTCGGGTGTGTCCTCATCATCAAAGACCCAAACTTTCTTTTGAGCTTTAGTCGGCACATAGTAATAGTACAGCCAAGTCTCGTCACCTGTCACGATGTTGTTAACATACAGAGATTGTCTCTTATTAAACTTTTTTAGCATCTACCGGCACCAAGTCACACGTCATGTCATCTGCTCTACAGTCAGTCGATGCGGCACCCAGTGTGAACAAAGTTTCTTCGCGTGCAAATGACCATGCAGAATCGAACGAATTGCTGGTGCATTTAGGGCTGAAGTACCCTCTGTCTGTTGGTAGATCACCCGCCTGTCCTCGCCAAGCATTTTCTTCACAGTAGTAATGTTTTGCTCCGTAACTGACGTTCGTGGCCTTCCCGGCCTTTCAGCATCCTCCACAGTTAAATTTCCCCTTTGGAATTCTCTATACCGACTGAATATCGTTGTACGATGTGGACAAACATCGCCTAGTGCAAGAGTCATTTCTTCGAAGCACTAGTCTATGTTTAAACCACGCACGAATTATAACGCAAAACTGCCCTTATTTCATTTCGTGATCACAATGCCATCGCAAGCACTTTACACTCTCACTGTTAATGAATAACTGAGCCCATCGACATGGCGCTGCGGCTACTATGCACGTATGAACATGTCTCAACAAGCAGCTTCCTACGATTCATTGTTGCGTCATATTGAAAAACTTTCCTAGTACCCAAACATAAAAGTATCAAGTTATAGTAAAACATATTGCTACTCAAGCCCGAACCTCTTATTTTTATCGCAATCGACAATAAAAGAAGAACGAAAGCTGGTATAGAATATATATATTTCGTATTTAATTCTTTATAATATATGTACAAAGTTTATTTCGCTGGACATTCACAAGCTGTTGGAGGTATTAAAGAAAATTCTACGCTTTTGCCTTCTTCAGCAGCAATCACGTTTATAGCAACTTCGTATGTAAAGAAGGGATTAGCATCTATTAGAGAATTTACAAACACGTCATCGAAATCAGATTCATCAACACCGAAGCTGTCGTCAATTGTAACTGTTTGCGAAACTCCGGAAATTGCAAAATTGGCGGTGATATTAAAGCCAAAACCGCGCAAGCTTCCATTTAAATCGCATGGTACTTGCCAGAAGAAGACAGCTGAAGCATCGTAGGTTGTATCCTCACCATTAACCCAACTCACATCTAATATATCTGGAAGGCCTGGCGCTGTAAGAAAAATATTTTACACAAAATTTCGGATAAATATTTGCAGTTGTTACCTCCTGTTAATGTTTGATCGGATGCTTCCGTACTGGTGCGTTCTACTCCCAATGTGTAACTGGTTGTAAGAGAGGCCCTATACAAATAATTTGGAAAACCTTGAATAAATAGACTGTTTAATTCGGTACTTGGGACTTCAATCTCAAATGTTGCGCCTCTTTCTATATCGCAACGATCAGGTACGCTATGAAGCGGTCCTAGTGACTCCACTGTTAATGTATAGCTATCCACGAATTGTTGACCATAATCTTCAGACCAGGATACCAAAAAGCTGTCTTGACCGATATCGGAAATGGTTAAGTCTTTTATCGCCAACGGTACTAAAAATAAAAAAGGATGGATTAGTTAAATGCGTGAATAAAGGTATTTAAAATAACATTTAAAAAATATTCTTTAACACTTTTTTAACTTAAGTATTTCAAACTATTATAATGTATATTTTATACCAAAATTATAAAAGAACTGACTAAATACGAGGGTGGTCCCATAAGTACCCGGCCTGACCTAGAGATGGCGGTAGTTGTTTAAAAAATATCACTGTATTAGAATGTACACAATCTATAAAGCACACGTTTCAAGTTTGAAGATGCCACGTTGTT
>JAVIWB010002555.1:0-341108 GCA_031893035.1 Dermolepida albohirtum
GAAAAATAATCCAAAAGAAATTTTTGAAACTAAAGGAAAGAATCAGTTGAAAAACATTCTGCAACAAGATGTTTCAAATTCTCAAGGCTGGAAAAAGTTGATACGATGTGGTGCCAGTTTTAAACAAAGTAAAAATACAAATTCAGTTGAATCTTCTCGGATAGCACTTATGTCGTGTATAAAAAATTTATCAGCGTATTATTAAAGGTAAGCTGGATTAGTGGGTGGAGTTCAGATACTGAATTAAATGATATAATAAATAAATCTAAAACCAAAACAACCCAAATATTCGGAAATGCAAGTCAAAAATGTATAAAATTCGTAAAATTCGATGAATTATTTGTATAGAAATAACTAGAGAAATTTATTTATTTATAAAAATTATTTTTTGCTTTATGAAATTCAATTAATTCCAAATTTCAACAGCCCAAAGACGTGACGAAGACGACGACGTAATGATAAAAAAATAGAGCATTTCTAGGTATTCAGAAGACGAAATATTGCAAACAAACCGTGTGTCAATACTCATTACCTTTATAGCTTCGTAAACTAAATTATTCTTTTCTTAGCACCAAGAAAGAAATATAATACACATTAAGATAATGATCGATAAAAAATAAATTAAACTATGTAATCAATAAGGTTGATATATAACCCCTTTTCCCACAATTAACTATTTGTAAATTCTGTATACGCATTTCGACAACCAAGTTGTCATCATCAGCAGATAATTTCAAAGTGTCGCACCTGGTAAACGCGGCAAAAAATTGCACCGAAAAAAACAAACTCCGTACGCGATCCTCACCGTTCAAAACCAAGATGAGGATCGCGTACGGAGTTTGTTTTTTTCGTGCAATTTTTTCGCCGTGTTTTACCAGGTGCGACACTTTGAAATTATCTGCTGATGATGACAACTTGGTTGTCGAAATGCGTATACAGAATTTACAAATAGTTAATTGTGGAAAAGGGGTTATATATCAACCTTATTGATTGAGTCAATCAACCACAGGCTCCATCAAATTCAATTAAACTATGTAACCATTCAATTTAGAATAAAAATAATCAGCTTTTTTGATTTACTATGTTTATGTATACTTTTCTGCAAACTAAAAATATTTTCCTCTTATTATTAATATACTTTAAGTAATGAATGTGCCTCTTTTGGTTGGTATCCTAAGTATTTCTGGCTGCATCTCCCCAGATAGTAGATAGATTAATTGCTTTTAACTAAAATACTTAACTTATCAGGGTACATCTGGAGAACAAGAAACATTACTCTGAAATCTTTGAGATAAGGTAATCCTTCAAGTGTGAATGATAACCGACATATACTATATTGTATGAAACAAATGATTTTTCCCTGTTTATATTTTAGACATTTTATTTTTACAATTTTCTCATATGACATTTTAATTGTCAAAATATAAGGTCTAGTAAAAAGAAGTCCATTATTTTTGCATTAAATTGAAGGTTTTATTTAGCATAGTTAGAATGATCCGACTTAGGTCAAATATGCACCGTTTTGTTCGATAACTTGTTGCCATTTTGAAGGTAATTTCATAATGCCTCTCTCATAGAAACCCTCGTCCCTATTGGCAAAAAACTGGGACAGTCGATTTTCACAAGCTTCTCTTGAGGCGAATTTTTCACCAGCAAAATCATTCGCCATAGACAGGAACAGATAGTAATCACTTGGTGCTAGGTCCGGACTATAAACTGGATGTATAAGAACCTCCCAATCAAACTCCCGGAGCTTCTGGCGAGTCACTATCAATGTGTGTGGCCTGGCGTTGTCCTGATGGAACACAATTCCTCTCCTATTGGCCAAAGCTGGCCGCTTCTGGGCGATTGCTTCCTTCAGACGGTCCAATTGTTGACATTACAGGTCCGAATTAAGAGTTTGGCCGTAGGGAAGCAGCTCATAGTAGATAATTCCTTGCCAATCCCACCAAACACACAGCAAAACCTTCCTGACCGTCAAGCCTGGCTTGGCCACCGTTTGTGCCGGCTTACTACGATTCGACCACGACCGTTTTCGCTTGACGTTGTCGTAAGTGATCCACTTTTCATCACCAGTAACCATCCGCTTCAGAAACGGATCGATTTTGTTGCGATTCAGCAGCGATTCGCAGATGGAAATTCGGTCCATGAGGTTCTTTTGCGTTAACTCGTGTGGCACCCATACATCAAGCTTCTTTTTGTATCCAACCTTATTTAAATGGTTCCAAACGGTTTTTTGTGCAATGTTTAGCTCCTAGGCAATCGAAACAGTGCTTACATGACGGTCGGACTCGACGATTTCCATTATTTTATCGATATTTTCGACAATTGGCCTTCCAGAGCGTGGTGCATCTTTGATATCAAGATTACCGGAACGGAATCGACGAAACCAAAACTGCGCATGATTGACTGTTACAGTATCAGGACCATAAACACTATTCACATTTTTAGCCGCCTGGCTTGCGTTTTCGCCTTTATCGAAGAAAAACTGTAAAATATGGCGTAAACTTTACTGATGTCAATCTTTGACGCGCGCTCAAACAATATTAAGTCAAGTAATCACAAAACTGTCTGAGAAGTTCGTTTAGTACGAAATCTTATCTTTCGAACGCCATCTAGCGGAACGCGATCGCACTTATACAACGCGAGATACAGATTACTAAAGCCATCTATTGGAAAAATAATGGATTTCTTTTTACTAGACCTTATATATTGTTATATTACAATTATATAAATAAGAAAACTATTGAATTTGTGTTCCTATGCACCACATTAGATTTCAAAAATGTTATAAAATGATTATTACTTGTGTCAGATAATTACATAAAATGTTATACTTGTATTAAACTTAGTTATGCTTACATTTATGTAACTCTATATTATTTTGTTTTAAGATATTATTATGCTCAACATTTTTGTATATTTTGTAAAGAAAACAGTGACAAATGTGACTATATTATTTGGTTTTAAAGTATTATTGTGCTGAATATCTTTGTATACTTTTAAAAGAAAACAATGATAAACTATCTGTAGGGTACTAGGTACGTCTAAACTTGGTATATGTGATGATAATTCATATGCTGAGTCCAATAGAAAACCAAAACCCTTTCTATATTCACTTATGCATATTTTCTTTAAAAATCTTGTAATTCATCAATTGTACTCAATTTAAAAGCAAATAAATGAAATATTTATAAATAAATGAAAGCCAAATTATGTTATAATAAATTGATATTGAATTTGAATCAAGATTACTTTTCTCTTTTTAATTAAATCCTAAAAACGACGAAATATAAAATCCATTTTAATTTTCCTAACTTCTGAATTTATGTAAATATTTCTTATTATGTATATACATTTTTACTACTAAATAAAGAAAAAATATGCACTACCTTGATAATATTAAAAACAAATTTAAATAACAAAATCAATTTACATTTAAATAAAGCGCATAATAATAAAATCTTATCCTAATTTATTTTCCAATTAATTTCATTCTGTGATGTCATAGATCAAAAACTAAATTTTACTTGCAATTGCAATATTGCAATCTCTAATAATATTTTTTCTTTTTTCAAAATAAGTTACTATTATGAAATATATATGTAGATAATTATCATAAATAATAGCGACAAAACTATAATTTTAAGTAATACTAGTCTAGATTCAAAAGTTACCTGGTATATGAACCACCAATTTGAACTTTTCTATATTTCTTATTTTCACAATTCAATCATAGGTATCGTATTTTCAAAGCAATAATTAAACCATTCATTTTTCTGTTTTCACTGCTTATCATTCGACATGCGTCAACATGCACTTCAATTAATAAATACAAGTACTTCCAATAATATTTAATTTCTTTTGGAATTCACTAATATTATAGTATTTATATTTATCACTGCCTTTTAACATCAGTTCTGAATATTTTAAAACATATTAACACTTCAAACTTTAAAGTAAAAGTAATAAGTTAATTATGTGTGGTTTTACTATCAGAACCTCATATTTTTATTTTAACTAACGTTTACTACAGTGTTTTCAGGTCTTCTTCGATTTCAGACCTCACTAATATTTGTATCCTCCGGACAAAAGATCAACGCCCATGACTTCAAAAACAAAACCAAAGATATTTCACGTAAATAAATTTAAAATAATTTTTATTTACTTATAAATAGGGAAATAATTATGATTTTCGTTATCGATATATGTACTCAAATTACCTAGGCACATGCTCTTCCGTATCTTAAATATATATTTTCTTCAAAATTGAACTTAAAACGTTAATAATTATGAAGTACAAACAAAATTCTTAACAATTATTGTATAGAATTATACGAGCGTAGCCGTTTATATTTCGGGAACTGGCAACACTGTTAGTGTTGCTTCTGATCTGATGATTGCATCGTGAAGTTTATTAAGGTATTTATCTTGACAGTTTTATTATCCGGTCGCTATTTCTATTTTTGACAGTAACTTGAAAATTTTATTTCAGCGAAAAAATGGAATTAACTCGCGAACATTTTCGTGTAATTATTTTTCATAACTTTCGGCGTGGATTATCTCAACAAGAATGCATCGACGAACTGAATTCTTTATATGGTGATGAAGCACCATCTAAAACTACAGTATATCATTGGTATAGTGAATTCGAACTTAGACGGCGTTCTTTCGACGGAAGTTCGTCCCACGAATGTTGTTATGTCGGGAAAGATTAATGCAGTGTCTGAATTGATAATGCAAGACCATCATGTGACATACCGTGAGATCGAGGCATCTCTAGGTATTAGTAATACCAGCTTGCATAAGATCCTGCATGCACATTTAACCGTTAAGAAGCGTTCACGTTGGGTACCACATAATTTGACAACCGCTCAAAAAAGACTCTTGTTGATTGGTGCCAAGAAATGCATAAAAAATACAATGGCGGTGGTTCAAAGAACATTTATAAAGTCGTTACAGGTGATGAATCTTAGATCTATAAGTGTGAGCCCGATAGTAAACAGCAGTCGACTGTGTGGGTTTTCCGAGATAAGCCAAAACCAACGAAAGTTGTTCGCGCTCGAAGCACATCAAAACAAATGATCGCCTATTTTTTCGGAAAAATCGGTCATGTAGCAACCGTGCCTTTAGAGAGTTGTAGAACGGTCAATTCCGAATGGTACACAACTATTTCTTTGCCAAAAGGTTTTGAAGAAATAAGGAAAACGAACCTAAAACGATAGATCATTCTCCACCATGACAATACGAGCTCTCACAGATCAATTCAAACAATTGAATATTTGACCGGGCAAAACATCGGCCTTATAGCTCTGACCTAGCACCCTGTGATTTCTTTTTGTTTCCACATGTGAAGAATAAACTTCGTGGTCAACGGTTTTTCTACGCCGGAAGAGGCAGTTGGGGCATTCAAAACCCATATTTTGGAGATACCACCTTTCACAGTGGTAGCAATGCTTTTCGGTTTGGTTTAAACAATGAAAGAAGTTCGTAATATGTTATGAAAAAGTGCATCGATTTTCAAGGAGAATATTTTGAAAAGCAATAAAGCTATTTTCGATAAAATATTTAATTAATTTATATATATATATATATATATATATATATATATATATAATAAAAATTTTTTTTTGTTTGCTATTCCCGAAATATAAACGGCTACTCTCATAGTATAGAATTTAAATTCATATGAAAAATGTTATATTTAAATATTTTGAAAAATTACTTTTTCGTAATATGTTGCATTCATTGCGACTCAACCTTTCTCTATATCTTTATATACCTTTAAAACTTTATAATTTGAATTTCAGCGCACTGCACGAGTTTGCTCAAGCTAGAAATAATAATAATATAAGGACCTGGAGTGATGTAACAATTTATTGTATTTTAACATAGGATGGATTAAACATACGTTATGGCACTTTACAGTTACATAAAGACGCTACTTCTCTTTATAAGTAATAATCCTTCAGGCGACTCAGATTATGAAGGACCCTGATGCGCACGTATAAACCCCCTTTTATTTAGTAATACATTTGAGAGATAAAATATTTAATTCCAGCGCGCTATCATGTTTATATATATATATATATATATATATATATACATACGTAGGTTCTCTGTATGACAGTCAGTAGCGATACATATGAAACTGTGCATTGTTCAGAGATGTCCATTGGTGGGAGAAAAAAAGACTACAAATAATTTTTAATTAATTAATTCTTAATTAAAAAATTCTGAAATTTTAGTTTGTTTTAGATTTTCAATTCTTCTTTTTACAATTTGTGTTTCTACATTGCATACTATCTCAGCGAGTTTTTCTCCTTGAGTAATGTCGACAGACAAGAAGAAGTTTTGAATAACCTTTAGCTTTTCATAAGCTTCCTTAATGTTTTTAGTTTCTGAAATAATATCATCATCCTCATTGTCGCTAGCACGTACATTGGTACTACATATTTTGAAATTCACGCACACTCTTGTACGCTAATATCGGAATTTTCGTTATGTAAATTATACAGTGTCGCTGAGAAAACTTGTCAAACCACCCACTTAAAGCTTTAAATTTATAATTTAGCTCTGATGCAACGTCTAGAGCTTTTTCCCTTATTATTTTACCAGACAATGGAATTTTCTTAGCGCGCACTTTGCAAAACCAGTCATACATTATTTGGTCCAGTGCAGCTTCTTCTGTTTTCACAAATTTCTTCTTTTGCTGTGAATTTCCATTTTCAGCAAATCGTCTATTAATGTCAACTTTGTTTTTCAAAATATCGCCAACTTGACTTTTACCGATACAGAATCTTTCCGCAAGCAGTCTCACATTAAGTTTATTCTTCACAGCACACTGAATAACATCAACATTTTCTTCTAAACTGAGAAATGTTCTCTTTTTCGTAGCCATATTACTTGTACGAACACTAAAACACTAGATATCTAACTTGTTAGAGCACTAAATATCAACTGAATGCTACAAAAGCCTATAGCCGTTTTATATAAGGCCATCATTACGGTTGTACTTATTACCTGTCTTAATTATATGTTGTTCATGTCCAATGTTAAGAATATTACAGCGTCTAGGAAGAGGGCAGCAGTGGTCATCCTCTGGTTGTAATCGTCAATGATATAATCTACCACTCGGTGAATTTGATTGGTCATCGAATGAGTGTTTCGGAAACTGAATTGCTCATCTTGGATAAGTCGCTTCTCATGAACTTCTTCAACAGCCTAGTAAGTACGATCTTCTCAAAGGTCTTGCCTAGTGAACGTAGCAAACTAATCGGCCTGTAGTTCTGGGAAAATTTCGGGTCCTGTATCATCTTTCTAATCATGACAATCTCCGCCTTCTTCCACGTGGCAGAAAAGTGACGTAGTCGGAGAGCAGCATTTGTTATGTTCGTCATGAACATAATGCCTTTTCGGGATAACGTCTTCAGAGCGGTGTAAGCGATCGCGTCATGTTCAGGTGCTTTCTTTGACTTAATCCTCTTGATCATGTCCTGCACTTCGTCCGGGATGGCAGGAACAATCTCTGGTCTGTCTGGGTTTTCATCATCTGGTCCACTTGATCCAGATCCACATCTTCATAAATTTGTAGTGAAGGCATCCTCCAGGTGGTCCGTGAAAGTTTCAGCCTTCTCCTGGTCTTCGTAAACTACCCCATTTCGTCCATAAATGAGGGGAACAGCTGGATCATTTCTTCTGTTCAGCGCCCTCTTGATTTGCCAAATCTTCGGGTAATCGTCCAGTGCTTCCATCCTGGAAGTCTATCTTTCGTTCCTTAGATCTCGTAGCTTGTATCGAATTTCCACTCCCATCTGGTTCGCGAACCTACGGTCTTCTGGATTCTGTGTCCTGGCGGACAGCATTCTTCTGGCGGATCAGCTCCTGTAAATGGTTAGAAAGAACATCTGGGTGATGAACTCGTTTATGATGATTTTGTGTGAAGTGAATAGCGTGCAAATTGAAGTCTGTGAATATTTGGATAGTGTCTTCGAGTTCCTGTGTGTTGTGTATGGGAGTGGTTTTAGGAAGGTTTTGTGTTCTGTGTATGCAGGCCAGGACATAGTAGTGGCTGTGAAGGTGGGGGATTCGAAGTTCTCACCCAACTCTATCAGGATTAGATTAGGGAAGTAATGATATGAAGGAATTGTATATTCTTCGCTACCATGATGTCTGCGTCCGGTTGTCCAACTGGACTAAAGTGTTTGGGTTTGGTGGGTCCACATACTATTACGTTGTTATCCAACATATATCTATGTAGACGACCCTCAGCTGCGTTCTTCAAACGTGAGTAACAAGATCTGTGTTTTGAGTTTAGATCTCTCACAATCAGAGTCGGCGTGTTGCTATCAAGCTATTCGTCCAGATCCCCTTGGTCCAAAGTCACACGCGGCGGCTTGTAGACGAAGGTGATCTGGAGTGGGCCAGATGTCGACAATCCCATTGGCCTCCAGGTGCTCCAGGGTTGGCAAACCCATCTGCGTGTGCTGATCGACCTTTGGATTAGAATTGCTGTTCCTCCTCCTTGGCAGTTCGTCCTGTCTTCTCGGTATACCACGTAACCTGGTATCTTCAAACTGTGTCCATCTCTCAGCCAAATCTCTTGGAGGAGGACAACGTCCACAGCGTACCTTCTTTGAAATTCCGTCAAGCTGTCTTGCTTGTGGACCACCGACTCGGCATTCCACGATGCTACCTTCAATGACTTCGGTATTCTTAGTTTGCACTCCATTGGTTGTTAAACAGAGTGCAAATTTCTGTCGTAAATCCTAATATGATATTTAGAGCTTCCCCGCTGGTTCTTGCTTTCGAGAGACTGGAACCAATCCTAAAAACTAAGGATAATAACACAGAGATGTTATCCATGGTAAATTTAAAAGAGGTATCTCGGCACGTGAAGTTGGAGTGGGTTTGGGATGGGAGGGACGTGGAAATGGTTTGGGGAAGGTTGAGGTTTGGAAGTGGTAAGAGCAGATACTACCTTGTTGTAAATCCGTGATTCTGTGGAAGCAGCACGTGGAGCTCGCTTCTCCGGCTGTGCCTTTGAAGGGGCCGCTTTTGGGGTTGGAGGAACAGGGGCTTCTGACTTCCTTCCAGATTTCTTCAAGGCGCATTCCGACTATATAATGCATTTATATTCCTTGTATAATTAGATCCTTTCTGAGAATTACATTAATAATATATTAGGGACAAAAACCCATAATTTAAATTAATATAAATTCCTTAAAGTATTAAAACAGCCCTTCTGAGAATTATTATAATACATTTAGATTTGGCAATACCAGTAATAGTAATATCTTTATTCGTATCAAACTAAAAGTAAAAATAGAAAATAAAAGTGTTCATTATTATGATACTTTCTTTTGAAATTTAAGTATAATTATTACAATACTAACGAATTTTACCGATAGCTTTTACGAAATACTTCTATCTATGTACATCATATTGACGCATTGTTACAATGCCTATAAATTGATTCTAAATAACTGTATGTTATTATACAATATTATTTGGTATTTACATAATAAACAAGATAGTAAATGGTTTTATTCAGTTTTATCAAGAAATATTTGCATATATATTTATACAAACATTGTATATGATTTTAATTGAATTTCTCCAGTAAGTACCTAATCATATACGATTAAGTTTAGTGCATTGCATATAGAAAACGTTATCAAGTATGAAATTGAACACGATATTCAAAAGAAAGTATCATACTTTCTTTTGAAATTTAAGTATAATTATTACAATGCTAACGAATTTTACCGATGGCTTTTACGAAATCCTTCTATCTATGTACATCATATTGACGCATTGTTACAATGCCTATAAATTGATTCTAAATAACTGTATGTTATTATACAATATTATTTGGTATTTACATAATAAACAAGATAGTAAATGGTTTTATTCAGTTTTATCAAGAAATATTTGCATATATATATTTATACAAACATTGTATATGATTTTAATTGAATTTCTCCAGTAAGTACCTAATCATATACGATTAAGTTTAGTGCATTGCATATAGAAAACGTTATCAAGTATGAAATTGAACACGATATGCGCAAAATGTAAGAAGTTCGTTGTATTTAACACGCTTGATAAGTAATTTATTCCTCTCATATATTTATATTATAACAATATGTATTATTGTTATAATAATTGTTATTTCTGATGATGGCTAAGATAAGATAAATTGTAAGAGAGATTAATTTCGCAACTGGCCTTTGGAACAAATAAAGTTACATATACTACATTTAGACATATTCTGTATATATAATTAATAACCAAACATGTCAATATAAAAAATATAGAATGTATTTGAGATCTAATTAAGTAATGCTAACTACTTACTTAATTATATTTCTATTAGTGTAATGTAAAGAATCCAATTTAAAGTTCAAAGAGACAAATTACATTTTTTTACAAGATTCCATCTAGCATATGTTGCAGTTATGAATTTAGTTAAGTTTTTCCTTGCATAAATATATATATATAGATGATAAGAAACCTAAAATAAATTAAGTTTAAATTAGATTAAGGTAATATTATCGTGAATGAGAGTGATTATAGTAAGGAATGCATCGGTAAAAGGAGATTTATAGATGGTATCGAACTGATTCTCTACTACCCTAAGATATTCAAGTCAGTGGTTAAGAAGAAGACAGATAATTAAGATATGTATTCACGTTCGCTCATATATATTTAGAAGACGTTTTTGCAGCAAATATTTATTTAAAGTCTTTATTATATTACACTAGGAAACAAAAATTTCGTTGACCTAGATCTGACACTTGTTTTTGATTAAATTTTGGCAATTCGAAACCAGTTTAGGTCTATCACATCAACATTTTAAACGACAGGATACTCTGTCATTGTTCCAAAAGTTATACAAAATGTGTATACAAAGGAAAAAATTACCAAATGTACTGTTCACCGAGAATAATTTTATTCATACGAAGGCTATATATAGTTTCTGTAAATTAAATTGTGTTCATACAAGTAGTAACATTTTTTATTACTAAGCGGCAAACAGACTTATTTCGCTTATAGCTTATCCTGGAGTATTCAATCTGTTGACAATTTCGATTGATGCTCCAACAATAGTCAGCCATCATATGTACATCTGATCTATCCTGGACTGCAGTGGAGAGTGGTCACATTAATATAAGCTGTAGAGAAAGAACTTGATGGGATAGAAGAAAACTAACTACAGTTTTGAAATCAGCATGTCTATTTAACATTAAAATAACTGAAAATCGAGCTCAACTGAAATTGTGTTAAAAATTGTTCTCCAGCGCCACCTGTTATATTTATATAATTTAATATAATTAAAAGGAAAAGGTGCATTTTCGTTGTACTTACTCTTCGATTGGAAACATATATGCATATACAAATAAATTCCTCTAAGCAAAAAAATAGGCATACGAATTAAATTAAATACTCGTAAAATCTAGAAAATACATATCGAAAATCAAGGAAAAAATAAATCTAAAAAGTATTCTCAAAATACTATTCGCATAAGTACATACTGGCACTGGAGCATGTAGCAACATTTAATTCCGACCGGCCATGCAGGAAACATCAAATAAAAAACAACTTTTTAAAAATTGTTTATTTTAACTTTAACTTTTTGCGATGCAGGAATGCAAAATTTACATAGAGAAGTGTATTTAAAAGATATATTTTGCAAGACTATACCGAGTATTTTAATTTTAATTATAATTTTATTATATTTTAAGACAATTACAACCTAAAGATGCCACTTCCTTTATAAGTAATAATTCTCAGGGCGATTCAGATTACGAAGAGGATGCACACATATAAACACCCCTTTTATTTGAGTGGCAGAAAGGTAGGATATTTACGCGTTAAACGAGAATCAGAATCGCCTTAAGAGAGCTTTCTTATAAGTAATAAGAAAGAAAACAGAACAAAATTAACATTACGCATACAATTTTTTACCTTACATTGTCTGTTTATAAATACATGCAATTATCTTGTTCAACTACAAGTAGTCTCCGCTTCGAACATTGTTTTCTCTAATGCGTTGATTCACTCTCCTAATTATTCGCTCTCGAATTGTTTTAAACAATGCTTACCAATCTCCACTTGAAGGGACCGATATACGAGGGAGCGTTTTTATATTCGCGGAATGGGGGACAAGGGGTGGAAATAAAAAAACCAAATTATTTTTCTTTTTCAATATATTCACCTGCAAGACGGATACATTTTTCACATCTTTCAATTAATTTATTTATACCCTCATAAAAAAATGATTTCTCTTTATCTGCAAAATACGCCGAAACTGCCTCTTTGACTTCATCATCGGCAGTAAATTTTTTACACCGCAGCTCTTTTTTCATTTTCGGAAACAGGTAATAATCACTCGGGGCCAGGTCTGTGCTGTAGGGTGAGTGATTCACAATTTCGAAGCCCACCTTATGCAGGGAAGCTAACGCAACGCGGCTCTTGTGGACGGGCGCGTTGTCGTGCAAAAGCAGAACACCTTTTGTCAATTTTCCCCGTCTTTTGTCTTTAATGGCTTCTTTTAGTCGCTCTAATATTGAAGCGTAATATTCTCCGGTTATAGAAACACCTTTATCTTTATAATCAATCAACAATATTCCTTCCGAGTCCCAAAATACCGTTGCCATGAGTTTCCCAGCTGATTGTGACACTTTAAATTTCTTGGGAGGTGCTGTGCCCTTTTTATGCCACTGCATGGAGTCTTGTTTGGACTCAACTTCATAATGATGAACCCAAGTTTCGTCTCCAGTAACAATTCCACTCAATACACCATCCTTGTCTTCATTACAGAGGTCCAAAAATGCATGCGAACACTCTAGGCGCTGTTGTTTTTGCGGCGGCGTGAGTATTCTCGGCACCCATCTTGCGCTGACCTTGCACTGACTTGCACTGACATGCCGAGATGATCGTGTAGGATTTTAAAAATTGTTGTATCGGATACTCCAACCATTTCTGCGAGTTGTTTCTTCTTTAGTCGAGCATCTTCGAGTACAATTTGTTCAACTTTTTGGATAAGTGCTGGCGTAGTCACCTCAATGCTCCTGCTCGGCCTCGGGTCGTCTTCAAGGGATTCCCTTCCTTGTTTAAATAAACTATGCCACTTGTACACCATGGTTTTTCCTGGACAAGAATCGCCGTAAACCAATGACATCTCATTCATTATGGTCGCGACTGATTTTCCTTGCCTGGTAAGGAACTTTATAACGGCAGGATATTCGATTTTTTCCATATTTCAATTTTCACTCCTGATTATGTTACTTGGTTGACGATAGCTCAAACACTAACTGTCTAATAACAATGAAACTTCGTATTTATACTAATCATGAGTCGCTGCACAGGCCACGCCCCCAAAGCGCCTACTCACCCGTCTACAACCCGTTCATTCCGCGAATATAAAAACGCTCCCTCGTATGTATATCAGGACATAACAATTTTGTATTTAAATAAAACACAAAATAATTGAGATATTGGACTGAAATTATTCCAGGCGCAGTACATATCTTACATTTAACTATGGAATTAGAGATCTTGTTAATATGACCATGGCGAGCACGTTTGCGACGATCGATTGTTTAGAGCCAGCTTACCACCACTCTTTCACACATATCGGCCGGAAAGTTCGCAATTTCGCGTTCAATATTGTCCCCGAGCTCCTCTAACGTTATTGACTTGTTAGTGTAAAGCAACGACTTAATGTGACCCTATAGAAAGAAATTCAACGGAGTTAAATCACATAAGCGAGGTGGCCACTCGACCAGATTCTCGAGATTACACGGTTACCAAACTTCCTCTTCGATAGCTCAATTGTTTAACCAATTGTGTGGCAGGTGCCACCATCTTCCTGGAATCACATATCACTGATTCCAAGTATATCCAATTCTGGAAGTCTTCCAACATGGCACGATAGCGGACTCCATTGATCGTAACATAACGATTATTTTCATCCACGAAAAATATGGTCCAATCACACTTCCGGCATGAAATCAACGTCACGCGATCACTTTCTGGGATTGTAATGAAGTCTCTTGTGTGACAGCAGCAAACCCACATGTGGGTTTGCTGCTGTTCAATAACGCATATTTTGCTAATTGTCAAAGCCATTAAGCCAAAAATGAGCTTAATCGCTAAAGATGATTTTTCGATGAAATTCAGAATTTTCTTCAAATTTTAGCAGAGCCCAATTGAAGAAGTTTCAACACTTCGAATGGTCAAGAGGCTTCGGCCATGATTTTTACGCAAAATTTGCCACAATATGGTTTGAGAGATTTCCAATTTCTGTGAACGGCATGGATCAACTGATTTAGCTCAACTGAACTGAAGCACTTACGGCTGCAATATTTTCGGATCTTCGATCGGTGCGTTATCTTATTGGCACAGTAATGATCCAATAGTGAATATCTTTACTGGAATGTATCCACTATAGTACGCACAACCTGTTTGGTAGGACGATTAATACGACTGAAGCGCTCTTAAAGTTGCGACCTTTAACTCAATTCAAGTAGTAATTTTTAATAATTTCCAAACGTTGCTCGTTCGTAAACTTCACCATGATATATAAATGTTAACATTGACTGACGTTTTGACGTTGACGGATCATGAAGAACGTTCGAGGGTGCGTTCGTATTAAAAGACAAAAATCGTTATGTCCCTATTGGAAAACCTGTTACATACATGTTTTCCATATATATATATATATATATATATATATATATACAATACTCACATTACTGTATATACTATACTTTTTGTCTAATAATTGATTGATATGCTTCGTATCAGACAATTCACACACTCTCTGAGTAGAACAGCATGTTATACGGGTCTAATTCTAACTCTTGAATGTCTCTTCTCTATCTGCTCTGAAGCGCAACTATCTTCTTAGAACCAATTCTCTCTTATAAACTCTGAAGCCCTACTTACTCTTGTTAAAATACCCCGACTATTTATAAAATTACCAATTTCTGTGCATATAATATACTTAGACAATATATGTAATACATTCGAAAACTAAACCATAAAATTAAATCTTTTTTGGGAATACATTATAGGAAATACATAATAGATTCAATAACTAAAATAAAAGTATAAGATAATATAAATTAAACTTTCTTTTCAAAAGAAATCAACAATATACAAAATAGGAAAACATAATATAACGACCACAAACATATTAATAAAACATTTCCGGGATTACGTTAAGGAAAATTCATATATATATATGTGTCTATATATATATATATATATATATATATATATATATATATATGTGTGTGTGTGTGTGTACTTATACATAACCTAAAAGTGTTATGAGTTATATTTAAAGGATTATGAATTATTGCTTTCTGTTAATATTAATGCATATATTATTTATTTTCTATAATTAGATTCTTTCTAAGAACTACATTAATAATGTACTAAAAGAGAATACACATAAATATACTTAAACTAAATTAAATACATACATACCATAAAGTATTAAGACCTCCCTTCTCAGAATTATAGACATTTACCTTTGCAAATACCAATTGAGTAACATCTTTACTTGAATGAAATAAAAAATAGAAAATGAAAATATTCTAACCAAAAAATTACATATTCGGGTTTGATGATTACGTTTTTACGTATCTATTACGATAAGTTGTCGCTATTGTTATATGTACTACTTTACACAGAATAACTAATTTTGGAAATAAGTAATTAAAAACATTTTTTTCTAAGTCCGTAATACAATTTGACAACATTGAAATTTAAATTTTTTGAAAATTTTTAAAATTTTTTGCTATACTTTTCAGCTTCACAAATAATTTAATTTTTTCAAATACTGTGTATAGTTTCTGGACAAGTAGTGTCGGCTATCTTTCTAAATCGAGTAATAAAAATTCAAGCCTATTGACAAACAAGTAAGTGGAAAGATACAACTTTATTACCGCTTTGGCTCATACCCTAAGAAACTGAACAAATTTGGTAATACGATTGATGTACTGCTCATGCATAATTTCATATTGTGCAAACATCTTTGTAACGTTGTTTGTCGGAAGTGACGAAGTCGGTAACCCTTACGACATCATCTTTTCAGATATCAGGATGCAGTAACATCCCTGACGTTCGAAAACTAGATTTTGATGGGAATACATTTAAGAAAATTTACATAATTCAAATTAAGTATTCGAAAAGGGTTTGCGATGAAGAGACATCCATGAAAGGAGATTGTCTTTTGTTGAGTTCCATTTTGCGGATATTGTATATCGTTATCTCATTAACATAACTGTACGAGAGTTCTGTGTAATCTACCGCTTCATTTATTATCTAAATAAAGTGCTTACAAAACTGTTTCAAGTTATTCAATGTTTGGTAATATCTTGGATTTAAATTTAAGGAATTGCCAATGTAAAGGCTTATATTTAGCTGATTCTAAAGATATTAAAATTAACATTACCGCTTTATGTTTCCGAAAAGACGAGGTAATGAGAAAATTAATAATTTATAAATATTCATGGCACTCAATGTCTATTCCTTACTTTTCTTTTAAATATTATACAAGAGTAATTGATATCAGGATGTACTAGTAATTACTGAGCCTAGACAAGAAATTGCAAATAAAACATTTTATTATTCAACGTAATTATCATTGTACTTCTTCATACGATATTTATGCGTTTCATTTCTTCAGAAAGGTAAGTTTATCAAATATGCATTAATTTCAGTGATTACCTCTTGATTCGACCTAAATCTCTTTCAATTTAATCAAAACAAAACACCTTACCACATCTGTGTTCGTATTTGTATTTCGACAATTAAATTGTTATCATCAGCAGATAATCACTTGCACAGAATAATTCCGTCAAACACAGAGTATGTGTTTGCCGTTTAGTGGTTAAAGATTAGTACGGGCCACGTACGGGTGCGACACTATGATTAATTATCTGCTAATGATGACAACTTAGTTATCAAAATACGTATATTGAATACGAATATTGATGTGGTAAGGGGTTCTATTTGCCTTTTTTTATTAATTCAATTAACCAGTTTCCATTAAAATTCGAAAAAATGTATTTAATTCAAAAATTGTCAAATTTTAAAAACATAAAATTAGATTAGAAAATTATAAAACATCTATTTCAGCCATTTCTAAAGTCGTCACTGATAATGGTGCATTACAAGTGTCGCGTAGGGAAACAGTTTCTCTTTTAAGTGATTTAGATACTCACACAACACATCGTTTAAAGGACTTCCTGTTAGCTCACCATCCGAGGCATTCTTACAGGAGAATAGCGACAGTGTATCTCATTATTGAGAAATTGGTCTTTACTTCTTCTATTTTTTAAGTATTCTTCAATAATTGCTTCTGTCAGTTTTTGATTATAACCATGGATTGCTCTATCTTTTTAATGTGTTTCAAAATAATGTAACTATTTAGTAGCATCATGTCTATAAAACAAAAAAAACATTTTTTATGTGCTTCTTTGGATCTGCATAGCATGAAATATGCTCAGCATTTATTCGCTAGCATCAATTCTACTCATATATTTTTTGTAGTCAATTCTGGCAGCTGGTTTTAAAATTTTTTTGTCCAGCCTGTCAATCTACCTTTTCTGCCTCGGCAAACTCTAACTTATGCATTGTCGTTACTACAACATCTTTTTTATCTTTCCACTTTATGACATAAATACATACTTTTTGTTGCAAATAAAACAGCTTCTTCTTTTTCTAAGTGGATGGATTTTAGTGCTTGAGACATCATTTTCCGTCGGATTTGATTGTTCCACAAACATTGGTCTACATTTCATATAATTCACGAAATAAAGTTGGTGAGAATTCATTACGACGTTAGTGCCATCAGATTCAGAATCGGTTTTGTCATTTCCAATATATTTTAGAATTATGAATATATCGGATCTCTGAATAGCATAATTTATAAAATTTTATTCCAAATTTCGCAAACTTTTTTCGAACAGATTATATGTAATGCAAACGGCTTTTTCATTGCGTTAAAGATTTATCTACAGAAATATTTTTCTTGGGTTTATACGTACTTCTGAAATTTTTGGCAGTCATATTAGTAACCTCTTTTATATTTATCAACGAATCATTTGAATTATTATTAGTGCTGGCAAAGTGTAGATTTTGGCTATGGAAAGGAGTTTGTTGCGAAGTCTAACATTTTTAAAATATTTGGATTTTATAGTTCGATCTTTACACCAATAACTTTGTGTAGTAGATTTTTATACGAAATTCATTAAGTAGTTAGTCGCAGTATGTAGTAATCATCTGCACAACTCATCTGTCTTTAGATCCAAATTTGTTTCCAGTTTTATTTTTGTACTAGTTCCTCAATGAAAAATAATTCAAAAACTTCGCGCCTGGATATAGCTTTGGCGTTGATAATACACCGCTTATAGCTGTAATCTAATGTTAGTGAACAATTATTTTTTTATAAGAAACCATCATTTCTAATACTATCGGGGTGGATAACAATGAGTGCAATGGTACGCCTACGTTTACAACATATTTGCATTTCTACGCTTGAATCAGAATCGTAATTCATTATGCTAAGCACATTTCTTTTCCATTTTATTACCAAATATAATTGTTTTGTAAATAAAATTAACTTATCTGCGGTATGAAAAATAATAATGAATAAACATTGCCTCCCTCTCTCGTCCAACACAAGGATGTATTAAACGACAAAGGGAGAACGCGTCTATCTCATTGGTCAAGAACAAAGTTCGCACAGCGTGTGTAGACAGATGCTTGGTACCTCGGCGATTTGCCACGTAAATGGATGTTAAAAGGCATCATTCAAATGTTTCAGAGATTCACTCATCGTTAGATAAACTTGTGCTATTAACGAACGATTCCTTCGTAGAGCCTATTGTATCTTTTCGATACAGAAAAATAATGAATAAACATTGCCTCCCTCTCTCGTCCAACAGAAAAAAGGTATTGAACAACAAAGCGAGAACGCCTCTATCTCGCTGGTTGAGAACAAAGGTGCTTGACACCTAGGCGATTTGCCACATAAATGAATGTTAAGGAATCATTCAAGTGTTAATAACACCCTGTATACTATATATGCTTCAGAGATTCACCCATCGTCAGGTAGACTTGTGTTATTAACGAACGATTTCTTCGTAGAATTTATCGTATCTTTTCAATACAGAAAAATAATGAATAAACATTACCTCTCTCTCTCTCTCTCTCGTCCAACACAAGAATGTATTGAAGGAAAAAGCGAGAACGCGTGTTATTAACATTTGAATGATTCCTTTTAACAAGAAAAATAATATTTTGCGAACTACCAATATTTTTTACACGCCATGTTTTAATTAAATTAAAATCTGTATTGTTTACTTACCACACAGACTATTCCACGGTTGGTAAAAAAACTAAAAACTGAAAGATATGTATAGAATATCCCTCTCTTCTTGAAAGACAAGAGTCGTTGTGGATAATATACTCCGCTTTTGGTAATAAACAAGAATCATTTTTTGCAACTTATTCCGCTCTTGGTGATAAGAGCGAATTATTCTTTGCGAATTATTCCTTATAATAATGCAAATATGGCAAATGGGGCTTTTCGATATGGGTGCATAACATTCGTCTGGTCTCGTTTTATGCTTTTGAAGTTCACTGATAAGAATCCCAGTCTCAAAAGATAGTAGCCATATCATTTCCTCAACCCATTCGTGTCAGTTTTTGTTTTGTCTGTTGTTTCATTTCGGATGTAGAGGGTGTTTCAAATATCGTGATTTTTTTAAAGAATAAATAAAACACATAATTTGCATTCGCTTTCAAAAACTTTTTATTGGTAATTGAAGTATTAGTTATGACATTTATATGCGAAAAATAATATCTGACGAATGGCCTCCTCTTGCAGCTCCACAGTCGTCCACTCTTTTGTCAAGATTTTCAATGATATTTTGACATAATTGAGGCTCCATCTCACCAATGACACAAATAATAATCTTTCAAAGTAGGAATTGATTGTGAATTGTTTTTATAAACCTGACTTTTCACATAACCCCAAAGAAAATAGCCTAACGGTATCAAATCACATGATCTTGGTGGCCAATTAACGTCACCGTTTCTTGAGGTCCAAGAAATTTTTCTCTCAATAAATCATTTGATTCGTGTGCAAAGTGAGGTGTAGCGCCATCCTGTTGAAACCACATATCCTCTAGATCAATATTCATTAATTCAGGCCACGAAAATTCAGTTATCATCCAACGGTATAGATCAGCATTGACAGTTACAGCTTTACCAGCAGCATTTTCAAAGAAGTAAGGTCCAATTACACCACCTGACCATAATGCAAGCCAAACAGTAACTCGTTTAGGATGCATAGGTTTCTCATGAATAATTCGTGAATTTTCCTCACCCCAGATACGGCTATTTTGTTTGTTAACATAGCCACCAAGTTCAAAGTGTTCCTCAACGGAAAACATTATTTTTCGAAAAAAATCAGCTGGTTGTTCGTTGATGAAATTGACATATGAACGACTTTTTAAATGATCTAGTTATTTGAACCTTATATGTCTTCAAGGCCAAATTTTTGTGTAAAATACACCATGTTGTTGATCCACTAAGTCCAGGTTGTGAACGTCGTCTAATGGACATTTCAGGATCTTCAGCGACAGTTTCACCAGCCAAACCAATATTTCCTTGTGAACGACCATTACGATTGTATTTTTCACTTTTTTGATCTTCCACGGAACCGGTCTTTTGAAATTAGATATAGTGCTTTCAGATGGACGATTATGTAAACCATAAAATACACGTAAATTTCTAAAAAATCTTTTCACAGAACGCTGATTTTCATAAAATAATTCAACAATTTGAATGCGTTGTTATACTGTGTACGAAGACTTTTTATAAATGTCATACATCGCACTTTTTAAATGACCACCCTCCCAGACAAATTTAGTGCGCTATCTATATTTTATTTATTCTTAAAAAAACGGCGCAATTTGAAACACTCTTTATAATAGTGTATTGAGGTTTCGTCAGTCGTTATTCGGCTCCAAAAACTTTTCGGATCATCTTTTAACTTCACTAAATTTAAAATAAAATGCGTTGTTATTTGCGTTTGTTGTACACAATCAATAAATACGGCACTCGTCTTGCACACATTTTTTCATATTTAATTCATGATGCAAAATCAAAACCACTGATTCATATGAAATGTGTAGAGCCTCTCCTACTTTACGTAATCTTATTCGACACTTAACTAGTTATCTAGTACCATAGCATTGTGATCAAAATTACTGGCACGTTTAAACTAAGACGTCTGTAGTTTTATGGTTGCAATCCATGGAGATTTGCTCCCGTAAACATACTTCAGCTTGATTTGATTTCATCGTTTGTTTTGTTCATTAAGACTAAAAACATAAACTTTCGTTAAGAATAAAAACTTAATCACTGATCGGTACTCCACATTTTTCATACTTCAAACCAGCTAAAAACAGATTAATTTCTATTTAAATAACAAGCAGTTTGCGATCAAAATGAACACACAATTTGACAACTATGTTTTGAATGATTGCAATGTACAAAAGCAAATAAGATTTATTTATTAGTAAGGCATTAATCACTAACCCATCTTCATATCTTCATATTGACAGTGCACGAATTAAATTTTAAATAGATGTCCCAAATTTTTATTATATCTGCGTACTAATATTAGACATTTTCTTTCAAGTAAATTATTTTCTTAGTTCTCTTGAAGTGAAACAATAATCGTTTTTAGATAAAAAGTATGAAATTATAACATCAAAGAAGAAAAAAATTAATTTACATTTTCGAAATGAAGGAAATTGCTTCACAAAATGTAATAAAACAGAATATCATCCAATAAAATGAGCAGGGAACGGATATTAAAATGTAAATTTATCAAGAGGATGTAAAATTTTAATGTATTTTTTGATAACTACATTTCAATCAAAAATTTCATACTGAGTGGTTATATTATAAACGAAGTATATAGACATAAGTAATTGCCTTAAGAAGTTTTCAGAAAAGTAAATATTCCTAGACGGTTATTGTACAGCGTGTTTTAAAAAAAATATACGTATTACAAAGTACTATTTTGTCAAAACTATCGATCGCTACGCCTCGGCGCGGCTATTGGAGAAACGAATACATAGTCTAGTTTATGTCAGTTGTCTTTTGTTTATCCTGGTAACCGTCATATGTTTAAAATGGCTACTCCGCAGCAGAAATCATTTTGTGTTCGCGAGTTTGCGATGTACAATTCCGTGATTACAGTACAAAGACGTTTCAGGTTGAGCCACCAAATTGATTCTCCGAATGAGTGGAACACTCGCAGATGGTATGGATAGTTTGTAGATACAGGATGTGTATGGTATGTAAAGGAAAGAGCGCTGCCCGCCCTCGTGTTTCTGAAGAAAATGTTGCACGAATTGAGACTGCTTTCCAATGTAATCCTTCAAAATCAACTCGTCGTGCCAGTCGGGAGTTACAACTACCTACAACAACAATTTGGCGTGTTTTGAGACGTCGGTTGGTTATGAAGTTACAGTTGTTACAAGCTCTGCGTCCTGATGACAAATGGAGAAGCGTGGCATTTTGTAACGAGATTCATGATAATATTGACAATGATAAGACTTTCGCACAAAATATCGTGTTCAGGGATGAAGCGACTTTCCATGTTAGTAGTCTGGTAAACAAACACAATGTTCGAATTTGAGGCCTACAAAACCCACATGTAGCCATTGAATATTGATTGATTTATTTACTTATTTAGCATTTCTTGTTGCTATTTAGTATAATACATAGGTATACAATTTCAAATCAAATATTAAAATTTTTCACAAAAAACATACATTAAATTAAAAGTATACATTTAAATTCAAAAATGATTGTTTAAAAATTTCTCTTGACATAATCAATAATCCCACGTTTAAATACATAATAATTTATTTCATTTTTTATTTCTGGAGGCATTTCGTTGAAAACTTTCAGACCCTTATAAAATATAACATTTTGACAAAAACTTATTGTTGCCAAAGGTAATCTATAATCGTTGGCGTTACTCAATATGGTGGGACATCAGCTCCATTGACCAGATATCGCTGCATATAGTTTGACATATTACCTGTCTTAATTTTAAATATAAATAATAGAGTGTTCATAACGAGTCGTTGATTAATGGAGAGCCTCTGTAGCTTATTTACTTTTTTTTTGTACGAGATTCGCCTAAAATCAATGTATTTTATGCGATATCGCGATCATCCGTTTACGGCCCATTCTTCTTTAATGGAAACACGGTTAACGGTCAGCGGTATCTCGCTATGTTACAAAGCTTGTTGTTTCCGTGGCTGCACGAAGACAACTTCATTTTTCAACAAGACGGGGCACCCCCTCACTGGAGTCGCCAAGTGCGTGAATATCTGAATGAAGCTCTACCAAACCGTTGGATTGGTAGTCAAGGAGCTGGCGACTTACATGTCTCAACTGAGCTCCACTGTCACCGGTTTTAACACCCTGTGACTTATTCCTGTGGGGTTTCGTTAAAGACAACGTTTATGTACCACCACTCCCACAGAACCTGGAAGAGTTGAAGAACCGGATCCATACTGCCATAACATCAGTGACGAAGGACATGCTTGCCCGAGTATGGGAGGAATTTGAGTATCGATGTGATATTGTTCGTGTCGCTGCTGGAGGACATATTGAACATCTGTAATCTGAACTTGAGAGGTTCGTAAATATGTGCGTAAAGTTTCATATTCGTATAAAGTCTTAAAGTTTAATAAATATATGTATTCGAAGAACGTATATTCTTTTTGAAACACCCCAGGGTGTGGAAGTGGTGGTACATAAACGTTGTGTTTACCGAAGCACTACAGGAAGAAGTCACAGGGTGTCAAATCCGGTTACCGTGGGGCCCAGCTGGGATATGCTAAGTCGCCAGCTCCTTGACGACTAACAGTTCGGTAGAATTTCATTCAGATATTCACGCACTTGACGGCTCCAGTGAGGGGGTGCTCCGTCTTGTTGAAAAATGAAATTGTCTTCGTGCAGGCTCGAAAACAACCAGTTTTGTAACATAGCGAGATACTGCTGACCGTTAACCAGATGATCGGGATGTCGCACAAAATACATTGATTTTAGGCGAATCTCGTACATGTTCAATGGCTGCATGTGGGTTCTGAAGACCCCAAATTCGAAGATTGTGTTTGTTTACCAGACTACTAACATGGAAAGTCGCTTCATCACAGTTGTAACTTCCGACTGGCACGATGAGTTGATTTTAAAGAATTGCGTTGGAAAGCAGTTTGAATTCGTGCAACATTTTCTTCAGAAACACGAGGGCGGCCAGGATTCTTTCCTTTACATACACATCCTGTATCTACAAACTATCGATACCATCTGGGAATGTTCCACCCATTTGGAGGATCAACTTGGTAGCTCAACCTGAAACGTCTTTGCACTGTAATCATGGAATTGCACTTCGCAAATTCGAGAACACAAAATGATTTCTGCTACGAGCAGCCATTTTAAACATATGACGGTTACCAGGAAAAACAAAAGATAACTGACATCTAACGGCTATTAAATAAACTAAACTATGTATTCGTTTCTCCAACAACCGAGCCGAGGCGCAGCGATCGATAGTTTGGACAAAATAATATTTTATAATCCCTATATTCTTTTTGAAACACGCTGTATAACTCACTAACCGTTAGGAAGGATAAGAAGAAAGATTATTTTTTGTTTATTATTAATTCTCATCGAATAAAAGAATTTTCCACTAAAGCGTTATGAATAGGAGAGAGGTTCTCCTTTAATTGATTGCTTAGTAAATATCTATTATAGTGTATCTAAAATAAAAACAAAATAGATATGTTAAAAGGAAACATTAATGTTACGATATTAAAAGTAAATTAACGATAAAAGTGACTAAACTATTTAAAAACTATTATTATCAGTGCTAAATAAAAGACTATACTGCATGTGTCAATGATATTGTAAATTAAGACTAAAATAGTTAAGGTATCAGGTTGTTACAAATGTAATGTCCGTTTTTTCCTTCAGTCTGAACTGAATCGCACCTGTGTGAAGACGTGTATGTTTTTGGTGAAAATTATTATTGTATTTGTAGAAAAGGGTATTTATTTTGAAGTGTGTACCTGTTCCATTTCTTGGAAAG
This sequence comes from Dermolepida albohirtum, assembly GCA_031893035.1. Lineage (NCBI taxonomy): Eukaryota > Metazoa > Arthropoda > Insecta > Coleoptera > Scarabaeidae > Dermolepida > Dermolepida albohirtum. The sequence continues at coordinate 25,208 of JAVIWB010002555.1, forward strand.
ATTAATACACCTGTCCTTGTCTCGCTTATGGAAATGCTGTCGGCAAGAGATATTCGGGCAATTTACCTCTTTCAATTTAAAAAGGGATTAAATGCAGCTGCAGAAACGCGAGAAATTAATCAGACGTTCGGTGAAACCACGTGTAATGAACGCACATTACGGCGATGGTTTAAAAAATTCAGCGAGGGAAATGTTTATTGGAAGATGAGCCTCGCGGATATCAGCGTAGCACCGTTAATGACGACGAGCTGCGTGTAGAAGTTGAAAGTAATCCGTCGACAACAGTACGTAGCCTTGCAGAAACATTTCAAGTGTCCATTGCCACCATTAGTCGTCACCTTTCTTCGATTGGCAAAGTGAAGAAACTCGATCGATGGGTGCCGCACCAATTAACGGAAGCCAATAAGCTCCGTCGATTAGAGGTGGCTACCTCTTTGGATAATCGACAGAAAGTTGAACCGTTTCTTCATCGAGTGGTAACGTGTGACGAAATGTGGATACTTTATGATAATCGGAGACGGTCAGGATAATGGTTAGATTGAGGCGAAGCACCAAGACAGCATGCACGAGCATCACTTCACCCGCAAAAGATTATGGTGACTGTATGGTGGACCAGTAAGGGTATTATTCACTCTTCATTTTTGCAACCTGGTGAAACCATCACGGTAGCGTCCTATTGTGCCGAACTGGAAACTATGCATGGAAAATTGAGTCGCTTGCAGCCCTCACTAGTCAATAGACATGTACCCATACTTCTTCATGATAATGCAAGACCTCATGTTGCGCGACAGACAATCCAAAAACTTTCGCAATTTGGTTACGAAATTCTCCCTCGCCCACCTTATTCACCTGACCTTTCGCCAACTGATTTTCATTTTTTCCGAAGTTTAGACAATCACTTAAAAAATAGGGACTTCCCTGACCGGGAGTCTGTAATATCAGTGTTTGAGCAATATGTGAGCCGTCAAAACCTAGATTTCTTTTCAAAGGGAATTTTTCAGCTTCCAGGCCATTGGCAACAAACTATTAATGTAAATGGAGACTATTTTGTAGAATAAATATTTATATTTTTTAAATTTAGACTTTTTTTTATTCCTTACAAAATCGGACATTTCATATGTAACAACCTGATACATGCATAACTTTGAATGAAGTTAAATATAAAAGATACAGAACTTGAAACTGAGAATGGCAACATCTACAAAGCAAGAGGTCAAGGAAGAATAAGAAATACTTTCCACAAATGCAGAATATTAAATATTATTTAATTTAGAAGGTATTTAAAAAAAATAATGACTGAAAATAAATCAGTAGATAATTGGCTAAAGTTGGAAAATTTGATAGAAGGGTAATAAAATATTTATAATGTTAGCAATTAATTGTTTATTAAAGGGTATAATATTAATTAGGAGTTTTGAATTTAAAAGTAAATTTAAATAATAGGAATTATGCTCATTGTCAAATAGTATAAGATTTTATTTACTTTAATTTACAGTATACGGTTTATTTAAAAATTTTAATCTTTTATTTGTAAAAAAAGTTCAGTAATAGAAAGAACGTTAAACATAGAATATTAATTTAACATATCTTTAATAGTAAATCTCGTTAATGATTCTACAGTAAATATTGAAGAAAGTCAATGTATTGCTCTAATGCAATCATACAAAATTTTAAGATGAGTTGAAACAAAACATTAATTTTGAATTACTCTAGATTTAATTTACTAAATACTATAGCCGGTAAATACTTCGATTTTTTTATGTTTTCTTGACCCATATCTCATCAATCCGGTGCACAATTCCATGATCTTGAGACATAGTAAAAATAAATAAATAAGCTAAAAATAAGGACAAAGTAAGTATTTATACATTAATACATTTTATTATTGACAATTGCTTATAATTAGTTACAAGTTAATTTCAGTCTTAGATATTAATTCATTTTAATTACGCATTAACGAATTCTATATTTTTACACAGTCAAATCGAAACACATTAAATTTAATTAACACATTCATTAAAAATTAAAAACACTCACAAAAATATTATAATATTTGATACAATTCAACGTGAGGTTAAATAAAACATTATAGCATATGTATAATAAGAAATTAATAATCACTCTCGTCGCATACAAGAATATTACATAACAAAATATATATATAATATATTATTTAAATACATCTTTGACATCTTCACACCCGACTTCTCTTATTTTAATTTGTACATAATATACATATTTTGTATTACTGTAGCAAGTACATATGTACCTATATTATGGCTTTTAAAAATAACGACGGAGATCAGCTGTTAAATTGCATTCGCATACATCTTAATTTTAATATTAGGTATGAAGTTAACCGTTGTAAATTACCTTTTCGTTCTTAATCGTTAATACTGCACTAAATTATCGAAAACCAAAATACACTTTTCATTAATAATGATCTGAAAATCTCGTAATATTTGCCCCCTGTCATATTACACATCCATATAATACGTTCATGTTGTTCTGATGGATAATAAAAAGGAATTTTTATTACTATAACGCGTTTACGGACGCACAAAAACTGTAAAAATTATAAGGTAAATATTCTCTATGATCTACACATACCGGTTAAATTCTATCATTAGGATTGTTATTCCGACTTATATGTATGTATATATAATGTACATCTTATATATGTGTATATATATATATATATATACACATATATATATATATATATATATATATATATATATATATATATATATATATATATATATAGGGTAAGATGGGGTGAGATGGGCCACTTTGAGTTTAATCACCGCTGTTACTTATGAAATCAAAGTAAAATATTCTCGAAAAATTCTTAAATATTGTTTGAAGGCTATACAACAATAAACTATAAACTGATTTCAATAATTGTTCCATTTTCATATAATTCTATTCAGTTGAAAAAAATTTGCTTAAAATGCCAATTTTGCAATTTTATGGGGAGAGATGGGCCACTCTATTATATTGGTTTGTCTTTAAAATTTTGAACTCAAAGTATTTATTTTTGAAAATAAATGGGAATATACATGAAAAAAAGTTTCTAACTGTTTGACAAGTTTTACAAAAATCGTTTGGATCTCCTGGAAGCTTGTCTTCTCCGAGGTGTTGGGGTCACTTCTTCGTCATTGGTTGCTTCAAACGTCAAAACGTCTTCACTGTCGTCAGTTCTTCTTCTTCTTTTAGCTCTCGTGCGTTTTTTTTCCTCCATTTCTTTCTTCTTCTCCGCGCTTAGGCGCAATTTTTCTTGATGACCTTGTGCGGTCAAAAGAACTGCTCCAACAGCTGGTCGACCTACTTTCTTAGTTGCAGGTAAGACTGGTACCGGCACGATTGCATGAAGAACATTTTGAGGCTCGGATTGGGAAACCTCTTCCACGTCTTCTTCATCTGTGTTTTTTTCTTTGTCCATGCTATCCGAAATAGCAAAAAAGTAATCCGGGATAATGTTGCGGTTGAAAGGAAAGATACCACTCGATTTGAAACCACTGGTTGCATTGCCTACTGTAGCAGACTTGTCCCAAGCTGTTTTTACAAGCGGTCCGGGTTGGTATCGCGTCACCTTTCGTCCAACATTCTGGTTGATCCAAGTGTTCGTTGCGGCCTTGAAATGAGCCTTGAAGGGTCCGAAGAAGGACTTATCTAGTGGTTGCAGAACATAAGTCGCGTGCGATGGCAAACACAAAAGTGAGACTTCATGTTTCTTGGCACTTTCAAGCAAGTCTATAGATAAACTGTGACTACAATGTCCATCCAGAATCAAAATATTATGACCATGAGGTTTTCGAGGAACGTAAATTTCTTTGAACCATCTCAAAAACAATGGCGTATTGATGTACGCGGATTTTTGATTCATGAAAACTGTTGATCCAAGATGGCCTTCCTCATCTTGGAATTCAGGCTTGAGATTTTTCCCTTTCAAAATGATGCAAGGTGGCCAATATTGCCCTTCAGCAAAGCAGCAAGCAAGCAAAGTGGCAGTTTCCCCTTTTTCTCCTGTTGTCACTTGATAGACCGCTTTGGATCCTTTGGCTGCAATAACTTTCCCAGTGCTATTTATAAGCTGAATTCCTGATTCATCGCAGTTAGATATGTTATGTGGCTTGTTTTCGAGGCCATATTCCTTAACTTCTGCGTCCAGCAAGTCATAAAATTTTTGAACTCTTTTCCTTGACAGTCCTTTTGCTCTGGCGACCGACAACCCTTCTGATTTCCGAATAGATAAATCGTGATGACGTCTCATAAACAAAAGAAACCAATCATACCCAGCAAGCCGTTTTTCTGTATTAAATTATTCGGAATTTTCATACGTTCAGCAAACTCAAAAGCCAGTTGACGTACTTTCACCGAATTCAGTGGAAATCCTGCTTTACTCATATTTTTCAAGTGCGATGCAAGCTTGTTTATGGATATAACAAAATAAATGAAAGCAGTCTTCGCGCCTCAAAAAAAAACATTACTTGATAAAGTTTATAAATCAGCCAATAATATTAAAATAATAAATATTAAATGATATTAGTAATAATATTATATTAATATTAATAATATATTATTGTATTTAATATTATTATTAATTATTATTATTATCATTAATATTCTAAGTATATTATTATTTATATATAATAACAGCATCATTAATAATAATAAGAATATTAAATAATATAAAATAACATTTATATAAAATAAAAAGTAATATTTCTAATATAACTCTGAAAATTATAAAACTTACATTTAAAAACAATATTTTACCTACTTTACATCTACATTAACCCCCATTACATACATATTATAACTAAATAAAAACATAAAATTCTGATTCAAATATTCTTTTTATTAGTTCTAATGCTTTTCACGTTTCAATTTTTCTTAAAAATTCCATTTCTTCATTATCTAATGTGATTCGCAAGTTTTATTTACATAAACTTAGTGGCCCATCTCACCCCGAGAAAGTGTGGCCCATCTCTCCCCAATTTACAAGATTAATTAATCACACGATAAAATGACACTAAAATTATTCAATATAGCCTAGATAGCCAACATACCTTCTTAGAGGTTATGATGACTTGTCAAAGTCCGCTGCGATGCAATATCGTTGATTCCTTCGTAATAGTACTGAAATATAGACGAAGGCAAACAAATTTTCGGGGATTTTCGGAGCGCGATAAAAAAATTACGTTGTTCAAATTAAAAATGACGAGAGTCCGCGATGCGTTTGATACTTTTTTTTCGTGTGGGCATCAGCTGACACATTCACACGGAAAATGGGCGCGATTGTGTACGAAGCAAAAAAATGGCGGAGAGTGGCCCATCTCCCCCTTTGGCCCATCTCACCCCATCTTACCCTATATATATATATGTATATATACCTTAAAATTTTTACAATTTTTGTGCGTTCCTAAATGTGTTATGGTAATAAAAATTCTTTTTTGTTATCCATCAGAACAACAATGAACATACCACATGGATATGTGATTTAACAGGAGGCAAATATTGTGAGAAATTCAGATAATTATTAACGCAAGTTTATTTTGATTTGCGATTAACGCAAACCTGTATATCTCTATTGTTTGTAATAAAATTCTTAATAGTCGGGAGTACATTCGCATACATAATAATCTAAATATTAGAAATGAAGTTAATCCACTGTTATAAATTATCTTTTCACGACTATTAAAAATTTTATTTAACAGTCGATATTCGTCGTTATTTTTAAAATCAATAACAGACGATCTTGGTACAGTAATACAATATACAGTCATGTGCACAAAAATGGCAGTCATAAATTAATATGTATTATGTGGTGAAAAAAAGAAAACTAACCCTAGAGAATACAGAAACATTATAATTTGTGCAAAGAAGACACCGTTTGTAAATTTAGCTGCAATTAAAAGTGAGTTACACGTTTGTATAAGCACATCTACTATTAAACGAAGATTGATTCAAGGAAAGTTCCGTGCAAGAAAGAAGATACCATTATTAAGTAGAAGGTAAATACAAAGCAGATTGTCGTTTCTTCATGAACACGTATATTGGGACGAAAAAAAGTGGCGTAATATACTGTGGTCCAATGAATCGCAAATAGTTTTGTTTAATTTCGGTGCATACCAACAACGCGTACGAAGACCACCATTGACAGCATTTCAGCCCCACTACACCAAAAAGACAATAAAATTCCATGGTTCAAGCATCACGCTGTGGGGGTGTTTTTCGTAATATGGCGTAGGCCGTTCACACAAGATAGAAAGCAAAATTAATGCAGATATCTATGTGAACATATACAAACTGTGTTTCTACTATATGCAGAGGAACAAATGCCACTAAGATGGTTGTATATGCAAGACAACGTTCCGGAGCATGATTATAGTAAAATGAAAACATAGTTTTGAGAAAATAATGTTCGCGTTTTGGGTTGGCCGGCACAATCGCCTGACTTAAACTCCATTGAAAATTTGTGGGTGAGATTGAAAAAGACTGTATCTGCTGCTAAACCGCAAAATATCTGTGGAGAATACGCCAAGCCGAATGGCAGCCAATTTCAGCAGAGACATATAGGCAGCTGGCGAACTCGTTGCCCTACAAGTATCAACAGATGATAAATAATAAAGGTCAAACAACAAAATATTAAGTGTTTCAATCCAATTTACTACGTAAAAATGACATTTGCTTTACATTTTGGTATGACTGCTATTTTAATGCACAATTATTTTGTTTGTCCTAGAATATAAATAGTTAGCTATTTTCTCTTTGATGTGAAGAAACATGTTTATTTATTGTTATAGTTATGCAACATCTTGGAATAAAGAGTTCAATAAACTTGAATTTCTTTTATTTAACGTATAAATTGATATTTCAGCAAATTTAAGACCATTGCTATTTTAGTGCACATGACTGTATATTCTATCAATTAAAATAAGCGACGGAGGGTCAAAGGTGTATTTAGACTTTGCTCAAAATTGAAAGACCAATTAATTAATTAAAACAAGGTCACAATCACTTAAGGTTGATATATAACCCCTTTCCACTGGATTTTCGTTTTCTGTATACGTATTTCGACAACTAAGATGTCATCATTAGCAGATAATTGAACGGTATCGCATCTGGAAACCACGACAAAATCCGCACGAAACAAATTCCATACATGATATATACCGGAAAGCCAAAACGTGCACAGTATATTCGTTTTTCATATTGATTATATGAAGTGTACATGAATGAAATGGGAGATTTAACTAATATCATATATTAGTACGCACCGGTGTAGTAAAGAAAGTCTACTTAGAAAATCTAGAGAATCAATTCAACCATCGACGAACCAATGCAAGAAAGGCAAGTCGGACACAGTCCGTCTCACCTCCAACGAAGCCACGTAAAAAGTGTTTAAATAAAGATTCATAGTGAAAGTTTCTGTAAGGGTAGACGCAGTAATTTCTGAACGAAAGATACTTCAAAAATTATCGTTGAACATACTCTATAGCTTTTCTTGAACTTCGTAATAAAAATTTCACACTATTGAGCCGTACTCCATTTTCGCATAGACCAGTAAGATGTGTAAGATTTTCAATGTGGATCTATTAAGTTACCTAGCATTTCGCAATATGAAATTCACCATTCTATATGTCGATGACATAACGTTGGTATCATGGATATTAAAAGTTAACTCAATAGCAAAATACACAAATCTTTTACAGCATCACATGTATGGAGAGAAACAGAAGCAACTTTGCACTTATACTCTAATAAAGATTTCTTGCGGGTGTAAGGCATAATCTTGCGCGTATTTAATGTTAACCTGTTTCTACTACTTCACATAAACACAATTTATGCTGCAAATCTACACAAACAGCCTCGGATGCTATTATCGCAGTTTCTATGTCGTCTGCAAATTTAAATAACTGGTAATTAATAAACTCTGGCAGTTAGTTAATACAAAGTAAAAATAAAAGTGGCCCTAAGTTAGACCACTGTGGTACTCCAGGTGTAACGGAATGATGAATTATTGAAAGAAACAAAAAATTCACGACCAGTTATGTAAGATTGAAATAAACTCAGTAACGAATCCTTAACCCCAGACGCTGAAGTTTCGATAAGAGGTTTCCGTCGTCAATACGATCAAAGCCTTTAACCATAATAGTGAAAATGACGTCCACCTGGTTCTGTCTATCCAATGCCTCCGAAACATATTGGGAAAATATGTAGATATTTTTTATAGTAGAACCCTTGGAGACAAAGCCATGTTGTGCCGTCAAAACAATACTTTTCACCGAGGAGTAAATACGTTTATACAATGCTACTTCGAACACCTTTGCTATATTAGACAGAAATAATACCGGTCTATAATTGGCGCTGTCAGACGCGTCACCACTCGTGAATATGGGACATACACGTGCCAATTTCCACGTAGAGGAAAGTATAGATGTTCTTAAAATCAGATTAAATAAATAGAACAAAGGATTAGACAAAACATAACTGCAATCCTTTAATAAAAAGATCGGCACCAGATGTTAATTTGTTTTCTAGTAACTTCATCGCAATAAGGACTATTTTTTCTGAAAAGGATAAAAGATCGACAAAATATTCATTACAAAAGCAGTCACTCTTCGTGATAAATTTGGAAGAATCGCTAAGAAACACTACACAAATGATCGGCAAAAGCGTCGACAAATGATTTCGAACTGTTATAAGAGAAATCATCTTTATGCATGGTAGCCGGTATGCTACTTGAACTTCCAGAACCAATGAACGACCAAAATCTTAAGGATCTTAAAGTATGACATGTTCAACCTCGGCCATGTAGCGTGAATATGCTTTCTTTATTTGCGACTTTACTGAAGCGCGTAAGTCTCTAAAATATATTTTTTCCACAATTTGTTCTTAAGGCACTGGAAATATCAGGATTAAGCTAAGTCTTATTCAATGCGATAAAGTCAATTCATAATCACTAACATTATACACAAAAACCCATAACCTTGCCCCTATAACAACAACGTATCTACAGTCTCTAAACAACACCCTTTGGTGGGTCGTCTGGTCGTCCTTCAAATACATTTTCTTGAATTCATTATTAGACTTTAATTTGTTTTTATTTTTAAAAATATCTCTAACTATAGACGGATCTAATAGTATGCGATTTGTTATGAGCAACAGCATTAAGTAGCCGCATAAAGTTGCTGGAATGAATTACAAACATCTCCTGATTAACTGTATTGACCAACTAATCAATTACGGTTAATATAACCTTTTTCCGCAATAATTTTCGTCTTCTGTATACGTATTTTAACAACTAAGTTATCATCATCAACTAATAATTAATCACGGTGTCGCACCTGTAATCATGGTAAAACCCGCACAAAAACAAAGTTCGTACTAGACTTACATCGTCGAAAGCCAAACACATAATGTAGATTAATTTCACACAATTTAAATTGTATTCTAGTCTTAAACTAAACGCTTATCTTAAGGTACCTGCTTGCATATATGAATATTTTCATCATATGAACCGAAACAGACATGAGTAACGGATTTAACCTAACAAGTTGAAGTTAAACATAACACTAAATATTTTCCAAGAGTTTAGATTAGTTAGATGACATTTTCGCGATTTTTAATACACATAAATATATGTGAGACGATTTCGTCTAGCAATTAAATTAAAAATTCTCGACGATTATATCTACTATAGAAAACGAAAACAATGACATTTTACCTTTCTTAAACACCCTAGTAAGAAACTAATATTAATAGATTTGTCACGGCGGGCTCAAATCACAACATGCAACAAAAGATGGCTTCTTTAAGTTTTCCTATCAATCGTTTACTTAGTTTCCTATTAACAAAAGTGAGATACGAAAGAGAATTGAATAAGAACATTGTGAGATGCAATGCTTTTGATTCGAAAATAATCAATTGATTAATTAGGAAGTGTAAAATAAGAAAGATAACCCTAAATACCACACGCCTGTCATCTCAAAGCAATCGATATAAACAATTTATGTTTACCACTTCACCCTTTGACGAAAAATTAAAATAGTGCTTTTAAAGAGTGAGGTTTCAAGTTACATTTCAGTCCACTAACTATATTAAATCACTCTCAGGAAATGTGAAAGACAAAGTAGAGATCAATAAGAAATCGGGGATTTACGAAATTAAATGTCTAGACTGCTATAGACAATACATAAGTCAGGCGAAGCCATCGATAGAAACCTGGTGTAAAGAACATATGGCGCACATGGCGCATGCTTTGCTAAACTAGATTTCTGTCTAGTTTAGCAAAGCATGCGCTAGAGGATAATCATAACGTATCGTAACAACGGACTATTTACATTTGGTTAAGAACGTGTATAATTACCATGATTTAGATATCTATGAAAGCATATATATATTTAAAAAGCAGAACCCAAGTGTTAAACGCCGACAAACATGAGTTATAGATAGGGCCCCTCTATGAATAATTCATGTCTGTTTGACTTCATAGAAAAGTAATAGATGACCGACGAAAATGTTCACATATGAAAGCAGGTACCTTAGGATAAGTGTTTTCTTTGAGACTAGAATACGATTTACATTATGTGAAATGAATCTACAGTATGTGTTTGGTTTTCGACGGTGTAAGTACAGTACGGACTTTGTTTCTGTGTGGGATGTATGTATTTCTAATTTCGCGGCCAACTGCTGTTAGATATGTCCTAGTATAACAATGAAAGGAGAGTCGATAAAATATAATGAATGAAGTATACAAAGAAAAGAAGATCTTTTCTTAGAAATGATCACTGTAAATCTATACTCTGAGGATCCCCGTCTAATGATAAATAGAGAGAATATTCGACGAAATGGATGCCTATGCTCAACCTGGTTGTCCATAACACAATATAACTACCGACTTTTACCAAATGTGACAGTCAAACTTACATCGATGTTGCGTGCTCCACATAAAAAAGTAACTGGAAGGTAATATGTGGAAATTACTGTCCACAGAGTCCCTAGCTTTGCATAGCTATATATTGCTTGAACTCTAAGAAAGTATTATAGTAAAAGAATGTCACTGGGAAACATTCGTTATTGGCCTAGACTTGAAAATATTTAGAATTACCGAGACAAGCAAGCTGTCATTGCCATTAGGGACATATATGCAAATAGTATTTGTAGAGTAGTCGGAAAGGCACCATGTTCTTATTGATGCAACAATACTGTACAAGATAAACGATCTGCACTTCTACTAGAAAACATCTGACCCGCATAACAAAAAAAAGATATGTAAGCGAAACTGTATGAACAGAAAAAGATTCATATAAAATTCAGTAGAAAGAATTAGTTAAACTCATAAGAAGAGAAAGAAGGCAACGGGATAGCTTGTGCAAGAAATTTGAGGATATCTGGAGCACAGAGTATATCGTAGTATGTGAATTGAGAAAGAATGTACTATATGCGAAATCCTTAGGAACAAATAAATCTATTTTAAATGAATTACTTATTACACGTGAATGTGATTTCGTAGAAAGACATAAAATAATACATCTAGAATGTATACATTCTGACTTGTAAAGTCATACTAATACCTGCCAATGCAAACAAAGCGTTGCTCCCGCTAGCGCCTTATATATTCTTATTCTTATTCCCCGCTACTGCACCAGAAACACGTGCCGTTAAAGTTATTGTACACCGAAACTACTATTCAAGGTTTGGCAAAGTTTAAAAATTAAAGTAAACGAACAATAATTGTTTATGTATACACTATAATCAATAAAAAAAAATAACGTGAATTTAGTAAATCCTTTCAGCTTTCAAGGGTGGTGTTCCGACGTGCGACTTTTATAAATTTCAATATTTTACTATTCCTGTTCCGAGATTCTTTGGTATTTGAACACAGGCCGATTTTATTTATGATTCGAGGGAGTACTTAGCTTCCATTTTCTAATTTTATTGAAGATGACAAGTTATTATAGTATGTTCTTTTAGATATTACTGGATTGGAAGCTATTTCTTCAATCAACGTTTTCATGTTTAATAATAATACTAATTTATTTCCAAAAAATGAAAATATACAAACACACCTATTATAATTACAAAAAAAACTAATAAAAATTTTTGGAAATTCGGATATATATATACATATATGTATATAATTAAATGAAGACATACTTAATAATATCCTAGATTTATATCCTGTACGTGCTAAACCAGAGAGATAGATTTAATTATAATACATAGGAAAATATATTCGAAGAGCACAAATTGCTATCCAGACAATGATTTCCCCCTAAACAAATATCTAAAGCGTTTCACAAAGAAAAGTTTAATTCACCGCATTATAAACTTTAGCAATTTGATATGAAAATGAAAGTTCGCAAAATTTCGTTCGATGTAAAGCTGACGTTAGAGTACCTCTACATCATAAATTTTTTGTATGCAGAAGAGCGAAATAAGTTTTATTATATAAGTGTACGAGCTGCCTATACACAACAATCTTATGAAATATGTGGCCATTTGTAAGGCGTAGATTCTGAACTTTTTGAATGCGTTATACAGGATTAACACTTAGACTTCGAGCTTATAATTCACAACAGAACGAAAAATGTGACACTACGAATGAATCACACAGATTACATTTAGTGTTTATTAAATTAATGTACGCGCGTCTAATGTATTCAAGTTTGTGTCCTTCAAATCTCAGATGCATATCTAAAACAACTCCTACATCCCTCGCTTCAGACTCAACAGAGAGATAGATTTACACACCTACAATATTAAAATTTGCAGTTCGTTGGCACCAAAAGGATAACCACTGTCAATACAAGTGCATGTCACTTAAAATTGCATTCATCAAATTTGCTGAATAGCCATATGGTTGTCAGTAACAGAAAATGAGTCATAGATTTGAATATCGTCGGCATACATATACGTCTTGTAGTGCCTAAGACTTGTCAAAAAAAATAAGTGTATATAGTAAAAAGAAGAAAACCTAATATTGAGTCCAGTGGAACACTACGAGAAACAGGTTTTTAATAAGAAAATATCTCATTTAACGAGACACACTGGACTCTGTCACTCAAATAACAAATTAGCATCTTCACAGCAGATTGGGATAACACAATATAATTCAAGACCGAATCAAAAGTATGATCAAAATCTAGTAAGTAGTAAGTAATCTCTGGTAAGGTCAGAGCCTAAACTTTACCATTATCAGTAGCAGTGAGCAGATCATCAGAGAACCAAGCAGAACAGTAGTATAACTATTTCCAGCATGAATACTCTACAAAAAATTAAGCAATATTCCATTAATTTCTAAAAAATCTTTTAGCTGATTATTCATATTTTTTTCCATAATTTTAGAAATTACTGGACGAATATTTATCGGGCGTAAGTTCTCGAAATTCAAAGGATTCTTCCAGAGAAAGAAAATAAGTGTTCAACCGAGTACGAATTTATTATACCCAATAAATAAGTTAGAATAAAGCGGTAAGAAAGTTTTATCATATCAATTGTTAATTTATCGCATTCAGGAGTGGGTCTTGTTATTTTTGAAATTATATTGAGTTTATTTTCTTCAACAGGTTTAAAATAAAATTCTTGGCAAGTTGTATTTAATTTATTAGAGTTACAAAATGTCTTTAACGCAGGATCAGCCACACCATTGGGAACGCTATCTGGAAAGCAGTTATTGATTACCGTGACAGCTTTAGAACGTGCGGAATATTTACTTTTCAAATTAATTTGCCTAAGCGTTTTCCTTATGTCCTTGGACGATTTTCTTGTAAGTTAAAAATTAAAATAAATTATCTTTTAGAGGTCAACAGCCTTCATTATGAAATTTCTCTTTAAATTTAGCAAGCGCTCTGGCTCGAAGTTCTATCATAAGCCTCGCATTATCACTGAGCCACGACGAGGGTATCGAAGTAACCCTCACGGTATGAATTGGGGCATACCTCTCGAACAATTGAACTAAATCATAAAGTACATAATTTTATCATCAATATCAGAAATACCTTATGATCGAAAAATTTGAAGTTTATAATAGCTTTATAAACACAACCAACAAGTATAGATGATATTCTAACGGCGCAATGGTCATCAAACTTTTCATCACCCGAACCTGAATGCGTAATACTACACGACCCAGTGATCAGAAGATTGGTTTGGTTCCTGAAAGTGTTGCTGAAGATCCGGAAATGTCCATTAGACGACGTTCACAACAACTTGGACTTAGTGGGCCAACAACAAGGATTTAGCTCTGAAGGCATATAAAGTTCAAATAACACAGGAACTGAAGCCATTAGATCATTTAAAACGTCCTTCATTTGTCAATTTCGTCAATGAACAACCAGCTGATTTTTCTCAAAAAATAATGTTTTCCGATGAGGGTCATTTTGAACTTGGTGGCTATGTTAATAAACAACATTGCCATATCCGGGGTGAGGAAAATCCACGAATTATTCATGAGAAACCTATGCATTCTGAACGAGTTACTGTTTGGTATGCATTATGGTCACGTGGTGTAATTGGACCTTACATCTTTGAAAATGCTACTGGTGGAGCTGTAACTGTCAATGGTGATCGATATCGTCGGATGATAACTGAATTAATGAATATTGATCTTGAGGATATGTGGTTTCAACAGGATGGCGCTACATCTCACTTTGCACACGAATCAATTGATTTATTGAGAAAAAAATTTCCTAGACGTGTAATCTCAAGAAACGGTGATGTTAATTGGCCACCAAGATCATGTGATTTGACACCGTTAGACTATTTTCTTTAGGGTTATGTGAAAAGTCAGGTATATAAAAACAATCTGCAATCAATCCCTGTTTTGAAAGATGAAATTATTCATGTCATTGGTGAGATAGTGCCTCAATTATGCCAAAATGTCACTGAAAATTTTAACAAAAAAGTGGACGTCTGTGGAACTGCAAGAGGAGGCCATTTGGCAGATATTTTTCGCATATAAATGTCATAACTTATACTTCAATTACCAATGAAAAGTTTTTGAAAGTGAATGCAAATTTTGTGTTTTATTTATTCTTTAAAAAACCGCGAAATTTGAAACACCCTTTAGCTAATTTCGAAGCTTATATAAACCTGCTCAATAGACGCGCTACAAAAGACACCGTAAACCATCCCGAAAATAATGTAAATATCACTCATATGAGTAGGTCTATCTATGCACCCAATAAAATAATTTGGAATACAAAATGTATTATCAGAAATATTTTTGTTCTCACCAATAACTATAGCTTACTTATAAGTAAAAATAAATTTTCGATAATAAATATAGCTTCGGAACAATTGAACGAGCATTCATGTGTGCAATCTTCAATTCACAGACATTCATAATATTTAAACGAAATATACAAACATAACTATGACATTCATAAATATATCAAATAAAAAATTTCATATAAATTAAATATTAAATAAATATAAACGCAAAAAATACATTCGTAAATCCAAGAGAAATAACAAAAATATTTGTAAGAATAAAAAGAACGCCGTTGTTTTAAAAAGTAGTGTATAATGAAAGCAAAGGTTTCTTACTCGACATGCTTGTAAACGAAAACACAAAAAAGATAACAGAGAATTAATACCAAGGTAGATTGAATCACGTACATTGCAGTGAAAACGAAAAAGTAAGATAATTGAAATCACTGAGAGGCTCCAAATTCTTATTTTTCATTTTATCTTCACAAATATATTTTCCTCGTTCGATCAAACCGATTTACTGCTATAAATGGCATAAATTCCTTCGTACTATGATGAAGAAACGTATTTATTATTAGTTGGTGATGCGCCTTATTAGCTGGCAGTCCATGAAAGGAGTCCGATATATCCAATTGAAGGTCTTGCCAAAACTTAGAAACTACTTAACTTGTGTCCTCATTTAACTCTAGAGGCACACTAAATACCCTTTTATTATTGCGACGACTTTACAGTTCTAAATTATCTGTACTTTTTGTATTATTTCTCAGGTACGATCCATCAATGTTGGTTTAATTCTAGACAGAAAAGAAATCGATCAATCTAAATCATCTAAATAAAAGAAAAAAATATTGCACTGAATAAATTTTATAAATTATTTATTTTTAAGATCTCTATTAAATTCTGACAAATATTTACATTTATTTTTTGTAATTTAATTTCTAATTTATCTAACCTAATGATATTTATATAACAAATTTATCTATTTAAAAAACATTTTTATTTTGTAATTTTAATTATATCACAGTAAGTCTGTATTATAAATATTATTCACTATATTTACTTTAAATTTTTTTTGTATATGTTCAAAGGGTACTAGGAAAGTTTTGCAACATGACGCAACAATGAATCGTAAGAAGCTGCTTGTTGCTGCATGTTGACACATGTTCATACGTGCGTAGTAGCCGGTGCGCCATATCGATAGACTGAGAGTGTAAAGTGCTTGCGATGGCATCGTGTTCACGAAATGAGATAAGGGCAGTTTTGCGTTATAATTTCGTACGTGGTTAGTAGTCTATAAAACGCCGGTTTGGGACCACATAATTTTGAACTAACAAATTTGGGAATATTTATTCATTTTACAACACATTTTACTTAAAATTCTACTCATCATTATCATTATTTAATACATTTATCTCAAAAACCACGTTTTTTTTATCAATTTTGCTCGTACAAACCAAAAATCAACATAAAAATTCAATTTTCTGAGTAACCACAAAGTTGTGAACCAATATAAAGTATTTATATTTACTAAATTTAATGCTGTTTATACTCAGCTTTAACACATTTACCTAAAAACACTCATTCAAACCTAAAAATTACATAAAAAATATGTTAAAACATATGGACGATCAAAGGGTAGAGATGTTTCGCCCCCTCTTGTAATATTCATAAAATATTTTATCATCCATATCAACATCTCTTTGTATATTGTGAACATGAAATACATATACGTGTTAACCTGACGTAACATGTAACATATAAACGAAATATATTATATCATATAAACGTAGGCGTTCAACGTTAACGTGGAATATATTAATATAACGTGTATCATATAAACATAGACATTCAAAATATTATTTTATCATAAACATAAAACGTAATAATTCTATTTATTGAATACTAATCCTATTAAATATTTGAATAAATTATTATAATTTTCTTGAATGTCTACCACAAGTAAAACAACCCCCAAAAATAATTTTGCATATCTTTATTACAACTATACATACGAGTATTTATAAATTTATATAGGTTACATGGTTACATAGGTACCTCTTCAGCCACTTCTGGTTCGGTGATGGAGTAGAGGACTCTGATTCATTTCCTGAATCTCTACAAAAATGTAAAAGTTGTGTATATACAAAATAATTTAAATTATGATTATACACAAACTAAAGAGTAAATCCTTAAAATAATTTTAATTTTTATTTTCCACTTTCTTCTTACCTTTGGGGAAATGCATAAACAATAGATGGCACGGTTATATATTTGTTGCATATTCAAAGATAAAAATACTCTAAACTAAGAGTTCAATGCGACAACCGTTTTCAAGATATTCTGCTAAGATTTCCTTCACCCGCATCAAAATCAAGATTTAGAGAGAATCTCTCTAAATCTTGATTTTGATGCGGGTGAAGGAAATCTTAGCAGAATATCTTGAAAACGGTTGTCATGTCATATTGAACTCTTAGTTTAGAGTATTTTTATCTTTGAATATGGAACAAATATATAATCATGCCATCTATCGTTTAATAGATGGAATCATTTATAACTGACAAAGGTGAATTTACTCTATTACGTACCGGCGTATCAACGGAACAGTACCGGTAAGGTAGCAAACATAACACTGAGTTTTCTGTGGTTTTCTGCAAGTCATCTGTCATACGTATGCATAATACCTATGTATGTGATATTCCTAGGTGATATTCGAATATAAGAATTGTTGTATTTGCCTGAAGTATGTTATTTTTCCTTGATGTTTTTTACTAAGTTAACATAATTTTTTATTAGGTTGTTTTTTATAATGGTCAAGCTCAAGAAAGATTATTACTCTGCAGCCTTCAACATGCATAGGTTTGAACAAATAGGAATGAAAGTATCCGAAATAAATTTAATTGGTACTGGTAGCGAACTATATGGTATTATTGAAGTCAGAGCTACTGAAATTTGTATATTATATTATGATGCAATAATGAAACTTTGTTTTTTGAAAGAAAATTGCTCAATTGTAGAAGAAAATATAGGTATCGGTTTTTTGAAACTAAGAGCTCAATGTGACAACCGTTTTCAAGATATTTTACTAAGATTTCCTTCACCAGCATCGAAATCAAGATTTAGAGAGATTGCATTTCCCCAAAGGTAAGAAGAAAGTGGAAAATATAAATTAAAATTATTTTAAGGATTTACTCTTTAGTTTGTGTATAATCATAATTTAAATTATTTTGTATATACACAACTTTTATATTTTTGTAGGGATTCAGGAAATGAATCAGGGTCCTCTACTCCATCACCGAACCCACCAGAAGTGGCTGAAGAGGTACTTATGTAACCATGTAACCTATATAAATTTATAAATACTCGTATGTATAGTTGTAATAAAGATATGCAAAATTATTTTTGGGAGTTGTTTTACTTGTGGTAGACATTCAAGAAAATTATAATAATTTATTAAAATATTTAATAGGATTAGTATTCAATAAATAGAATTATTACGTTTTATGTTTATGATAAAATAATATTTTGAATGTCTATGTTTATATGATACACATTATATTAATATATTCCACGTTAACGTTGAACGTCTACGTTTATATGATATAATATATTTCACGTTTACGTTAACGTTGAACGTCTACGTTTATGTTACACGTCAGGTTAACACGTATATGTATTTCATGTTCACAATATACAAAGAGATGTTGATATGGATGATAAAATATTTTATGAATATTACAAGAGGGGGCGAAACATCTCTACCCTTTGATCGTCCATATGTTTTAACATATTTTTTATGTAATTTTTAGGTTTGAATGAGTGTTTTTAGGTAAATGTGTTAAAGCTGAGTATAAACAGCATTAAATTTAGTAAATATAAATACTTTATATTGGTTCACAACTTTGTGGTTACTCAGAAAATTGAATTTTTATGTTGATTTTTGGTTTGTACGAGCAAAATTGATAAAAAAAACGTGGTTTTTGAGATAAATGTATTAAATAATGATAATGATGAGTAGAATTTTAAGTAAAATGTGTTGTAAAATGAATAAATATTCCTGAATTTGTTGGTTCAAAATTATGTGGTCCCAAACCAACATCAAATATATGTATATAATTTTATTTTTTTATATTTTTTTTCAATTCTAAAATACTCATTCACAATTTTGAAGGATCAATATTGTCACAAATTTTTTTATTAAAAATGGAACCTTCTTGGGTTTGTAAGGTGGGGACATTTTGAGACCACCCAATTATATTCGAATAATTTATTTTATCATTTTCATCAACATGTAGTTGACCAGATCTTAATTGATATCTACTTATATACTCGTTTACAATTTAGTTCTGACTCATAAAATGGGATTTTTACATCGATTGTTGGTTTGTACGAGCAAAATTGATAAAAAAACATGGATTTTGAGATAAATGTGTTAAAATAATGATAATGGTGAGTAGAATTTTAAGTAAAATGTGTTGTAAAATGAATAAATATTCCTGAATTTGTTGGTTCAAAATTATGTGGTCCCAAACCGGCGTTTTATAGACTACTGTGGTTTAAACGTAAACCAGTGCTTCAAAGAAATGACTAGGTGAAGCTTGTTCATATCGCACAACGTTATGCAGGTGGTATAGAGAATTCCAAAGAGGAAATTTAATAGTGGAGGATACTGACAGGCCTGGGAGGCCACGAACGTCAGTTACGGAAGAAACGTTACTACTGTGAGGAAAATGCTTGGCGAGGACACGCGAGTGGCCTACCAACAGATAGAGGGTACTTCAGGTCTACATGCACCAGCAGTTCGTTCGATTCTGCATGATCATTTGCACGTGAAGAAACTTTGTTCTTTCTGGGTGCCGCATCAACTGACTGAAGAGCAGACGACACGACGTGTGACTTGGTACCGGGAGATGCTAAAAAACTTTAATAAGGGACAATCTCGGTATGTGAACAACATCGTGACAGGTGACGAGACTTGGCTGTACTATTACGATGTGTTGACCAAAGCTCTAAACAAAGTTTGGGTCTTTGATGATGAGGACACACCCGTAGTTGTCAGGAAATCCCGATCTGTAAAGAATAAAATGATAGCTGTGTTTTTCAAATCGAGTGGAATTGTGGAACGTGTCGTTTTGGAAACACAGAAGACAGTCACAGCTAAGTGGTATACTGAACAGTGCCTGCCTAAAGTCATTGGATCTACGAAGAATCTGCGGCCAAAGTCAGAATGGACACCTGGTTCCTCCATCACGATAATGTTCCAGCTCACCGCGCCAAAGTCTGCGTCGAATATTTGACCACGATAGGATTGAAACTTCTCGAGCACCCTCCCTACAGTCCAGATCTTGCTCCCCCGCATGTGAAAATGAAGCTAAAAGGGAAGCGGCTTTCCAGTGATGAGGACCTTCTGCGGGTTTGAGACAACGAGTGTGCTTTACTCTCTAGTGAAATTTGGCAGAACTGGTTTAAAGATTCGTTTCGGAGGGTGGAGAGATGTATTGAGTGTAGAAGAAATTACTTAAATAGTAAAAAGTACCCTTTGTATGTATGTACATTTTTCCTTCACCTTATTCATCATTCTTATATCATTATATAGTTAAATTCTTGTATTTTGGTATTACATATGTACCTATCATATATACTATTTCAATACCCTTTATCTAATGTTTTGTACTTCTTTTTAGCTGTGAGTTTAATAACAACACTTTCTCATCATCCGATAACTAAATTTTCTAATATCGTTCTCATACCATTTAGAGTCTGCTTTAATACGTTTTTCCTATACTAATTTACTTTTGTTTATATTCTTTAAACTATATACATTTCCTTAAAGAAACACAAATTTAACTTCTTTTTCAATACAGGATATTCATATTGCTGTATATTTTAAATTAGGCATTTATGTAAATACAAACATCTATTACGTAACGACACTCAAATTTGCCGATTATGTGTGGTGTACAAAAGTCACACGTAATGTACTTATATACATCAATTCACTGCATAAAAAGTTTACTATTCTTAGTAAGAACATTATATTCACGTGTATAAAGATATATATTACACAATAGAAATTTTTAATTTGATTTTTAAAAGAATACATATAATTATATATCGGTTACTTTGTTTCGAATATAATTAAAGCAGTGAAGTGATTTTATGCATTTATATTGAAAATTACTAGATTTTCTTTATTGTGCGAGACTTGTACGAGTATTTTACAACTTAAATAAAGGGTAAAACATTAACAAAAACACTTCCATTGAATAGAGTTCATAGATTCGGATATAATTTCTTATAATACTAAAAATTCACGGAATGTACTTTAAATTGATTTAAAATATTATGTTATACCAATGCAAGTTGATTGGAATTCAAAACCATTTGAAGTCAGTTTGAGTATATTAGTGATTTAAGAATATTATTTAAAAATATTAAAAATAACGGGTTAATGTGAATGTGAAAATGAGAGAAAATAAATCGAAATAAAATAAAATATTTAAAAAAAGGATAGCAAAAATAATGGATCCGATGTGGTCAATGGAAAAGACCGGCCGCGCCAGACATATTGGCGCTTGCGTAAAGATTTTCTCATTAATCTACCGCGAATATACGTTCATAGTGTACGGTCGTTGATATCGGCTCTGTGCATCGTGCGAGTAGAAAAAGTGTAGTACGTGTTGGTTTTTGTGGTTTTTATCGTGTTATCACAAGTTTTTTAAAAATACTTTTAAAATACAAAAAAAAATAATTTAAATAAATTATTAAAATACAAACTTATAAGGCCCTAAAGCCTTGTAAATAGTATGCAGCAACAAAGCCTCAACTGCAGACGGCTAATACACAACGAGATCAAAATGAATATCCGTGTCTTCCCACACAAACAGATCAAGGTTGGAAAAATGTAGAATACAAGAAAAGACCACGGTCTAGGCCAGAAATAATTAATATAGCTAAAAATCAATAAATATTACCCGAATATTGGCTAAGTAAACCAGCTACAATAAAAAATCGATATAGTGAACTAGAAAATGAAAACGACACAAATACCGGCACAGAAGAAAAATCTCAAAAACTACCAAAAGCCCCCTCCCCCCCCAATTTTTGTAAACGGGGTAGAGAATATAATATCGTTACAAAACCTTCTAAATACGGTAGCAGCTAATATGTACACCCTAAAAATATTAAGCAGTAAGCAAGTTAAAATACAAATTACAGAACCGAAAACGTACCCAACAATTATGGAGAATTTATTAAAGAAAGAAAAACAATGTTACACGTACCAAACGAAAGACAAAAGAAGTTTTAAAGTGGTATTAAAATGTCTGTATCCAACAACAGAAATAAACGAAATTACACATGAAATTGAGACTGAACATCGTAAAGTAAAAAGAATTAATAATATACAAAAAATAATATACAGCGAGAATACAAAAACTAGGCTACCTTCATCGGCGTTCTTTGTTGAAGTAGAACAAAGCGATAACAATAAAAACATCTACAAAACACTAGCGTTCGATTTGAACAACCGTATAAAACAGAGACATCACCCAGTGTACAAAATGTCAAACCTTCGGGCACACTAAAAATTATTGCTATAAACAACCAAAATGTGTTAAATGTGCAGGGGACCACCCTACAAAAAAATGTTTATGGACCGAAAAGCGTAAAGAAGTGTTATGATGTAATTGCCAAGAAAATCATCCTGCAACTTACCAAGGATGGCTGTACGCAAACAGTTGCAACAAAAACTATACCCTGCTCTCAGAATAAAAACTACAGTAGAACAACAAAACCATCAGATGGAACAGACAATGAAAGCACAATTCATAATGGTTCAACCAAATATTCTGTCATATGCGCAAGCAGTCAGTCAAAATCATCAAAATAGTTCGATCGATCAACTTATACTAACATATCAACAGATTTCCCAAGCTGGTCACCATAATGACCGTATCACTAAATTAGAAGAGCTGGTGGCGAAACTATCAGAAGGATTAGATGCCACGCTCAATCTTATCACAGCCAGTTTAGCCAAGTCTAATAATGGATAAGATCTTAAAAATAGCTATATGGAACCCTAATGGCTTGGAGCAACGTAGTCAAGAATTAAAATCCTTTATTACACAACCAAAAATTGTCATCTTCGTCTCCGAAACACACTCTACAAAAAAGAGTTATCTGCAAATAACTGGTTACAACATGTATGACATTCAACATCCCGACGGTCGCTGTGCCCCCGGCGTCCGGGATCACAGCAATAATCATAAAATCGTCAATTAAACTTTACGAAAATAAAAACTTCGCACGTGAATATCGCCAAACAACAACTATTAGCATAGAAAACTGCGCTGGTCCAATAACATTACCAGCTATTTACTCACCGCCATAGCACGCCATCCAAAAACAACAATATACAGAGTTCTTTAACACCTTAGGCAACAAATTTATTTCTGGGGGTGCTTCAATGCCAAGCATCCATCATGAGGCTCAAAAGTGATTATACCAAATCCAAAGGGAAAACAACTTTACCTATCTATGCAGAGTCATAACCTTTATTAACCTTTACCAACCGGTCAGCCTACCTATTAACCCTCAGATCGAAGGAAGACTTCTGGTGTTATCGACTTCTGTGTGGTTAAAAATATACCTGTCTCTCACTTAGACGTCCAGCCAAACTTTGATTTATTGTCAGATCACTCATTATTATTAGTTACATTGTGTGCTAATATCATAAGTAAAGCAAAACCACTAACATTGCACACCAGGAAAACCAACTGGCGGGAATTTTGAAATAGATTGAACAACATCGACTTCGCTCTACCACTCTCAACAAAAGAACAGCTAAACATGACAGTCGATAAGTTAACCCAATTCATTCAAGAGGCATCCTGGGCGGCAACTCCCACAGAGAAGAAAACAAACAACAACAAACAAATTAACTGTTCCTATAATGCCAAACAAGTGATAATGGAAAAACGCAAGCTCAGGAAACAATGGCAACAAATTAGGTCACCCCACGATAAAGCCAAATACAATAAGTCTGTAAAGCTCTGAAAAAAATCCTAGTCGAAGAAAAAAAATGCAACCTTAAACAAGTACCTTCAAGGCCTCACAGCAACCATGGCCATCGATTACTCCTTGTGGAAAGCAACAAAAAACAAAAAAAAACGCCCTCAACAACAAAATTCACCACTAAGATTAGAAAATGGTAGTTGGGCCCGAATCAACCTAGAGAAAGCACTAACATTTGTTGAATACCTAAAGAAAACATTCACATCCTTTCCCTGTATGACGACCAAGGAAGAAGAAGACACCCTACTCAAATATTTAGGTTCTCCTCTACAAATGGAACTTTTGTTAAAAAAGTTAAAAACAGAAGAGGTTAAACAAGTCATTCACAAAAATTGTAGTGGGAAAAAGGCACCCGAATGGGACCTAATAACAGAAAAAGTTCTTAAAGAACTGCTAGATAATATAATCAAAGTAATAACTGTGATCTTCAATACAGATTAGAATATTTTCCAATGTCATGGAAGGTAGCTGAAATTATATTGATAGAAAAACCTGGAAAAAATCCCGATAATGTAAGCTCTTATCTACCAATTAGATTGCTTCTCTTATATCTAAGGAGTTTGAGAAGCTAATAGTTAAAAGAATCAGTTCAATATTGAAACAAAAGAAGCTAATCGCAAACCACCAGTGCGGATTTAGAGTGGGACATGGTACCATAGAACAAGTACATAGAGTAGTGTGTCAAATCAATTCTGATCTAGAAGAGGGTAGATTTTGCTACGCTCTGTTTCTAGACGTCTCACAGGCATTTGACAAGGTGTGGTACCCGGGACTCCTGCATAAAATCAAAAAACACCTACCTCATAATATATATACATTACTAAAATCGTATCTAAATGATAGACAATTTTGCGTAAAACAACAAGATGTGTGTACAGACTTGGCTCCTATAAAATTTGGAGTGCCATAAGGGAGTATCCTTGGGCCAATCCTGTATTTACTTTTACAGCAGATATATCAACGTCAAAATTACAGCAACAGCACACTTGAAGAATTAAAGTCAATGATCAAAAGTCAACACATGTGACCTTCACAATGAAAAGAGAAAGTTGTCCACCAACAATTTTCAATAAACACGAAATCCTCAGTCTTCAAAGGCAAAATACCTAGGAATACAACTGGACAGAAGGTTAACGTGGAGAGAACATATCGATGCAAAGAAAAGATAGCTAAACCTAAAACTAAAAGGAATATACTGGCTCCTAAGACGAAATTCCGTACTTCGCCTAGAGATTAAGGTCACTTTGAATAAAGTTATGCTAAAGCCTATCTGGAGTTACGGTATAGAGTTATGGGGCTCCGAGTCGAACTCCAATATTCAAATCCTGGAGAGGTTCCAATCAAAGATTTTAATTTTTACTATACAACGTATGTATTTAGAGTTATTGGTTATTTTAATCTTAAAAGATGAACGAAAAATTAGAAATTTTGTTTACACATATTCTAGTGTTCTTCAATTTTTTAAATTTGTACTTCTGAAAATATATGGAATCACACGTCCTGTGAGTAGATCATCAATTACAATAACTATTAGAAGTGAGCACATTTATCTTTAAATTATTTTCATTTCATTTTTACATTCAAAGTCGACATTGGTTGAATTCTATAATCCAAGTTTTGATTCAATAAATTTTCGAAAACTGAGGTTTTCTCTTTTAGACTAATTTCAAGTTTAAATCCTTTTAAAGCCTTATGCGTTACGACTTGATATCTGTACATATCTGTAACTTTGTACATAAATAAAACACCCAACCCAGGTTATCAATCTTTTATCACAACTGTGATATGTATAGGGTGGTCAGAAATACACAGAAAATCTTCAGGTACGGCGATTCTATTATTAATTCTCAGTCTACAATTCTAATACAGAAATGTTATATTGTTATTAGTTAAGCCATACGAACTGCTTAAAAGAAGCGTAAATTTGGCAGCATGGTATAAAACTACCAATAAATCAGTAGAAATGATATGACTAAATTCGGATTTTATTTAAATCTAATGAAAATAACGATAATAATGATAATTAATGTAAATGCTGAAACTGGTAACTACTGGTTTTACAACGAATCTGTAGCCTCCGTGAAACTGTATTTAGAATGTGTTGCAACAAGCTTGAGGCTATTAATCGTATCGTTCATTCTATTTACTCATTACTACCTGTTCATTGGCAATTAGCCGAAGGCGTCGCATAAACTTTTTCCTTCAAGAAACCCCAAACAAAGAAGTTAAGGTTATTCATAACTGGTGACCTTGTAGGCCGTGATAGTGGTCCACTTCGCCCGATCCACCTATCTGAAAAACATTTGGTAAACCATGCTCTTGTAATTTTTATATTCTGATTCGGATTTTCATGTTTACTTCTTCTTAAATTTCGTTTAAAATTGTGTTGCAAAACATTATTCTTTACAAATCGTCATTTTCGTGTAATTTGAAATGGGCTTAAAAGGCATTCCGCAAGCACTGAAAGAACTGTTGCCTTATTCGAAGTGTCCATTTCTTGAGCTATTTGTCAAGGGTTGCAAATAGGATCCTGATGAACAATATTCAAAATTTCTTCTTCAACTTGGGTCGTACGAAGATATGTTGTTCTACCTTCATCACATTGACTGGGCTGAACATGCCTGTTACACGAAGTCTCCGCTCCAATCTTCGAAATGTATTGGTAAACGGGAGGGGGGGGGTTATGGTTGAATACCTTATCTTATACATATCAGCTTATTCGTTGAAAGTGTACATTACAAATTAATTGTGATCTCGCAAAAATGAAGTAAGTACTGGAAGCAAAAATAATAAACGTTAAACTGACAAACGTCAAAATTTGACAAATTTTTAAATTACAAACATGATTCTTGGCCAAGGTTGCCATATGTACTTCAATGTAAAAGGGTAATTAAAGATATATATATATATATATAGTTAGGCAAAATACGGTTAATTAAACCACTATGTGGTGTAATCAAGCGCTCGAAGAAGAAAAAGAATAATGGGATTTCATCGAAACGTCAGTAAAGGCACTATCCTTCTAAGGATAATACTCGTACAATCATGCGGGATACCCAAGGACACCCTGGCTCATTGTACACCCACGAGAACATCTGATGAAACATATACACATATATTCAACTCCATATAACGTGTAAATATTTTTGAATTTGAATAAATTTAATAAATCATGGTTCGTAAGTAGTCCATTATTTTACTTAACTTAATGTTGTGTTAACTAGATGCTAGGCTTGGCTGACTCAGAAGAATCCATGCTCGACCCTTTTAAACATTTTACAAAAGAATCTCAGTCTTGATTAAATATTGTACTGTGGAAGAATATTTAACCGATCGGATGGGATTTATTCTCAAAGTTTATAGATAAACCCTCGATAAGCAAGAAGAGAAGTATTAACTTCATATCACATAACATAGCAATATGTAATGTATAGATAATGGTTATAATTTGAATTTAAAAAACTTACAATGTTGCTTTAAACGCCTTATTATTAAAAATGTAAGTAATTTATAAATGTAAGTACTGCTTATTATATTATTTACAATTTTTTTTCTTATTTAAGTTTTATGTATTTATACAGAAAATTTAAATAGTTTCATTTATATTTAAGTATAAGCATTCTATATTAATATTAATTTCTTTTATATTTCATATATAAAACTAATTTAATTACTAGATCGTGACAATATATATATATCCGTGTATATAGTATGTATTAATATACATAATGATCTGATATTAAATTTGTAGTCTATACAGTAATTACTGCGCTTTTTGAAAAACTTTTAAAAGAAAATACAAAAAAATATATTGTGCTAATCAAAGCTGCCTTAATACAATTTCATTTCTTGCTGACAGTTCATTTTCTTCAACTAAACTCTAGATATTTTCCAAGATAAATGATCTTAAATTCAATTTTCTTTTCAAAGAAAAACAATAGTAAAAACGCACATCTTAAATAAACAACTTTCTGAAAGGATAAGCCGGAAAACTCAAAACTAAATAAAGTGGAAAGTCATAATCTTTTTAATGTTATATACAGGGAGTAATAAAATATATTAAATAGAAGAAATGCAGTTAAGGAAATTGTTTCCGTTAAGAGAGGGACTTTGTAATATAGGGTTTCGTTAGTTAATGAATAATGCAGGAAAGAATTTATAATAAACTTCACAAAAACCGGACATATAACTAATAAATTTCGAAAGATATAAAAATAAAATAAAATTTAGTATAGAGAATGGAATACAAAATTCAATAGTTCAAAGACGAAATATTCTGTTTCTTTGCGGTTACTAATATTTATTGTGACGATTAGATTTTATTGTTGTACTGAGAAAGTTTGAAAGTGAACGTTTTAAAATCTAATCGATTCTCTTTTTCTATAAATTGGATAAGTAGATAGATATGTTTGTATTAGCGGCATCTTTGATGACCGTTTTACTATTGACATTAAGATGTTACAATAATATATTTAAAAAGTGATTGAAATAAGGAAACGAAAACATTGCAAGCTGTTAAGTGAATGGAAAACAGTTTTAATCGCCTCTATATTCAACTTTTATAATTAAAATACTATTTTTTGTTCTCTCTTCGTAAATGATCAAGGTATACATACATGTTCATAGGTATGCTTCTTTATGTATATTGGAAAACAAGCTCGCTTTTCCCACAAAGAAATCTATATTTCATTCATATAGTTTTTATAATCACTCTATAATATTTTAAAGTTATTTGATCTCCATTCTTTGCAAAGTGCTAGCCTTAAATAAACACACAAAAGAAAATTTAAATAAATATGTCGATGTTTCAAATAATTAATTAAAATTCGTCACTTGCTAATAGTTTAAGTTTATTAGGAGACAATTCATCTAAAAGGTGTTATAATAAAAAGCTTTCTAAAAACTCCGAATAAATCACTGTAGTCAATTCGGTGGGAAAATGTAAGTATTTTGTCTTTGTATATATATGATAGGTAAGCTGATTTTAAACAAGAAAATGTCAAGGTTTTACTTTAAGGATTGTATTAATGTTAAATGGTGGAAATATTAATTTTTTTCCTTTCTGAAACATATTAGAAGCCAGGATCGTAGAGTTAAATGGCGGAATAGTTCAAACAAAAGAGATATCACATAAACTCACTGCTAGGAAATTGTAACAGATTTCCCAGTACTAACACAATTTGTTTTTCTAATACGAACACACCCTTGAACGTTTTTCATGGTTTGTCAAAGTCAAAACATCAGTCAAGATTAACATTTTTATCATGGTGAAGTTCACAAACGAGCAACGTTTGGAAATTATTAAGAATTACTACCGCAAGTAAGTTAATGGTCGTAATTTTAAGAGGGCGTACTCCAATTTTCGGTCGTAATAATCGTCCCACCAGACAGGCTGTGCGTGCTATAGTGGATAAATTCGAGTCAAAATATTCGCTATTGGATATTCCTATTCAAGTGAGACAACCTATCAGTCAAGTGCCGAAAATATTGCAGACGTAAGTACTTCAGTTCAAAATGAGCCAAATCAGTCGATTCCATGCTGCTCACAGGAATTGGGAATCTCTCAAACTCTCAAACCACATTGTGGCGAATTTTGCATAAAGATTATGGCTTACACCCCCACAAGATCAAATTAACTCAAGAACTGAAGTCTCTTGATCGTTTCAAGCGCAGAAACTGCTCTGATAGGGCTCTGCCGAAGTTTGAAGAAGATCTTGAATTTCATTGAAAAATCATCTTCAGCGATAAAGCTCATATTTGGCTTAATCGCTTTGTCAATAAGCAAAATATGTGTTATTGGACAGTAACAAACCCACATGTGCTTCAAGAGACACCATTATAACCACAAAAAGTGACCGGGTGGTGTGGATTTCATGTCGGAGGTGTGACTGGACCCCATTTTTTCGTCGATGAAAATGATCACCATGTTACGATCAATGAAGTTCGCTATCGTGTCATGTTAGACAACTATTTTTGGTCAGAATTGGATGGACTTGACATCAGTGATATGTGTTCAAACAAGATGGTGCCATATACACCACAGCTGGTAAAACAATTGACCAACTGAAGGAGAAGTTCGGTAACTGTGTATTCTTGAGAAATAGTCCGGTTCAGTGGCCACCTCGCTCATGCGATTTAACACCGTTGAATTTTTTTGTATGGAGTTACTCTAAGTTAGAGGAGCTCAAAGACAATGTCGGACGCGAAATTGTCAACGTTCCAGCCAATATGTGCGATAGAGTAGTGGAAAATTGGCTCCATAGAATCGATTACTGCAAATGTGCTCACGGTGGTCATATGAACGAGATCGAATTCGATAGTTAAATGTATATGTATTCTGTACTTGAAATATATTTCAGTCTAATATCTCAATTATTCTGTTTTATTTTAAAACAGAATTGTTATGTTCTTATTGAAAAATCCGGTATATATATATATATATATATATATATATATATATATATATATATATTATATGTCGTTCGTTTTGCAGACACCGCTGCACATTGTGGAATTGCAGTATCTTTTGTTCTTTTTTAACAAACCCTGTGAGGGGTGTCTTTTTACTACAATCTGACCATTTATTGACCAATGAGCAATTTTTGTGTAATATAATTTACTAATATAAGAAAAGATAACTAAACTAAGGTATATTCATCAGTGTCCAAAGTGTTTTAATAATCTAGCACACCACAAGTTAACGTGTACACTTCCACACTTTGCTTTTGCACTCATTAAACTAACTCAAATGGTTTAGTTATTTTAAGCCTCCTTTCTATATGTGCATTATCCAGGAGCTGAAGGGCTTTGGGATTTACGTGCTGATGAAGTCGTTATTCATGATTTTGAGCATACTTTTTGATGACGCTATCGACAGTTTTTACATCCAAATCCATATATAATTTGTTATTCTGTATGTAGCAGGGTACATCGATAATACCACGAAGTACTTTGTTTTAGAATCTCTGTATGATATTTCTATTGCTTTTACTAGCACAACACCAAAGTTAAATGCCATGAGTCCAAACTCGTTTAAGGACTTGTTGATAAAGCAGGAGCTTGTTGTAGACTGATAAGGTTGAATACCGACCCATTAACCAATACATCTTTCTGTATTTTAGCTTAAGTTCTTCTTGTTTTTTCTTTACAAGCGGCTTCCATCTAAATCTAGCATCTAGAGTTATGCCCAGATATTTGGCTGTATTTTCATGTGGAATAACTTGTTGATTAATGTAAACTGGCTTATGCTCAATTCTTTTATTGATAAAGTCAACATGCACCGACATCGTCTTATTAAGTTTTATCCGCCATTTCCTTGTCCAGTTTTGTACTTTAGCTATAAACATTTGTAGCTTTTCTGTCGACTCAGTATTATTACCAATAGCCATGATTACGGTATCGTCGGCAAATGTGGCAACGACATGTTGATTTTCTTTAGATGAGAGTAAGCGTCTTCTTGGAATTGCAATATTTAGAGAATAATTATTGGAGCCATTTTTGTATCTTTGACAAAGTCTTCTTATCGCCCTCTCGTATTTGTCAGCCTAAGCTTGTAAAATACTATTGAAGGGTTACAGATCTCTTTAAGGTTTTAATTGGAATCTGGGCTTTGCCTCCTTTCCGCGTTTTTATTTCTCTCTTCTCTGTGACGTCATCTTATTAGCAGAATAGAAGTTAATGGCCTGGGTGTTTCGTCCTCTTTATCGATTACTAACATCATACAAATAAGAAGTCTGCCATCTACCACGTCCTTAAAAGTTCAATTTGGATGTAGATTATTCATAATTATTTAAGTAAAGATAGTACTTAGCAACAATTGTAGTTGAATTGTGTCAGATAAGTCGATAAACCAGGAACACGTGGCCGAAGTACCATTTTGAATTAGGCGTCTTACTGGAAGGACGATTTATTCTCACTAATTAAACCTCGACATCGACCATGAGGTATGTAATTTGTAAACTTTGTATTACATAGTAGCCTAATTTTCCTCTTTATTTTTTTCTACGTTGACTTTAGGGATCTTTGTTTCCTTTACTACCTTTGATTACACTTTAATTACTTATTGGACTAGATTCGTGTCTTCGTGAAGATTCCGCTTCCATCTGATAAAGAACACCTGCTTTCTTAAGATTTAAAGGAACATATCGGGCACTTCCATATCGTTTAAAGATAGAGGATTATAATTTAGCCAAGGATCTTTTGTAATTATATCATTTAAATAGTTTATCGTTATTTATATTTGTTTCATTGGACTGTGGAGATAATTATTTAGTTCAGCCCTATTACGAGCTAGTTTGAGAGCTATTTGATCCTAGAACATTACATTTATGCTAATGTTTTAATTCGATGGCGAGCATTTATTGAAACATTACATAGATTTATTGGCTCTAGCTAACGTGTCAATAGTTATTGATGTTAGTCAGCGTTTATTATTATATTGGTACACTTATAGCCATAATTCAATTACAAGGTTTGTTAGAAAACTGTATATTATTTAAATATTAGTACGTATATTTGAAAGCTCTAATTACACCATCACCTAATTATAATAGTTTCTTTCCTTTCACATAATCTTTTGCTCGTTATAGACCACAGTCAACTATACGCCATATAGTCAATGCAATTAATGTAATTATTGATCCAGTTGTTAAGCGAACATTATTTTTGTATGTGATTTTACTTTTTCCGCTTCCATCTGATAAAGAACACCTGCTTTCTTATGATTTAAAGGAACATATCGGGCACCTGCATCTCGTTTAAAGATAGAGGATTATAATTTAGCCAAGGATCAAAGATTTTTTGTAATTATATCATTTAAATAGTTTATCGTTATTTATATTTGTTTCATTGGACTGTGGAGATAATTATTTAGTTCAGCCCTATTACGAGCTAGTTTGAGAGCTATTTGATCCTAGAACATTACATTTATGCTAATGTTTTAATTCGATGGCGAGCATTTATTGAAACATTACATAGATTTATTGGCTCTAGCTAACGTGTCAATAGTTATTGATGTTAGTCAGCGTTTATTATTATATTGGTACACTTATAGCCATAATTCAATTACAAGGTTTGTTAGAAAACTGTATATTATTTAAATATTAGTACGTATATTTGAAAGCTCTAATTACACCATCACCTACTTATAATAGTTTCTTTCCTTTCACATAATATTTTGCTCGTTATAGACCACAGTCAACTATACGCCATATAGTCAATGCAATTAATGTAATTATTGATCCAGTTGTTAAGCGAACATTATTTTTGTATGTGATTTTACTTTTATTGTTTTCTTGTTGTTGAGAAGTGCACTTATAAAAACAATATTTTTGGACGATTAGTGTAAACCAACTATAGGTGTAGGTGAGGATGATTAACTAGATTTCTAAACAGTAACTTAGACGTTTCTTTTTTTATACCTATCATATATTTCTAAATACAGTGTATTGCAAGATATTAGAGCAAGCACGCTAAACTTACAATATTCTTTAAGTTTCCTTTTCCTTGGCTATAAACAGGATCAGCCTTTTTTGTTAAATGAATACCAAACGCATTTTATGGATCTTCCTTTTACTTCTGTATTGACCTATTAGATCTTATTAATAGGGAATCCCTCCCCACTCTCTAAAACTTTTTACTTGAGCTGGTTTTAGCACCCTGGGATTGTTTAAGGTGATAATACGGGCTCTTACCTATTGTCTTAGTAAGCGCAGGACGACTATAAAATTAAACAGGTTTCAGTTCAGAAAAGATGCTTCGAACAGTGGATCTGCTAAGCTATCTGAAATTACTATGACAGAAGTGCAAGAACCTGCGAAGCAGGGCCAAGATTATATAGAGGCCAAAAGGACTG
Source organism: Dermolepida albohirtum (assembly GCA_031893035.1). NCBI lineage: Eukaryota > Metazoa > Arthropoda > Insecta > Coleoptera > Scarabaeidae > Dermolepida > Dermolepida albohirtum. Next base: position 59,358 of record JAVIWB010002555.1, read on the forward strand.
TAAACTACAACTACAGCAGACATGTAAAAAAGCCGAAAAACTTCAGAGAAAGATAAGAACCACAATAGAATGAGTTCTTTGGCTACCTTAATCTTAACAACAGTTTCATCGTTTATCGTTATTTCAACTTTATCGTTTGTATAATTAAGGTTTAAAAATAGCATTGCATAGCTTTTGTTTAGGCTAGATTTATTGCATCTATTTAGCAAAATTATGCAATTAGCAATTCTATTTATCCTAGAGTTTAGCTCATTCGGTCGTTAGTTTATTAACATAGAAAGAGCCTTGTTCATCTTTCATCTCTGTCGAAGGTCTAAATTTATTATAAAAAGAATAGCAAATTTCATTAGACGTTGTATTCGATATCATCTCCATTGTTGTGGTTGTTATTGATCTATACAATAGGTAAGTACGGGTCAAAATTTGATAGAAATGAATTCTATTCGGTATATTTTTCAGAACAACCTACTTCAAAAGAAAAAAAAATTTCAACAGTAATTCAAATATGTTTGTATAACAAATAGCTTAAAGGTTGTCTTATAACGAATAAATTGAAAAAATATTTATCCTGTTCGTATCGAAACAAACACACCGCTATTTCTTATAGAATTAGAGGAAGGAAAAATGGACTTCATGTGAAAACAAACGGTAAATTCTTTAGATTCCACTCTTCATAATAACTTTTGAAAAGTCACGAAAAAAAATGTTTTTATAATAGTCTCTCTATACCAACGCTCACGATGCTTGCTCGATGGAACGAGCTTTATTGTCCCTAAAAATGAATTTTTTACCCTTTGCCCGAAGTGCAATGAATCCCAGAATCTTAATCAGATATATGCGAATAATAATTCCATTTTCTATAAAATAAAGATCGATGTGCCCTTCACTACTCATCTACACCGATACTATTATGTCACCACGTTTACACTGAGGACTTTCGTAGGCAAATTGAGGATTATTGCATGTGTCGGATTTATGCAAAATCAGAATACGCCGTAACGTAAATGTGGATTCGTCACTGAATAATACCCGCATCCATTCATTATGACCTCAATTATCATGTTGATATTAATCTTACAATGACAGCAGCAAACTCATCACGAATATAGATTGCATTAAGAGAAAGATTTCTACCTGCCAATAGCGATAGGTATCGACTCTCTCTCGATGTTGTTAATGTTAGCCGACTTTGCTTTTATCTTTGTTGAGCAAAAGCCTAAATTTAGAAATCACACTTTGACTTACTCCAAACGTTTCAGCAACAACTTGTTGTGTTATTTTTTTTTGTCAATTGACCTATGGCTCGCCAAGATTATATGCCCGATAGATCGTAATATATTTCCATTTCGGACGATATTCGAAATTTCAAATTTTCACTGTTGTAACAATGAAGGTTTTCTATATCCTAATAAATAAGATATAGTTAGTAGAAAATCTGCTAGAGGAATCTGATCAGGTTATAATTATTAAATTCCCTTCATGTAGAAAGAACTTGTATTGTCTCCAAAGGCAAACACCCCCACTTTCCTTCTCCTCTAGATTCGATCCTGTCTAACCTACTCAATTAATATAATCCCGGCAACTAGGTGGCGTTCCAAGGCGACTTTATGTCTGTGATAAATATATTTTTTTGTTCATCTTACATAATTATTATTAAATTAATTCAAGCGAAATGTCAAGATAAACAAAGTCTGAAGGGTTCTCAGATGACGTCACAAAACTTTATTTGACTTTTCTTCATTTATAAATATCTCAGAAAAAGAAACGAATAAATGTAACAATAGGAAGAACTTGTCTAGTGGATTTTCGTGTACGGGTTTCGTCAATTTCTTACCTTTTACTTTACACGTAGTACATCTAATCCTCTTTCTGTCGCTGAGAACAATTTCTTTCGATGAGGGTTTTTCTTTTTCCAGACAAATATCCCTTTCGCCAGCTATAATTGTTTGTCTGCAAATGGTTTAATTTTGTTCTTTGTTCCTTATTTTATTTAATGCCATGAAAACAGGAAGTAGCTCTAATCAATGTTAATAGACTTAATCTCAGCCATAAAAACTGTTAGACAGGTGTTATGGTGAATTGTAAGAAATGAAATATATTCATGTACATAAAGTGTTTAATAACTCATTAATAATTTTATCAAAATTGCTCAAACAAAAATAAATAAATTTTAATAGTTTTCATAGTATTTGAAAATACTTATCAAAATTTAGGAATTACAGCTTTGTTTCAAATACAGAGAATGAACATCATATATCATTATAAACGAGAACGGTCTGAATTGTGAATTATTATATTATTATTAGTCAAAATTACATAACAAATTGCATAATTATTTCACAGACACAGGGAAAATTTATTGAATAAAAATAATATAACATCGTTTTTGAATGAAAATTTTAAAAAGTAAAAAATGTCATATGGAATTAACTAAACACATGAAAAATTTGAAAGTGATTTTATATCATTAAATGCATATACAATTGCATATACATACATAGATATATACGCATTTATGTAGATTCCGCAATTCTCTGCTTAATACATCGTTATAATTAAGGCAGAAATTTATGAAAAAATCTTGTCTAGTCGTTCGCTTGTCGGGCAGATGCTCTATCATGAAGCTGCCATGGACTGTGAGATTCGATACTTTAATTATGCCATAAATCCCATTATAGAAGTAGATCTTTAATTGGAAACTTGCTGTACGTGTTCTTATTAAATGCAAACGTCATTGTATATATATTAGTATATACACACATATGTGTATATACAATTACATGCATTTCACGATGCGCATTAAGGAAAAGTTAATTTTCTGCTTATTACATAGTTAAAATTAAGACAAAAATTGATGAAATAATCCTGTCAATTGCGGGCGGATGTTCTACCATTGAGCTACTATGAAATTCGAGTCTTTAATTACGACACAAATCTGATAAATGATTTTCTATCATCATTTTATTTAATTATTTAAAATTAAAACTACGATGTATGATTCTTAAATTTTTCTGTGTCTTCTCCGACTTTAAACGCTATTTATAATCCCTTTCTTCATAAACCATTTCACATCGTATTTTACACAACTGCCAGGATAAACTATATCAGCATACCGATGCATATATTTCATAATTTGATGAAACCATTGTAACCTGTATTTTCGTTTATGTAATACTTTCGCTCGCCTGTGGTATTGTTGAAACAGTAGCATACACTCTAGAAGAGACTCGAGTGAACTAATACACAATTGCGCAATATAAGTATACATAAAATGAACAACGAACTCAAAACCTACTATCTCTATTTATAACTTTAAATATGTATTAACAATAGATAAACGATTAATGTGTATCAGCAGCCAAACTCGTACCGGTTGCGCTACTGTACGCCGGCATAATCGACCGTCTTCAACCATGACTTTTCCGAATATACAATATATTCGACGCTATTAAAATATACTGTAAATTTCGACAACTAACCTTAAATGGAAACTAAAAGAAAACTGCAAATAAGCGAAAAGATGATTTATCAAACCGAACTAACTGAAATAGGTCATCCAAGCATGATGTTAGTAAAAAAAAGAGGGAAATGATGAAAATGCTATGTTCATTAGTGAATAACTGCTTAGGAGCATCAATTGTTAACGCTCATGATTTTGCAAAATAGTACGACATCGCGGGTTTTAGAACTAGAGTGAAACCACGAGAGGAAACCATCTACCGGAAGAATGATGTACAACACGACATTGTGTTAGAACCACCAAATCATCATCAATGATGTTAGAAATTAAACTGGAAGAAATACAATCGAAATAAAAAATACAGTGTTTTCAGATTAGTTGTTATTTACCTTAATAAACATCAATAAACAGTGTTTTATTGGCGCACACCTAACAAACGGAACCAAAGATCTTGCATTGTTACTCGTCATACGATGGAATAGCGTAGTGTAAGAGCGTTTCACGCTGTCGTAAGCTCTACTGGATGCAAATGACGGAAGTATGTGTATTAGTTATCAACAGAATAAGACCAAGTGATATATAGCGTAAAATATATTCAATTGTCTCACTGCCAACATCATCTTTGAAATGCTGCGGCCGGCATCTGAAAGGATACAGAAACAAAGTATACAGATCGATTTCCACACAGACTATTACTATTGCGCCGTTATTTCCGGTAGAGATATTCACTATTCAATATTTTGAACACTTTACGTTAAATCAAAATTGTAATTATTAATAATATTCTGCAAAGTTTATTGAATAAATGTGCCAACTTTCACTGGCTGTTTTCTTGGTATTACAATTACCATTTAAAGAATAATGAAAAAATTGTGAATGTGTAATAAAAAATATAGAAAGCATTCAATATTTAACATCAAATGAAACTAGCAAATCTACAAGGCGTGTATCTAAAACGGCTTTTAAACATGGTCGCTGCAGCACTGCGATCGCCGTTTCGTGCATGCGTACTAAGTACCTACATCTGTTGGTTAATTACAAACGCCAGCACAGAAGCATTCGTTTGTGTTTACATTTGTTTGTAAGTATTTAAAATGCCTCAGACAATTGAAAATCCCGCTGATTATGAAATATGCGCTGTGATTCGTTTTCTGCATGTGAAGTATATTGAAAGCACACTATGGGCGAGGGAATGATACGAAAATGTGTTAGAGTATTTAATGATGGCCGTGTTAATGTTCATGATGAAGAGCATAATGGGCAGAAATTTTATGAAAAAATTCGAGAAAACAGACGCTTTACGATTTCGTCATTATCTAATAAATTTTCGCAAGCGTTCTTCATGAAATTATGGCGCACAGAAAATAATTGTGTAGTCAGTGTTGTGACTTTCCTTGAGTGGTACCGTGATGTTAAGCCAAATTGTCACTGGTGATGAAACATGGGTGGATCATTGACACCGAAATCAAAAATGGAATGGAAGCATTCGAAGTCACTCGAGAAAGAGAAGTTCAAGCAAACAATTTCAGCAGGCAAAGTTATGTGTACTATGTTTTGGAATAGGTGTTGCTTGTGGATTTTTTGCCTCGGAATAACACAATGAATTCCGAGATATACAGGGTGTTTCAAAAAGAATATACGTATTTCGAATGCATATACTTATCAAACTTTAAGACATACGAATGTGAAACTTTACACACATATTTACGAACCTCTCAAGTTCAGATTACAGATGTTCAATATGTCCTCCATCAGCGACACGACCAATAAATATCACATCGATACTCAAATTCCTCCCATACTCGGGCAAGCATGTCCTTCGTCACTGATATGGCAGTACGGATCCGGTTCTTTAACTCTTCTAGGTTCTGTGGAAGTGGTGGGACATAATCGTTGTCTTTAACGAAACTGCACAGGAAGAAGTCACAGGGTGTCAAATCCGGTGACCGTGGAGCCCAGCTGAGATATGCTAAGTCACCAGCTCCTTGACGACTAATCCAACGGTTCGGTAGAGTTTCATTCAAATATTCACGCACTTGGCGATTCCAGTAAGGGGGGGGGGCATCTGGTCGAATAATAAAGCTGTCTTCGTGCAGCCTCGGAAACAACCAGTTTTGTAACATAGCGAGATACTGCTGACTGTTAACCGTGTTACTATCAAAGAAGAATGGGCTGTAAACAGATGATCGGGATATTGCACAAAACACATTGATTTTAGGCGAATCTCGTACATGTTCAATGGCTACATGTGGGTTCTGTAGAGCCAAAATTCGAACATTGTGTTTATTTACCAGATTACTAACATGGAAAGTCGTTTGATCACTGAACGCGATGCGTTGTGCGAAAGTGTTATCATTGTCAATAGCATCATGAATCGTGTTACAAAATGGCACACGTTTCCGTTTGTCATCCGGACGCAGAGCTTGTAACAACTGTAACTTGTACGGCTTCATAGCCAACCAACGTCTCAAAACACGCCAAATTGTTATTGTAGGCAGTTGTAGTCCCGACTGGCACGACGAGTTGATTTTGAAGGATTGCGTTGGAAAGCAGTTAGGATTCGTGCAACATTTTCTTCAGAAATACGAGGACGGCCAGAATTCTTTCCTTTACATACACATCCTGTATCTACAAACTGTCGATACCATCTGCGAATGTTCCACCCATTCGGAGGATCAATTTGGTAGCTCAACCTGAAACGTCTTTGCACTGTAATCACGGAATTGCACTTCGCAAACTCGAGAACACAAAATGATTTCTGCTGCGAAGTAGCCATTTTAAACATATGGCGGTTACCAAGTGAAACAGAAGACAACTGACATTTAGCGGCTATTAAATAAACTAAACTATGTATTCGTTTCTCCAATAGCCGAGCCGAGGCGCAACGATCGATAGTTTGGACAAAATAATACTTTGTAATACGTATATTCTTTTTGAAACACGCTGTATTGTGACTCCTTAACTAAACTGCTTCGTACAATCTAAAACGAAAGACACTGTCCATTTACACGTGGCTTGTCGAACCCAATCTCATCGCATCAATGACCTGAGAATACCTTATTCATCTTCTGTATAGCCCTGAACTAGCGCCCAGTGACTACCACTTGTTCCATCACTTAAAAAAGTACTTAAGTGGTCGGCGCAAAACTGCAGTGGTCGGCAGGCTGTATGAGAATGGAATTCAGAGACTGATTGTACGATGTGATAAGTACCTTAATATTGGTGGTAATTATGTTAAAAAGTAGAGGAAGGTACGGGCTTTCTTATAAAGATAAAGTTAATGAAACAATTTACACTTGTGTTCTTTTTATATCAAAACGGTATTAAATTAAAAAACAAGCTTTCCAGAAATCAACAAACATACAGAGTTAGAAATTTGGGTTTACCTAACTACCTTAACTATTCTTCTTGCATAATTGTGAAGTTAAATTATGCAAGATTAACTCAGAATCTGGTAAAAACCGATGCAATCCCTTCTTCATATTAAACCATAGAAAGTCCTCAGGCTATATAGTCTTCTATCTTTTTAATGTCGACGATTTTTTGCGTATAGGTTATTTTAAAACTAATGAAGAGCATAAAAATCTGACAGCCTCAGATACAACAAATATGATGGGCGTATCGTAAGTTTCTTACGCGAACACTGTATATCTCAGGGTAAATGTGGTGAACTGTAATCGAAGTGATCCGTCATAACATTTTAAACTCTGAAGTAACTATAACTACAGAAAAGCAGTATTAGAAATTGACAAGATACAACAAGAACAACAGCGTATTCGTCCAGTAAGAAAAAAGTCCAATCCTTTCGTTTCACGTCTCACGAATGATGCTGCAGAAGCTAAATGAGTTGGATGATGAGAGTATCTCATCCACTCGCCGGACTTCTCTCCTATTAACCTTCTCAAACACATTGACAGCTTTCTGCAGAGTAACTCTTTAACAATCAAGCCGCTGCTCAGAATGCCTTGGCGAATACATCAACTCCAGAAATTCAGAATTCTATCTTACTGGAATTGATAAACTTATTTTTCGTTGGCAAAAATATGTTGATTCTGGTAACTTTTACTTTTGATTAATAATTTGAAGTCAAGTTATAGCATTTCAAATTTGTTATACAAAGTCCTGCATTTTTCTGTAAGAACCTAATATTACCGATGCTTCGATTCAAAAAATTTTAATTACATTAGTAAAACAATATCAGTTATTGAAAACAATGAATGAAAACATATCAAAAGAAAATAATTATATATACATTGATTAATTGAGAACTTTTATGGACAAAGTTGATAAATTTTTATTGGTACTGGAATTTAAAAAGGCTGAAAATATAAAAGTGGATTTTATAAAATTGAAACGACGTTTTCTAACTGATTTCGCTTCAAGGTATTTAAAAACAAGTGATGATGAACACAAAGTAGAAGAAAAATTATATTTCAGCCTATTTAACATATGTATAATAATATATAATATTCCTGATTCATTCGTCAGAGCAAGGCTAACATTAGCAATTCAATAAAAGGAAAATAAGCTCAAAATAATATTACAATGAAAATTCTTAAAAGGAAAATGTACAAAAGAATGAACAAAAGTGGATGTTAAAGCATTCGCCGCTATATCGAAGAACATTTAAAAATAAAATCAGAAGAACGGGGTACGTGAAAACCGCCTTTTTTAATATCCTACAAGTTCGAAGAAACAAAACCTCTCTAGAAACAATAACTAATATACGGCAGGTTAGAGCAGTAAATCGGTTGTGAAATCCTGGAAACACTCGTCAACAATATCCCAAACATAATTAATTTACCAATACTTATTATATTGATCTTTAACTGTACAGCACAACACATGTGGGCCTTATTTCACAACGAAATTTCTAGTTAATGACCGAGGGAGTGATATCCCAACCGGAATTTAAGGAAACCACAGAAAGAACAAATGAAAGAGAACATAACAACTAGAGAGCTTAGTTTCCATATTATGGTAATTCACCAAACATAAGCCGTATAGAAAATGTGTTAATATAAGAAAACAACTTTTCAATATAGAATATTGCCATAATTAGAAAAAATACAGAAGTTTATAAAAAGAATGCCAATAAAAAAAAGTATTTTTAATGAAATTAATAGATTGATTGAAAGAACTAGCAATTACTGAAGGTATGTATAAAGTTATAGAGTTATTACATATGTATACCGGTTATCCCATGAGACGATTGCCACAGCTTAAGGATGTGTTACTTAAGCAATTTCAAGTTAAAAATATCTAGTGAATACATGCCCAAAACCATTGTAACTGCGCTACAAACATTTGTCGTTTTAGATAACGTACTTGCAATAAAGACAAATTTATGTATTATGTAAAAACATCAACTATAAAAATATAAATTTAGTTAATTAGAAATTTAAATTTACTTTTAACTATATTAAATTATAATTGTTCTAGACAATACATAAAAAATTTATATTTTATTATTTATTTCTTTAAAATAATATCGCGGGGCTTTGAGTTAAATTAAGATTCTTTCAAAGAAATTCATAGAAGCACGGATAGCGTAAAAGTAATGTCATAATTTGAACTGACTGCCATTTTGTTATAAATGACAAAAAAGATCTCTGTTTTCATAAAAAGTTTATTTGGAAATGTAAAATTGATGTCATAAATTGGAAAAAGTTATATCGCTCAAATGGCCACCTCCCGAGTTGATGCATAATTGCGCTCGTTTTACGGCATTCTCAATTGTTGCTCGCTAAACATCTCCGCTCTAAATTGGCGATTTCTTGTTCAATGTTAGCTTTCAAGACTTGCAAGGTTCGTGGTTTGTTGTGATAAACGCGAGATTTTAAAAAGCCCCAAAGGAAGAAGTCCGGTGCTGTTAGATCTGGCGAACTGGACGGCCAGTTCAAATCTCCAAAACGGAAGATCACTTGACCTGGAAATTGGTGTCTCAAAATCTACATCGTTGCCCAAGCTGTGTGAGCGATTGCTCCGTCCTGTTGAAGCCGACGATGATCGAGACCCAATGCAGCAACTTGCGGCAAAAAGCTCGTTTAACATCTGCCTGTAACGCTCACCATTCACGGTTACAGTGGTGCCATCGACATCTTCAAAAAAATAAGGGCCAATCACTTTTTCACGGCAAATGCCGCACCAAACAATCACTTTGAGGGGATGCAATGGCTCTTCATGCATTTCATGTGGATTCTCTGTGCCCTGATAACGCAAATTTTGTTTGTTAACATAACCACTTAAGTGGACTTCGTCGCTCATTATTATTTTTGATACGAAATCATCCTCTTCTTGCACCAGATTTAACAGAGTATGGCAGTAAGTTAACCTTGTCCGACGGTCAGCGGGCAACAACTGGTGAATAGTTTGCACTTTGTAAGGGAACGTTTTCAAATCTTTCACAAAAATTCGTTGTAACGAACGTCTGCTAATGCCTAATTGTGTGCATTGTCGTCTCGTTGATGTTTGTGGATTCTCTCTGACGTCATCGGCAACAACAGCGATGTTGTTTGCCGGCCACTTCTTGCGACATATGTAGTGGACCTAGTTTAACAACTAAGTCTCTACATATCTACATCATAAATGTCAAAGTATAGTGATATTTAGCGCCATCTGCAAAAATGGCAGCCAATTCAAATAACGACATTACTTTTCCGCCACTTATATAATTATTAAACGCATGTGAAATGGTATATATATATATATATATACACGTATATTCACAATTACGCACATTTCACGATGTTAACTCGTAATTTCTTACTTATTATATCGTTATAATTAAGGTAGAAATTAATGAAAAAAATCATGCCTTATCGGTGAAGAATTGAATCCCAAGCACCTCTTTTACTGGGCAAGTCAAACTCAAACTTAAACAAATTTTATTATATACAATTATTTTACATATCTAACATACTATATGTAGTACTTACATTTATGATAATAAAATTTTCCTACATACTATCTTATGTTTACAATTTTACTTGTTAGAATACTAAAATAGTCCATATGTATTGATCGATATTTCACTTGCACGGGAATTACATATCTCGTCCACATGAAACTTCTGTCGTCATATCTGCTATCTTTCCATGTCGATGTTTCAGCATTTAGTGCAAAAGTTTACAAAAACGTCTGGCGATTCCGGTACTTCTAATGAAGAGACGTGTTCGATAGCTACAGTTCCTAATTAGGGAATAGTGTGTGGAAGATCGGTAAATGTTGATACTGATGGGCATGTTTCCCTATGGTTTGTCGTACTTTTGTAATGTTCTTAATTAGAGTATTTTCGTGCTTGACTGTTTTGCTATAGAATTTGTCTACAATTGCAGTAATGAATTCTTTCAGTGGTTGTACGCCCGCCAGCTCATGTAGCGTCCGTACCGATGTGTAACGATCCTCCAAAACAAGTGTCTCCGTAATATAATACGGAGACACTTGTTTTGTATTCGTTGCAGTGTGGTCAATCTTGTTTTGGCGATGTTGGCAAAGACTGGTGCTCCAAATATGTGTATTGCTCTAAGTACTTGTTTGTAAAGAAGAATTCTATTCTTCAATGTTGTGCTAGGGCTTTTAATAATGGAATAGATTTTTTAAGTGTGGCTGTGGTTCTATTGGCATTGTTCTGAATGTGGTTTTTAAATGTAATTCTCTGATCAAGTTTTACACCAAGATATTTTAGGATTATGTGTACTGAGATCGGAATATTATCAAAGTGTAGCTGTCTTGGTAAGTGGATTGGTTAAGTCTTTTTGGTGAAGATGATGGAGGACGATTCAGATGGGTTTACTGTGAGTTTCCACTTTTTTATATACTTTCTTAAGCAATGTGGATAGTTTTGCACTTTTTGCATTGCAAGTATAGGTTAAAATGAGTATGCACATATGGCAGTATCATCTGCGTAAAGTACAACACTGTAATTATGGAATTCGGGTACATGTGCTGTATAAGGGAGACCCCAGCGCAGAGCCTTGTGGAACTCCTGCTGTTATTTTGTATGAATTAGATAAAGTATTGTTAACTTTTACCTGACATATTCTGTTCGTAAAATATGAGTTTATTAGTCTTATTTTGTTGTACGGTAGACGATGTTTTATTAATTTATAAACAAGCCCGTCCACCCATACTCTGTCGAATGCTTTTTCCACGTCCATTAGTACGAATGTGACATGTTTTCTTCCGTTGAAAGTATTTGTTGCTTCTGATACTATTCTTGCAGCTTGGTGGCTCGTACTGTGCCCCGATCCAAAGCCAAATTGTTCGTTTTGTAATTTTCATTAAACTCTATGTGTTCTTATAAATGTTCTTTTATTGCTCTTTCGGTTATTTCTGAAAGTGTGCACAGAAGAGAGATGGATCTGTAGGAGGCAGGATCGGTATGGTTTTTGCCAGGTTCGTGTACAGGGACGACTATTGATTTTTTCCACTCCGAGGGAAAGTGTTGGAAGCGAGGAATGCCGTTTATTATCTGTGTGATGTGTACTATCGTTTTTCTTCGGAAATTTTTGAGTAGGCGGTTTTGTATGTTATCTGGTCCAAGGGCTTTAATTGAAGGTGTGTTTTTTATCATTGAGTGTATTTGTAATGGTTTCACGGAAGGATGAAGAGGATGGAAGGGATTTACAGGATGGTGAATCATAAAGTTCTCTATTGTTTGTCGGATCTGATTTTCTGTGGTTCGATCTGTTTCAGGTATCCTGTAGTAGATCTTGAATGCATTTGCTAAGGTGTCCGCAACTCCTTTGTCGGTGGCTGCAATCTGACCATCTTCTTACTACTGGCTAAGCGTTCTACCATTGAGCTAACTAGAACAGTGAGATTAGATTCTTTAATCGCGCCATAAATTTCGTTATGGAAACAGATCCTTAATTAAAAAACCCGCAGTAGTTATTATTAAATGCATATGCAATTGCAGATATAACGTATACATACATGTGTGTAAATACGATTACGCGTTTTTCACGATATAAGTTAATGAAAACTTATAATTTCCTAAGTATTACATCGTTATAATTATATATGCATATTAATATGCATAAAGGGATCTGTAGTAATTTTTTAATGAAAACATTTTTCGTAATGAAATGGTAATAAGCCTCACGTTGGCTCCCCAAATTATTATGTGAAAAGATATGTTATAGGTGTTACATGTCACACGTTGGCTGCCAAATTATTATGTAAAAAGAAATGTGTTGCTAATAATTATGTTATGTTAAATAAGTCTCACGTTGACGTGCGTCAATTATGTATTTAGATGTGTGATGTTAAAATATATGTATTGTATGTATAACTATAAATAAACAATTTTGTATAAAATAAAATCTATAATTGAATTGATACTTATTTTATTATTATGTCGTTTTATTAAATACTAATAGCTTATTTATTTATATTTTTACTCTTTCTCAAGATTATAAGTCGTGTACCACTTTTGATGCAGTATAGATTAATATGAACATGTAAAAGTCAAAGTATCTATCGGTTACAATATTTAATAAATCCAATTTGAAACAAATCAAAAAATAAATTTTATATACGTTTCATTTCTCTCTTCAAATCTTATATAGTGTCTGTAATATGATACATTTACTTCCTCTATTATTACTTTTATGACTATTATCGAAATGATTTATTATAAATATTAATTTACTGTGCAGAAGAATAAAGATTAATTTAATACTTTGAACATTTTTATATTTCTATAACTGTTATTCTAATATTACTGAACTAATAATAATAAACTGCAGATTCTAAATTTTAAATAACCGTATATATTAAAACCTTATATAATTAACAGTTAACACAATTTTTACCATCTACTACCAAGCTTTAACAAAAAAAAACTCACTTAAAACTAGCCTAACGATTAAATACCTTTTAAAAATATATAATTTTCAAGTCTACTTTATCTAACTTTTATCTTTGACCAATTTTATATTAATTTATTTATATAAATAATTTTCGCTACCTTATCCTTAACTTTAACCAAATTTTTCAAAATTCCCTCTTCAAATACTGTTTCTCTAATCTTTCATATCCTCTTGCTTCCTAGATGACGTTCTTCTCAGCATCAAGTTCTGAATTCTTCTATATTTGCTATCTGCTTCTGGGTTTCCGGGCTGGAACCGCGTCACTAGTATATCTGCCGACGTTTCGTACCCATTTGTATGAGACATCTTCAGGGCTGAACTACTGCACTGAAACTGTCTCTTCTATATTTGATTTTCTTTTAACATTGTTCCTTTCCATTAACCACTTTAGTTTATAAATACAATATACTGTCACAATGAGGTTTGTTTATTTCACTGATAATAATAGTTTTGAAAATAGTTCACTCACTTTAAATAACTTGGCAATTTATTATACTCTTCAATTAAATAGTATAGCTATTAATTTACTTTTAAAAATCGTTGTAAGGGTTTTTTGTCTTCTTTTAAAAACTGTTTACTTTTTACATATTTCGATTGTTTTTTATTTTAGGTACACAATATATGTTTACTAGGCAATCAAGTAAAAGAAAATCCTTTGATTTTTAATCCCGGTCTTACTTATAACATCTTGTTCTAAATATTTTTCGTCTAATAGGATTTTAGCAATAAACAAAAACCTAACGTCTCTTAACCTTACTAATGGTTAGTGAATTAATTAATTATAAATCATTAATTTCTATTTATATCTTAATTCCTTACTTCTTTTAAATCCATAAAATATCTACTTTTACAATTAAATATATAATATATAGCTAACGCTATTGATATAACCTACCTCATTTCTATCATACATCCAACTTTTCATGTTATTATTTACATACATATTTTACATATCCTTTTAATTACTCTATTTGAATTGTTCCTTTTGATCAACATAAACACATAAATATTCTATTATTTAATTTTCCCTAACAAGTGAATTGGTAAGTTTTAATTATTCGATGTTAACTTATTTTGTATTAATTGAAATTTATATTTTTTTAGATTTAATATCTACTACGAACAATTTACAAAAATAGCTACCCATAAGAAAAGGTATAATATATATATATATATAATATTATACCTATGATTTCTAATACTCTCAAATAATATAAGGTTTTATTTTATATCGACACAAGAATATACATATATTTTTACATTTGTTAAAAGCCTATGTATCCTTTGTTATATTATCACTTTAGAATTAAAGAGATATATTTAACGTATATGAAACTCAAGTTTATTTGACAATTCATTATATATGTATATACAAATTAATTAAATTTTTCTACTTATAATTTTGAGTGCTTTATTTGCCAATTATAGAATTCATTTTTCTCATAATATATATATATGTCTCGTAATTATTAAAATAACATAATAATATATGAAAAACCCTTGGTGGTGTCGGTTTCGTTATAATTAAAACATTCAATTCAATTCATTAATTTCTGCATTGCCGATTCCATAATTTAGTCTTATCATAGATTCGAATATCACAGTTCTCTCTTCTCGAGCGCTTAAGAAACATAGCTTGTAAATATGAGATCGTGAGTTCGAATCTTATTAGAGCACAGTAATTTTTTTCAAATATTTCTGTAACATATATTTAATGCAAAAGGCAGTAAAAATTAAAATTTCGGTTTTATACTTCGTTTTATTTATTTTTGAATATCATATCATACACACACACACACACACATCAAATACCACACACTACACATCAATAAATATGTGATTTTTTTCTCATTATTTTAATTTATAATAACTAAAGTGATTTGATAATTGATTAATCCACTAATTTTATATTTTTCCTCATAATTTATGAGTTCTTTACAAATTATCAGTAATCTTTCGTTGTATATAAATATTATTTCTTTAGCTCAAAAAGATAAATAAACCTCTTGTCATAATAATGTTAGTGTTCTATATACGCATTTCATTTGGGCATTTCAACAACTAAGTTGTCATCGTTAACAGATAATTAATCACAGTCCATACCAAACTTTAACAGTCAAAAACCAAACACACACTGTTAACATTATTGTGGAAAGTTATTTATTTACCTTTTGTGATTAATTCAATTAGCCATAGTTTCCATTAAAATTTACCTTATTATCTTCTTGTTTAACACCCTCTAAATTCTCTAATTTCGAACTGTTATACTCAAACTTCTTTTTACTTTTTTAAAATATTGAAGTTATTTCACCACGTCTTTGCTGTATTACTCACATATAAATATAACTCCGTCATAACAGCTCATACCAATACTCACAATTAAACTTTAATATGACTCTAAAAGTCAATTGAATATATGTTTCCACTTATTATTATTGTACATTTATTTCAATAGTTTTTAACAATATAGTGTCAAGAGCTACATTATTATAATTTGGATTATAAATTTTATTCTTTTCAGGGGTTTTTTCCCTCTTTTTCAAGTTACTTATTTAATTATTCTTCTTTGACTTCTTCTTTTACAATAAATCGGTTTTATATATATTTATTTCATGGACTTTTTTGTAATATATTAATATTTATAAGTACATATTTTCCTGTTGAAAAAAATTATTGAAATTATGTGTGTTTCTGTGCGTTTATAATTATGTATGTAACTGATGGAACTGCATTGCGTACATTTGGTAAAGGTCTAATCTGCAAATAAAGGGTGTTTCAAATTGCGCGGCTGTCTTTAAGAATAAATAAAATATAGATGGCGCACTGAATTTGTCTGGGTATATAGACATTTAAAAAGTGTAATATATGACATTTATAAAAATGTCTTCGTACACGGTACAAAAAATTGTTGAATTATTTTATGAAAATCAGCGTTCTGTGAAAAGAGTTTTTAGAAAATTACGTGAGTTTTATGGTTTACATAATCGTCCATCTGACTATTGGTCGAATTATTAAGACATTTCAAGAGACTGGTTCCGTGGAAGACCAAAAAAGTGAACAATATAGTCGTAGTGGTGGTTCACAAGAAAATATTAATTTGGTTCGTGAAAGTATTGCTGAAGATCCCGAAACGTCCATTAGACGACGTTCACAACTACTTGGACTTAGTGGATCAACAACATGTCGCATTTTACACAAGGATTTAGCTCTTAAGGCATATAAGATTCAAATAACACAGGAACTGAAGCCATTAGATCATTTAAAACACCGTTCACTTGTCAATTTCATCAATGAACAACCTGCTGATTTTTCTCAAAAAATAATGTTTTTCGATGAGGCGCATTTTGAATAAAGTTAATAAACAAAATTGCCGTAACTGGGGTGAGAAAATTCCACGAATTATTCATGAGAAACCTATGCATTCTGAACGAATTACTATTTGGTGTGCATTATGGTCACGTGGTGTATGTAATTGGACCTTACTTCTTTGAAAATGCTGCTGGTGAAGCTGTAACTGTCAATGGTGATCCATATCGTCGGATGATAACGAAATTTTTGTAGCCTGAATTAATGAATATTAATCTAGAGGATATGTGGTTTCAACAGGATGGCGTTACGCCTCACTTTGCACACGAATCAATTGATTTATTGAAAGAAAAATTTCTTGGACGTGTATTCTCAAGAAACGGTGATGTTAATTGGCCACCAAGATCATGTGATTTGACACCGTTAGACTATTTGCTTTGGGGTTGTGTAAAAAGTCAGATTTATAAAAACAATCCATAATCAATTCCTGCTTTGAAAGATGAAATTATTCGTGTCATTAGTGAGATAAAGCCTCAATTATGACGAAATGTCATTGACAATTTTAACAAAAGAGTGGACGTCTGTGGAGCTGCAAGAAGAAGCCATTTGGCAGATATTATTTTTCTCGTATAAATGTCATAACTAATACTTCAATTACCAATAAAAGTTTTTGAAAGTGAATGCAAATTATGTGTTTTATTTATTCTTTAAAAAAACCGCGAAATTTGAAACACCCTTTATGTGTAATTTCTTTTCCTTCCATATGTATGTATGTATGAATGTCAAGTGTACGGACGTATGATTATATGTAGTTACATATTTGTATTTGTAAATTCACGTCAATATATTCAAGGAGATGTAGACAATTTCTCCTGAGAATTAAATTATTATATAGGCGATTGAGATTAATATCATTTTACTATGTTTTGGTCTTTTTTTCTATATACCTTTCTTTAATTATACGTTTGTTGTAATTGTTTTCTATTTCACGGATTTCAGTATTACTAAAGTCTAATTCATGCTCTTGGATAAAGCTGTTATGTTTATTGCTATTCAAGTTGTATTGAAGTTCATAAATTGTTTTCTATAGATACTATTTTGTTTGTCATACGTATGTACTTTCATGTCATTGGCATTTCTTTTTGTATATACTATTTGTTTGTTTTATGTGTTTGATTTTTAATTTTGGTGATAGGTGGTACGTACTGTAAAGTTATGAATTTTGATTTTCGTTGTCGGTAATAATTTTTTCTGTGCTTTCCGTAGTTTTAGCCTCTATTTAATTTTCTTTGTCTTTAAATGCAAATGGCCCTTTTTTATGTTTTGTCTATGTCCGGAGGGCAATTATTCTTTGAAAGTATTATTTTAATTTGACTTGTTTCATGCAATATTTTTCTTTATTTTTCTGAAAATTCATAACAGCTCTCTATCAAGTTATGAATATTTGTTTGTATATAATGAGAACCTTTAATAAAAAATTTAGATACCTATCTGGATTAGTAATAGTATATATAAATGTTTGCGTCTTACTGTTATACTATTACTGTTATATTCAGGAAATTTAAGCAATTATTATTTTCGCTTTCCATTATGAATTGAAGTTTTATTATCCCTAATAATCGAAAACCCAAACAAAAGAATTTAATTTATTAGAATAAAACGACTAACACATTAACTATACGGTGATTTTGATGGAGCCTGTGGTTGATTAACTCGATCACTAAGGTTGCTATATAACCCCTTTTCACATTAATTTTCGTAATTCTGTATACGTATTTCGACAACTAAGTTGTCATCATCGGTAGATAAATTAAGCAGTGTTGTACCTGGAGAACTACGGCAATAAATACCCGTGCGAAACAATTAATCCCGCACACGATCCGTACCTCTAAAAGCGAAGATGCACACCCATCTTGTGTATGATAATTTGAATAATATGTAATCTTTATTGAAATGGACATTTAATACACCAGTTATTTACAAACACATTATCCAACACATCTTTTAATAGTACCAAATTTCTTATGTGTATCTCTTTTATAACTTAAATATCTAAATTCATTATTCATATACTTCGTTATGCATATGTCATTGTTTAATTAGCTAATTATACACATGTTACTGATGATTTACGTAATTATCATTAAATTATGTGTTTGTATTATATGTTATTATTTCTTTACACTATTGAATTGTATATATTATAGGTTAAATTCATCTAAAAATAATCTTCACAAAAATATGTATCCATTTTATTTATATTTGGTTTCATTCTATGATCATTTTTTAAAATATTCAATAAAGTAACTAAATCTAAAATTATTAATTAAAATTTTGATTTCATAATAACACGTATTTAGATTTATTTTGAGTTTATATAATTTTGAGCTTCTCAAATCTATTCTGTTTATTATTAATTTCATATATTGATTATTTATGCAAAACGTGATTCGGAAAGCTAAAAATAGGCCAGGTTAGTATTTTTAGCAATCGATAGCTAACAAAAAATGTTATTTGGTGGGTATTCTTTTTCATGGGCGTAATATATCAGTGTTAGCATCTATTCCTGATGCAATTGTAGTTGAACTTTTTATTCAAAGTAATACAAAATGTTCGGGTGACTATCATACTATCGATGAAAAGCGCGTTTCTCCGTCCAATGTACTGTCGCAAATTATAACGTTACAATTTTAGATGTTTACGTGGTTTAAAATTAAACATAATTGCTAAGAACAGAAGCGTTGGCCACGTTTCCGTTGAACAAAGCAAAAGAATTTTAATATTGAAAAGTTTTAAAAAAGTTTCATAAAAGTAGTAACCATTTTCTTTTTCCAATAAAGAGATGAATGTCCTGAAAAAAGAAAAAAAACCAAAGAGGTCTAACGAAAAAAATTAGACATTTCTCAGTAAATATTAAAAGTAAGTTCACTGTATTAAAAATGTTGATAAAATACTTTTATATTAATATTTAAAAAGAGGAGAGCAAATAAAAACGACTTTTGGCCTACGGCAGAACCAGCAAAAATTTCTTTTAGCTCCACGTTTTTTTTTGCTGTTTTCATACATTTCAGAAATGGAATTTTAATATTTGTTTCTTGATATTTTAATTATGACGTATAAATCGTTTTGACATTTTTCAAGATATTTTTTTTTTAAGAAGCGTATAAGACATCACAATTTTGTGTATGTTTATGGTTAGCAATTAATATTTAAAGTTCGCAAATTACGGTTTCCAATCATAGCGTCCATTTGGAAATACGTAACCTTGAGTAAAATTTTATAAGTTATAAATTAGAATTTACTTAATACATATCGTGAAACACTTACATGGTAAATATGCAGATTCTGAATATGTCCAACTAAACACCCGAATCATAAAGATACGTTTCCATCATCGTTTCCTTGAGCAATGGTGATAAAAGATTTTTATATAATGAAAATGACTGTTTAACATGTAATGACGTAATGTCTGTATAATTATAATAAGAATAATAATAAATATATTCATCAAATCGACTATAATTAGAACATAGATTGCATTGATAGAATTGATCATCTTGGATAATCTTGATTAAAATTAAAGTATATTGAAGATTTTAATCTTTGAATGATATTGCTTTACATAATGACATAAAATCAAATTGGATGCTCTCTTTTTTTTGAACCCCTAAATTTATCACAAAGCTATTTAAATGCAAATAGAATGTCGGCTTTACTTATGTCCAATTTTGAATATAACTTCATTATTCACAATAACACGATGCCACTTGTGCAGGACGATGTCCATCACTCTGCACTCTCCAATGATTTACTTCTTGATCCTCCACTCACAGCCATTATATTTCCTGCATATAATAACAAGCCCTGTAACTTCAGAAAAGCGAACTTTAAGATTTTTTCGGTGTTTAATATTTTAACTTTACTGAATTTGAACGTGTGAATAAATCTTGGTGTTTTTAAATGCAGTAGTAGTTTTGGCATATTCGTGTCCTCTTACCTCCTAGCTTGATATGAAGTATGTTAAGAGGTTTGTTCTTAAAATTTTATTCACTAATTTAAACCAATTCTTAAAACTTGAGTATGTGAATATAAAAACAATTAATAAAAGCGAGAGCAACAGATAAAACAAACTATACGTAATCGCAATGATGTAATGAGAGTAATTCGAGTGATACGAAATGATACATGATACAGAGTAATATAATCTGTGGAATAAAATATTGAAAGGATTAAATTAAAATATGTATCGAACGATATGTAGGGTGCTTGCGTGTGGATATATATATATATATATATATATATATATATATATATATGAAGGAAGGTTTAACGACCGTACTAATGATAATAAACAAGGAACTAGTAGGTAATTCGGTCTGTGAACTGAAAGACTTGATACTTTTTTCTTTAGACTTTCTATATTTCGCCACTGCTTGGTGGCTTCTTCAGGAGAACCAAGCTACAATTAAAAATAATAATAAATGTATAACAGATACAAAATACCTATTATACTTACAAAATTATCAAAGTCACACATGTCTAGTTAGTGTGTGGTTTTGATAACTGAAATGAAAAAAGGACCTACGATATGATCTCCAACAATTCCTGCCCAAACATTAACCTTCTCAGGGTATTGCGTATGTTCTTCCCTCATCCACTGAGGATTTTCCCTGGGCCAATAGCGGCAATTTTGACGATTAGCATGACCGTGAAGCGTAAAGGTACACTCATCAGAAAATAAAATATGTTCTAATAGGATCACATTGTTATCTAACATTGTCATCATTTGTTCACAAAAATACGTTCTCCTATCAAAGTCGTCTTCCATGAGCTCCTGAGTTGGTATAATTTTATAGGGATGCCTTTTATTTTCTTTTAATGTGCGAGTAGTCGATGAATGGCAAACATCGAACATTGACGCTGCTTGTCTACTAGAAGTATGCGGGTTTTCTTCAAACTCAAGCACAATATCCAGTTTGGTATCATTACTTACTGCATTCGCAGCTGCTCTTTTTATTTGCCTTGCATGTCCAAACTCGCGAAACTGCTTTTCTATTTTACTAATTGTTCTTTGGGATATAGGCGGCAAATTTGGAAATTTCTCATGAAATAAGTGAGCAACTTCCATTTGTGTCCGTGTGTTATCTCCATAACCAATCATCTGCAGAATTGTTATTTTGTGCATTTCTGTTAAATGAACCATTTTGCTGAAATGTAGTTAACGAAATTCAACCAGGTATGATACTGACAACACTTTGCTGAGGTAAGATATTTTAAAACGAAGTACAATTAAAGATTTTCACTTAATAATTAGGTAAACAAACTATTATGTAAAAATCTTATTTTAATTGTAAACAAAATTATTAATCTGAAAACATTTAATATTTCCGAAGCAGTCGAAGATAGGTCTAGGAATTGTACATGAAATATGTCTGGAATTTTCTAAAGAATCCAAAAATTTAATATTTGACAGGGTGTTGCATTTAAAATAAGAAAGTTGGTATTGACCACTTTTATATGAACACCCTGTATATAAACTTTTTATTTAAAAAAATACGCAACTAAAATACCAATCGACGTGTCCGAGCGTGTTTTCGAACACCCTTCCATTTAATTATTATCGAATTTATTCCATTTGGCTGATACACACTGTATAACCCCTTGCCACATTGATTTTCGTATTCTGTATATGTATTTCGACAACTAAGTTGTCATCATCAGCAGATAATTAAAAAGTATCGCACCTGCTAAACTACGGCGAAAAACACCCGTACGAAAAAACTCCGTACGCGATCCGTGCCGTTGAGAACCAAAATGTACACTTTACTGCAGTGTACATTTTGTCGAAATACAGAATTAGAAAATTAATGTGGAAGGGGTTATATATCAACCTTCAGTGATTTTTTTATTGCTTTTATTTTTTCTTATTGTATGTGCAACTGTGAAAGTTTGTAAACGTATTGGAGAAGAAGCCGAATTTTTACAATATATTTAACACATGGATCAGTAAGTCCCGAGACTAACCCATAGAAGGCGCTCGTAGTAAACCAGTAACCACGTCTTTCTAGAGTACTAACCTTTGCTTGAAACGTGTCAAAATTTTAAGTCGATCGGACCAGAAACAGCTGAGTTATCGAGGTTGGAGTAAAGTCGTTTTGTAGTTTGTTTAAACAATGGAAAAAACCGAGTTTCGTGTTCTGATAAAACATTGTTTTTTAATGGGTAAAAACACCACGCAAGCAAAACAATGGATTGAAAAATGTTACCCGGACTCTTGTCCATCAAAAGCAACGATTTGTCGGTGGTTTGCCGAGTTTAAACGTGGTCGTACCGACACAAATGACGCGGAACGCTCGGGTAGACCTGTGGAAGCCGTTACACCGGAAAATGTGAGTGAAGTGACAAAAATTATAATGAAAGATCGTAAAGTGAAACTCCGTGAGATTGCTGAGATGACACAGATATCATATGGAAGTGTATTTACTATCCTTCATGAAAAACTGAGCATGAAAAAGGTTTTTTCCAAGTGGGTGCCGCGATTGCTTTCGGTGGAACAAAAACAGCAACGAGTCGATGATTCAGAAAGCTGTTTATCGCTATTTACTCGCAACAAAAAAGATTTCTTGCGTCGTTACGTGACCATGGACGAAACATGGATACATCACTACACTCCAGAGTCGAAGCGGCAGTCATCTGAGTGGCGCACAGCTGGCGAAAGCCGTCCGAAACGTCCGAAAACGCAGCAGTCAGCTGGCAAAGTCCTGGCGTCAGTTTTTTGGGATACACATGGCGTGATTTTCATTGACTACCTCGAAAAAGGTAAATCGATCAACAGTGATTATTATATTGACTTACTGGTGCGTTTGAAGGAGGAAATCGCAAAAAAATGACCGCACATGCAGAGAAAAAAATCCTTTTTCACCAAGACAATGCATCCTGCCACAAGTCGATGAAAACAATGGCAAAATTGAACGAATTGGGTTTTGATCTGCTTCCCCAAACCCCATATTCGCCAGATTTAGCCCCTAGTGACTACTGGCTCTTTGCTGATCTTAAAAAAATGCTCCAGGGAAAAAGATTTGGCTCAAATGAGGAGGTCATCGCTGAAACTGAAGCTTATTTTGAAGCGAAAGATAAATTTTTTTATAAACATGGTATTGAAAAATTGGAAAAGCGTTGGAACCATTGTATCACCCTAAAAAGTGATTATGTTGATGAATAAAAAAAAATTTTGCAAAAAAAATGTTGTTTTCATTGTTAGTCTCGGGACTTATTGATCCATGTGTTATATATCAAATTTAAGGTTTCTTACTTGCTTTTTCTTTTTAGGCGAAGATTAATCATTACTTTTCACGCACGTTTTACCTTTTCATACGAAACCACCAACGATTTCCTTGTCTATCCACTCCGAGCGGGTTAATATTTGAAGCACAATATGGCGTTTGTTTTCTTATTTACTGACCAGATTTCTGACGTCATCCATTAAACAGCTCACCCCTCGAACTCACTGAACTGGAAGCAAAACCTACTCATACATTTCTTTTCTTAAACGTAAGTTCCAGGAGGACATACGGGGGCTCATAAACGCTCACGGGCGCTGTTTACGTTTCATTCTGAAGGCCTATTCGAGCAAACTGTTTTATGGAAATACAAGTCGTGAAATTAAAAACCACAAGAATATTCAAACTGTTTATCTTATTATTTTACAATTTTTTCATTGAGAATGAAACGTAAGTAGCACTTGTGAGCGTTTGTGAGCTTCCCGTATATTCTCCTGAAACTTACGTTTAAGAAAAGAAATGTGTGAGTAGGTTATACATTTCTCTTCTTAAACGTAAGTTTCAAGAGGACATACGGGAGGCTCACAAACGCTTACAAGCGCTATTTACGTTGCATTCTGAATGAAAAAATGGTAAATAATAAGATAAACAGTTTAAATTTTCTTGGGGTTTTTAATTTCACCACTTGTATTTGCAAAAACAGTCTGCCCGAATATAGTCGTGCGAGAAATGTTTACTTCTGAAATACAATATAAAAAAAACCCAGTTTTTAAAAATAAATTTATTAGAAAATTGACGGAGAAACGGTTAAATAACTTGGCACCCTATTGGGATATTATATCTGAACGAAGTAGGGGCGGACGAGGTCGAAACCTTTATTACATACTCTTATTAAATGCAGAAAAGTGTTAATGTGAAAGTAAGTTATTTTGATTAATTAAATTGTTTGCAAAAAAGTAAATAGTTTTGAATATTATTCGTCCTATCCAACATTTCGTTCACATCAATTTAATAAAAAATTAGTTTATCCAATCATTAGCGACCGAAAACAACTAAACTCTTATTCAGTCTACTGTTCATTCACATTGAAAATTTATATCTATGACTACAGTAGTATATACAATTTCATATCTTATTTATATATGTACCTTCCTAATATACACGTATGTATATATGAACGTAAAAAATGTGATCATAAATTTACCACGTTGGTTGAGTTTATTTTTATAAAGAATTTGTGTTTCTTCCTAATCTTATACAGTCCCAGAAAATGACTATCATGTTTTATTGACAGCATGATGTCAACGCTTACATATATAAGCTTGCGAATAAGACAGAGAAAAAAAACAGCGTACGTTTCAAATCCGGCTTGCATTATAGAATATTTATGACTGTGCACGCGCCGTTTTTTATTAAATTTACCACGTGTAGTTATATTTTTATTGTTATAGACAGACGTAATAAGCCATTTATATTTTGATGAAAGCTTTCGCGATATTGAAGCTAAACTATATTCCTATTAAATTGATTTATTATGAACGTTATACGGATGTTAAATATTTTATAAATATTTAGTGTAACAATGTAGTATTGCTCTACGTAAAGCGAATAAAACAGCATTCATAATTCCTTTTCTGTTTACTTTCTCATAAAATTCAATTCGATTTTATAGTACAAATCATCAATGTTTATCCATGTATAATCATATTATTTCGGTGTTATTCAAATCAAACTGACAGAGCAATATCAAATTGGGGTCTATCTCTTTTGAAATTCGTAAATAACACTCTCTAGATGAGGGATAAGCTGAATTTATGGTAATTTACGCCTGACAAAGCTAACAATTCAAGCAAAATGATAAATTAATATATTCTATTGATATCTTTAGATATAGAAACAATTTCAATTTTCTACAAAATGCTGTAAAGGTAAATAGCTATGATTAATCTTGTCAAAATGTACAAATATAGAAATAATTATTACTTTTTCAAAATATATAGTTAAAAGTTACAATTATGTCTTAGAAAAAAATATCGTTTTCCAATTGTAGGCAATACTCGTCGGAAGATGGAGAAGACTTGTCTGCACCAAGCTATCTCAAAGCAGTCTTAGTATACTTTGAAAAGTACAAACGATTTTAACTTAATTTTGTAGAATTAAAATGGAAGTGATACGGAAGCACATTAAACATATTTTGCTTTACAACTTCATTAAGAGAAAAAATGCGACATTCATGCAATGTAGCAATAAATGTAAACTAATATAGACAGTGGTTCCAAAAATTCTAATAAGAGAACTAATGGTTGAGGAACTAAGCTTAGGTCATTCGAATATTTATTGTTACTCATAGCGTACAGAAAGTGCTTAAAGGAATAAAATCGTTGGTTTTGTGAAGGAAAGTACATCAGTATAATGTACCACCAAATGCAGCTAGTATAGTGGTACAAAACTTGATGAAGTTTCAATAGAAAACGAAACCATTCACGGGACATCGTCCCAGTTTTAGCGAAGTAATCTTAAAATTTTACCAGAAATACGGAAGAGCATTATAGATGAACGAAAACATATTTTAAATTATAAAAGTTTTGCCTATCCTACTTTTTGAAAATAAAAGAAGTATTAAAAGAACTAATAAAAAAAATAACTGGCCAATAAATTTCAACTTTTGGTTTTGCCATCAAGTGACAATTAGGTACAAAACTCATAGAATTTAATTCCGCACTTAATTTTTAGGATTTCGTGAATTGTCAAAAGCTTACTCTTCCACGATGCAGCATCATTGATTCATCTAACGATAAATTTTTTTAAAGTTTTTGTGCGGTTTGAAATGGACTTCAAGCTTCAAAAACTCTGAAGTCTTATATAGTCGGTCATTATATGGTAGAGATTCACAATTCATACAATGCAATAGCTGTTGAAACTTACGCCCTGTCATGAATGCTCCAAAAATTATATGGTAATATAATAGATCGTTTGACCAGTTTGTCTTTATTTGAGACTGCAACAAACAATAACTAAAGAATACCTCCGTTTTATCAACGTTTGTTTTCTTCAAGCTCTGTATTCGGTAATTTCTTGTATGCGGACGTGTTAGTGCCAGCAAGTTGTTCCCATATTCATTTGTGCAGCTAAAAATTAAATTCAATATTTCCTTAGACCAAATTTTATAGAAAATCTATTTTGTTGTTTTGTGTAGAAAATCTAGAAATATTTTTTTAATAAAAGATAAATGGTCAAGTTAGCTCTGAGTTTGTTTGGATTTTAATTAAAAGATATTTATGTTTATAACATACTTTACTGTATATTTCGAATTATTACAATTAGAAATGTGACGAAATATTACAATCTTATTCTTAGCGTCCAACAGCAATCTGCTAACATTACGGGATTCCATTCCTCGTACCGTACCCAGTCAAATTCAATTCCCGCACCAAATCCTTTAATTCAAATTGAGTAATTAGATGTGGCTTGCGTGATGTATATGTAATGATATCAGAATCTGTTGATTTATTATTACCTTCAATGTTAGTGTCATTACTACTTTGACACTTTTCGCTTGTTTTGTCAATTGATATTTGAAGAACTGAATAATGTTTGTCACAAAGTTGGAGTATTTGAGCTAATACTGTCTCTACATAATCGTGTTTTCATTTCTTAGGCCTGTTGAGTCCTACTATCTTATCAACAGAAAATAACAATCTTCAACGTGGTTCTTTTGTACTCTCCAGCAAATTGAAATGGCAGAAAATAAATAATGTCGCCGTTCAGATAACCAACCCATCATATATATGGAGCATATTCCACATGTAATATATACTACATGCAGAACCCATGGTTTGTCTTGATTTTTGACGGTCATACCAAAGTAAAGCTTATAGATTCTGCAATACAGACAACTGTTCACCCTTATTTAATGGAGTAAATTTACAACACACATAACAAAAGTTTTTTGGACTACTTGTATACGGACGAAGCATGGCATGTGTCTATAAAGAATTAAATTAAAATCTAAATACAATTTTTGATGCCTTTCCGTTATTAAAAACTCACTGAACTCATCCCCATAGCTTTATACTATGCTATTGCAGTTAAAGTTACAACTTTTATATAGCATATGTCTGCTTACTCTCTCCCTACAATGCAAATCACGTTGCGTCTGGACAAGCATCTACCTACATTTTCTCCGGAAGCTAAAACTAAGTTACTAACTTAGGGTAAAAACTTTATTGTCTAGCGTTATTTATTGGGTTATTTCATAACACAGTAAACACTGACATTAAAGAATTCTTCCGATATTGAGAAATTACCTATCAATATATAAGAAATATTGATTTCTTACATCTACGAGGATTGATATGCTCCACTATCGACCTAGTATAGGTAGCGACGTCTAGCTTATTTGGATACGTTAAGTAACCGAATATGCTTATATAACGTGCATGGAGCTACAAGGTCATACCTTGTCTAGTTACAGCACGTCACTGATCACAGCAATACGCGACTCAGTTCTAAAATATATGCGCTCTAGCAACCCAAATCCACCAAGGGTTGTTTAATACTTATGGAGACTGTGCAATGTCGTATGGCATAGTGTGATGGAGACTCATATGAAGATAAACATGCCGGAAGGTATTCTGTGATCGGATCGACCAACAACAACGTCTAAAAAATTCAGCAAACAACGATAGCAAATAAGGCAGTTGCCATCATGAAAATAAAAGAAGAAGTAGATGAGTCATATGAGGCCGTTCAATGCACATTAATGTTAGTTTTGGAGATGAAAAACTCTCGGTCAGATGGATTCTTCAAATATTAGCGTCTACCTAAAAGCAAGGCATTAGTATTCATTGCTGTTGTTCATGAAACTAGGTTTAAACTGACTAAACATCCCCAACACACCTTATCTAGCCCCGAGTAACCACCAGCTATTGTCTAAATTCGAAGGACAGAAGGACATTTAAGTGGGAAGAAATTTTCGATCGACAATGAAATTATGCATTGTGTATTGTGTGAATATCGATGGACCAAGTGGACTTAAAATTTTTCTCAACTACCTCAAAATAGACTAAACGTGCAGCATATCAATCAACCTTCATATATATATATGATTATATTTAGCTTAATTACATAGTGTCTATTAAGTAAACTAAGAAGAAGATATAAAAAAAGATCAAGTTAGAAATTATATACTTTAAGCCCAGACTTAATTACAATATTTTGTTCAAAGTTTCAAGTCTTCAAAAATCTAGTGGTCCGTTGATGGATGTAACAGGACGATTCTAACTGAAACATGGTTTAAATAATTAACATAAATAAAAATTAACTTCTTTATTACATTACTCTAATAATATTGTTTCGGTATGCTCTACCATTACCAAAGTTGAGTAAAATGTTTTGATAATTTATATAAATCGAAACCTTCTCCGATGTATTTAGTAAGGTGCAGAATTCGAAATAATGTATTACCTCTGCATCGAAATTTATTGTTTTTATTATTATTATATTTGGAATAATGCTAAGTATTTAAAGCTTATTGTACTATCGATTCGGTTATATTTTTCAGTGTCGAAAATATGTTGTAATTTCATATTTTTCTAAAACAGACAAATACAATTTTGCACAAATAATTCTATGTTCGATTTTTTATATTAAACACTAGCTTAAAATATCCGTATTTTTGCCGTATTCTATACCAAATAATTTATTCACACCTGAGTGTACCTACGTGAACTCATACACCAGATCTAATAAACAGGTAATTACTATCCAATATATCTTCGAGATAAATACCTACACACTAAACGCGATTTTAGTATTTTGATTAATTATCGATTTTGCTTTCGGCGCGTCGAACATGTGTAAATATTATTTTACATATGTAGATGAGTACACGCATTCAAGTACCTTGATATCTAGACTACTCCAAATATATTTCATGTTAGGCAGGCATATCATTACCCAGGTGGTGTAACAATTCATAACAATCAGTAGTGGTATGTACATATACAAATCTATACCTACACAAACTGGAATGTTATGAAATTTCCGGTTTTGAAAGTGCGTAAAATCGAATTATTAAAAAAAAATTTTAAATTCATGAATATGATTTAAGACTATGATTTGTATAATTTAACATTGTATGCAGTAGTATCAATAATATAATAATAAAAATAATAATTTATTTATCTAACAGAAAACCGGGTAAATGAAAATCATAATAAACAACGGAGTTTGTTATTGGCTTATTTGGCATCCGTACAAATTTCGTGTTCCTTGATGTATGTGGTAATATAATAACCTTTTGTGAATGTAATATCCCGTTAAATTTTTAAATTATTTATGGATTCATTGGAATTTCTTAAACGCATAATTTTTATCTGACTTTATTTATTTTTATGGCCCTGCAGTGTCGAATGCCTGAACACCAGTAGCCTTCGTTCTTTAATAAATTCATCGGAATTGACTTCTAAGGAAAGTTTTGCAATATGACGCAACAATGAATCGTAGGAAGCTGCATGTTGTCCAGATCTTGCTCCCTGCGACTTTGCATTGTTCCCGCATGTGAAAATGAAGCTAAAACGGAAGCGGTTTTCCAGTGATGAGGACCTTCTACAGGCTTGGGACAACGAGTGTACTTTACTCCCTAGTAAAACTTGGCAGAACTGGTTTAAAGATTGGTTTCGGAGGATGGAGAGGTGCATTGAGTGTAGAGGAAATTACTTCGAAAAAATTAAATAAACAAAGCTGTATTGCAAAACTTTGCACCTTGAGTTTGGTAGGTAGATAAAATTTTTCGATATTATTTTCCTAATTCTGCCTTAATTAGAGATTTCGGTGATGTGGGTTACATGTTTAATGGTTCTGGTTATATGCCTTTAGCATGTGGAGAAATCACCGTCATATTGTATTGCCACACTCATTTATAGGAAATTTTTAGCGATCCTTCACGATAATTGCGGTAGTATTATTAATTATTGTTATTTTATTTTACTATTTGCTATTGTTTTTCTGTGAAATTTTGTAGGGTCTTTCCTACAACCGAAATTCTTTTTTTTCTCACCAAGTCGAATGATCTTGGATATAATTTAAGCACTACACTGAGCAGCCGATGGTTTTCAGTTGCTTTTTTTAATGTCTAGACCACGAAGTAAATTAAAGATCCTTCCGCATCAACTGAGGCATACCTGGGAATCTCTTAATCCCCACATTAACTCACAGACTAATAGTGACTAGGACATCCCCGAAAGATATCGATGCAACATCCATGAGTGTTTACGTAAAGTAGAGATATATTTAGTTATTGTTTTTGCCAGTAAATTAGATAATCGCTAGACCACTTTATGAGTTAGTTAAAGAATAGTTAAGGTAGTATAACCTTAATTGATATATTATTTTGTTGATTAGTGGAGATCGCTGATACTGGAAGTAAATTGTCTAGTACTGATCATATTTAGTAAAAAACCTCCAACCAATAGCGAAGACATTTATGTAAATCTGGGAAGGTATAGAAACTAGTGTACAATTCATGTAAACTGCAAACGTATCCAGTCCATCTTATGAAAGATTTATATACTAATTAGATAAATATTATTAGAAGACTATATACTAATTAACTTAATGTTACTAAAGACCTACCTGTTAGTATTGCTTATATTTAAGTTATTGATTATTTGCTATTCTTAGAGTAATATTCTTGAGTAAGTACCAACCATTAAATCAATATTACTCAAGACCTATATTAATATTGCTCAAATTTACGTCATTGACTGTTTGCTAGTAGTTAGGGTAATATTATTGATACCTGCCAACAATTGGATCTATATTGCTAAGGATCTTTATGCTAGTAATTTTATTGATAATTCTGAGATTTTATATACCAGGATTGTCCATTCAATCATTAATTGTGTGCTGGTAATTATATTAATAATTAAGAGATCGTATATACCAGGATTGTCATTGAGTACATGTGGGTAATTATATTAATATTTCTCTTATCTTATATACATATACCAGATTTGCTGAGTCATTGCATTCATGCGAATAAATGAGCCGATTGTTTAAAAATTAACTTTGCGTTTTCTTTCATCAACGCCTCATGTTTTATTTTGTATTGTCCAAATTTTTGCTATTGCTGTTGCGGTACACCTTAAGAACTTTTGTACAGGAACCCCCCTATTCTCTGAATGCACTGGCTAGTTCCTTGCCTACTAATAACGAAGGATTAATGTTTTTTAAGCTAATAAACACGGGCTCCTGTGCTACTATCTACACTAGGGTACAGTGCAGAAAGTAGTCTAACAAGTTAAATAAAACAAAATTACAAAGATCTATAACATATAATTTAACAGGGGTTACATAATTATAAAAATAAACATCATAGCAACTAAAGTCGTTCCATAGTAGTTACTTGGGTTCTTGCACAAAATGAAAACAGGTGCTCAGCCGAAACATTGACGTAATACGAAAAAGATAGTAGAAGACCTGGAGGCTAGATTCAGTACGCCATATCCATTCCTGGATAGCAGAAATCAACAGTGAATTCCATTCTTAATTAGTTTCATTGAAAGAGTGCACCTTGTACGATATAAATTCCGAAAATCTTCGATGGATACGTCTCAAATTGTATGAATGGCAGATATATATTGAATACCATATATTTCTAGTTTACTTATAACCAACACAAAATGTAGGAGCGTCGGGAAAATAACGAGACACCTTCTTGCTCTGCCATATGAAAACTAATAGTTCTAACTTCATTTTATAAAAAAATTAAGCAATTTAGTGTTTACAGTTTTATGAAAAGTTGAAAATGGATTACAAAAAGTGTTTATTTTCATCTTATTATATTCTATTACTCCCGTAAAGGGAAGAACGCGTGTCTGGTTTGTGTAAAGTTGAGTAAAGTTTATACATGTCTGCTCCTTAGATACGAGGAAAACGATACATTTTTAAAGCAACTGATAACTAAAAAAAGGTAAATACATATTACGAAAATTAAGTTGTCACCTTCAATAGATTATTAATGACAGGCCATACCTGGATTCGCGGCAAAACTCGCACAGAATAATTCCGCGCACTCATTTCATCAAAACCAAAACATACACTGACTGAATGCAACACTAACTTTCGATGTTGACGGGACGAGTGCGCCGAATTTTTTCTGTGTAAGCATTATCCCGAATCCAAGTGTAACACTATTATTAGTAGTCTGCCGATGATGACTTAATTCTCGTAATACGTATACAGAATACAAACATTGGCTTTATTTATCTTATTTCATTAATTCAATCAACCAAAGCCTCCATTAGAATTTACCAACTGGTAACTGGTCATGAGAAGTGGATTGTTTACAGCACAGTGAGTAAACAGTCTTGGTACTAACATGAAGATTCAATTTGAACGTCATCGAAAGCAGAGAAATGAGTGGTGGGATTTTAAAGGCATCGTATTTTTTTCAAACTCCCACCAAGAAATGACAGTTCAAGTGTTTACTGTGGGCAATTGGAGAATTTAAAAGAAACCATCATGCAAAAGCGTCCAAAGCTCGTTAATCATAAAGAAGTTGTGTTTCATCTCGAAAACGCGAGGCCATATACATTGGAGGGATGTGTTGCCACACCCACCATACTCGCTGGACTTTGCGTCTTCAAACATACTACTGTGGGCAAAAAATAGTAAGACTTTTTAATTTAAATTTCGCGCGAAAACCCATTCGTCGAAATATTTTTTTTCTAGGTTGGTATGACTGTCAGTGACATCTGTGCCAAATATCACATCAAAATAATCATGACGAAAAGTGCATTCAGCGATTTCTGGTGCCGAAACGTTCAGAATGTTGCAAAAGGCCTTCGGTGATAATTATTTGTCGCGAGCAAGTGTTTTTGATTGGTACAAATAATTCAAAGAGGGTCGAGAACGTGTTGATGACGAACCACGTCCAGGACGGCCATCAACATCAACTGATGATCAACACGTCAATAGAATCAAGGAATTGGTGCTTGAGAATCGACGATTAACAGTCAGAGATCTTACTGGCATCGTTGGAATATCGGAAGGATCAATGAAAACCATTTTGAAAGATCATTTGGGCCTAAGAAAAGTGAAAGCACGATTTGTCACTCAATTTTTTCGAAAAACGGCGTCGCGTTGACGTCTGTGAAACAATGCTTTCCGACTATCAAGACAAAATGAAAGGCATCATAACTGGAGATGAGACTTCGATCTACGCTTATGACCCGAAAACAGACGATCAATCGGCCGAATATCGTATCAAAGGTGAGCCAAAGCCCAAAAAACCACGTCAAAGCAAGTCAGAAATCAAGGTTATGTTGACAGTTTTCTTCGATTATCGAGGTGTGGTGCACTCAGAATTCCTTCCGACCGGCCAAACTGTCAACAAAGAATACTATTTGAGTGTTATGCGTCGTTTGCGCAATGCTATTCGCAAAAAGAGGCGAGAATTATGGGCCGACAACTCTTGGTTTTTGCACCACGATAATGCACCGTCGCATACTGCATTAATTCTTCGTGACTTTTTCGCTAAATTTTCAACCAATATCGTGCCGCAACCAGCGTATTCGCCTGATTTAGCTCCGTGTGACTTCTGGCTATTCAGCAAACTCGAACGACCGCTCCGGGGAAACCGTTTTGAGTCAATTGAAGACATTAAACGTGAATCGCTACGCGCATTGAAGGCTATTCCTGAAATTGACTTTAACAACTGTTTCGAGAATTGGAAGAAACGTTGGCACAAGTGTATTGGGGCCAGGGGGGATTACTTTGAGGGGGACGAAATAGATTTGGAAGAATAAATTAAGAATTTAAAAATTATGATCAAAGTCTTACTATTTTTTGCCACAGTAGTATATCTGTTTCACTCTCTTCAAAAGTCCTCGCGTGGTGTAAATCATCACTTTATAAAGTTTTTCGCTAATAAAGTTTATCGGCTTTATCGGCGGAAAAATAAGAACAAATGACTTTCTTTGGCGGAGTCCAACTAAGCTATTCAACTGAACCCGTAATTATATATAATTTATATTAGTTTTTAAATCAATTAAACGTAATAGTAATTAAACTTAAAATAGCTTGTAGGTATGTTTCATAAAAAATGTAATTGCAAATTATCAAAATACCTTGTGGAGAAAGAGAAAAGAAGATGGGAAGAAAGAAAGAAGCAGAATCTATACTAAATACTATACAGTATGCATTAATAGCATTGCCTATTATTAATAGTATTGCCTATTATGTGAAGCTGTTTGTACCAATAATAGCCTATTTCGCGACCTACGTTCGATAACGTTAATACCGGGACAAAATGAAGGAAATTGTAACAAGTTGGAACTCTGTACGAAACAAATTTAGCAAATAAAGCAAAAGAGTGTTGCCCACTACTTATGGACAAACACTAACTTATGAGCAAAGGATCAAATATGCAGATATGGCGTCCCTGCACATGAACCAGCCTAATCCGTCTATTAAAGACGACACGTGACCATATCTCCTAAAACAACGAACCTCCTGGGTAGAACCCGAAAGTCTAATGAGACGAGTCAAAAAGCAAATCAGGTAAGCTTGCAGTGCAATAAGTAATTTAATCGATTTAGTTCTTTTTAAAACATAACTTACAAGATCAAGATGATCTAACCATGGCAATGCTGTACAAGAGGTTAAAGCTTAAGTTTTTTATACATTCGATTTACATTTTTTTATAATATTTTAGCTTTTTAAGTAAACATTTAGAAGTGTTATTTTTTCTACCCAATACATAAAACTTGTGTTATAAATACCTGACGCTTTTATCTTTAAAACATAATAAAATTTAAAGGTTTAAGTTTAGACACGTTTTTAACAATGTCGAATTACACATACATATTTCTAGATACATACAATTTTCCATATATTGTCATTTCTTTATAGTAAATTAAAGAACAGGTGTTTTAAAACCAGTCTTATCGCACGCGGCCAGTTTAAAGCTTCTCGCTTCGCTCATTATGCCCTAAAGGCCGAGTGCGCAACGTTGTAAGTAGAAAATACACGTAATAGGAAACAGATAATACGTTACATACTAATAAAGTGGAATGTTGGTTCAAATCTCGCAAAATATTTGTCTATTTCAGTATATTATTGAGTAAATAACTCTTTAAATAGATTAAATGACTAATGAATATCTGAGCCGCGTGTATTGGTAGTGTAAATTCTTATTATTTACTCTTCGAAAAGGTATCAATAGCTGCTTTCATTCAATGTACAGTAGTGAGACGTTAGAGAAAGTAAATTTTAATCGTGTATAAAAATTATGAAAGTCTTCTGTGAAACACTATCAATATCAATGAACTCTGCTATATATCTGCAGCATCTGGTGTGTTTCCAATGGCACTTAATTCGGCGATGTACGTCGCACCGACAAAATATTCTTATACAAAGAAAACGATCGTTCCACAACTAGTAATGTAACATGCATAATTAAAATAATTTTTTATATAACCCCTTTCCACATTAATTTTCGTAGTCTGTATATGTATTTCGATAAGTTATCATCAGCAGATAATTAAACAGTGTCGAACCTGGAAAGCTGCGACAAAAACCAGTACGCGACAAATTCTGTACCCGATCTGTTCCGTCGAAAGCCAAAACGAGCACTGTACATTCATTTCACATAATTTTTACAGAAATTGTATTCTAGTCTCAAACTATCCCAACACAGTGTTCAACACATGGCCTTTTTTCTTCAAAATGTACATGCTTTCATACGTATCTAATTCGCAATAATTACACACATTTTTTACCAAACTGTCGAAAGCCAAAACGCACAATGTAACATTATCTACCTAGATTTCTTAGGCTGACTAAATTTGATATGTGCCATATGCTCGTTATATCGCGCTTTTATCTAACGTTTTGTCTGACCTATGTACTATTTATTGCAATCTTGACATATAATTTCGTAAATCCCCGATTACTCATTGACCTCGATTTTGTCTTTCGCATTTGCTAAGACGAATTTAATAGAGTTAGTGGACCGAAATGTATTTCGAAAATCAGGCTCCTTAAAAACATTTCTTTCGTCAAAGGTTAAAATGGTAAACATTGAATTTTATTAAGAACATTGCGAGGTACAATGGTTTTGATTTAGTAATAATCAATGGATTAATTAGGAAGATTAACATAAAAAAGACAATCCGAGATACTACAAGTCAATTTGAAATTGAAAAAATTGAGGCCAATAAGAAATCAGAGATTTACGATCCTAAATGTCTAGATTGCAATGCGGTATAAAGACCTGAGAAATCTAGTTTCGCATAGCATGTGCTAGAGAATAATTATAACAAGCGCAGGTTATTTACATTTGGTTAAAAGTGTGAATAATTTCCGTGAATTAGATATCTATGAAACCATATATATTTCAAAAAACAGAAACTATGTATTAAACGCCGATGATGGTACGATCCCATATTCTTATCTTTTTCAGTTCATTGAAAAGTAATATACGACAGTTGAAAAGATTCGCATATCCAAGCGGGCGGTATATTTTAAGTAGTTAGAATCTAAGATTACAATACAATTTAAATTATACATTATATACAGTGCATGTTTAGCTTTCGACGGTGAAGTCCTATACAAACTTATTTCTGTTTGGGTTTTGCCGTAGATCCAGGTGCGACTCTGTGATTAATTATCTGCTAATGATGACAACTTTGTTGTTGAAATACATATTGTGGTAAGAGATTTGATTAACTTTTAGTGATTAATTTAATCAACCACAATTGCTATTAAAATTTGCCTTATCACGAGACGATTTTTTTATCACTTAGGCGTTTAACTGTGAGTGTACATCGTTCAGTATTTCCAGTGAGTGGAGTCACTGGAAATACTAAACGATGTACATATATAATGTAGGATTTTCTATTGGTTCAAATATTCCTTACTAATTGTGAGTAGTTTGTAAATCTAAAATATTTGACCATCTTGAATTTTTTTGTAACTTTCTTTAATAACTGCAGCTTCTTTCGGATTAAATTTCAAACCTTTATTTGTTGAAAATGTTTAGAATAATGAAACGCCGCCTGCGACCATGAGGGATGACGTGACGTTGTCTGTGAAATTATCGAAATCATTCAAGAAATTTTAGCAAAACGACTTTTGTTTGAGCAATTAAATCATTTACCTCTGGATAACAGTTTCTAATAGTTTCTGCGACAAGATGTAAAGCATGAAGTTTACATAATGCGTGTATTAAGTTGCTACTTAGCATGCTTGTGGCACCATTAGTCATTTACATTAACAATTGATCTATTCGAAGTTGGAAGTTGGTCAATGTGTGTAGCACTATTCCTAAAATAGCTGCTAGTACATTCCTCTAATCTTTTACAAGCTAGTAATAATGATATTGACGGCTTAAAAGATTCTAGTGTTCGTATCACAAAATTGTCAGTAGAATTTTTTACAGCGTGTAGACTCATCCATACAAAACCACAGCTTCTTACTACTAAATCGGATGTTTATAATTCCAATATATATATATATATATATATATATATATATATAATTCTCATAATGTTTCTGAAGATGATAATTCCCATTTGAGAGAGATTGCATGTAAGTGAATTTTCAGCAAGTAAAAAAAACGATCAATCACAAGTAGTAAACATCAAAATTATATTAAAAATAAAGTCA
The DNA here is from genome assembly GCA_031893035.1 of Dermolepida albohirtum. Classification (NCBI taxonomy): domain Eukaryota; kingdom Metazoa; phylum Arthropoda; class Insecta; order Coleoptera; family Scarabaeidae; genus Dermolepida; species Dermolepida albohirtum. The sequence continues at coordinate 97,952 of JAVIWB010002555.1, forward strand.
CTATAAGCATTTACACCACTTTTTCCATATTTATGTTGTTCAACTTTAATGTACCTTTTACAAGGCAAAACTACCCCTGGAGAATAAAGGTTTATCGTAAACTGGACATATTAATTTTGCACCATCGTCTTATAAGTTTGGAAATTCTTTTGCGAACTTCCTTACATTACGTTTTCTACTACTGTGGTATTATTACAATCTTCTGACACTATTGCGTTATACGCGAAAACAACATAACAAATACCATAACTGCTCTCACCGAGTCGATACGATGTACTAAATTCGTTCTGTGAATTAACTAGGCGCACACATCCCGAATCCCATTTTTGAGATCAATTCTTCGTGTTATTTTTTCTAATTCGCCTCTTTTATTGCTTCTTCTAAATAAATAATAGTAAATTTGAAATTTAAGAATTTTCAAAGAATTAGAGAAATTTAAATTTGTCAACTTTTATTAAGTATTTTGTACTTATTAAATTTCATGTAAAATTAATGAAAATTTTTCGTGTTTTCTATCTGAAATTAGAGAAACTGTAGGAAACATCGTAAGTAATTTACTGCTAATTAATTTCGAATTAAATATGAAAAGCCGTTTATGAAATTCGAGAAATGATGCAAAGAAAATTTTTTTTTAAGAAGTATCAGAAAATGTATATTCTAAATATACCATACACTTGTAAAACTAAATTGCTCGTTTAGGATCTATAAAAGAAATTTTCAATTCTTTAAAAACGTTTTTGTGAAACCAAATTAGAAAGACATATTTACGCGTATTACATCAAATATAATTTTAAATGAAACATACAACACTCTTCATGAATATCCGAATAACTAATTTAAAGGTAAAAAGAGAAAATAAGTATTATTCCGTCTCTGAAAATTCAAATTTTAATTTTTGTTACACAAAATTTAATTTGTGTTCATATAAAGTAATAAATCTTGAAGTAAATGTATCTCAATTATATCATTAAATTTCATGGGAATAAAATAAAGTGCAAATAAAACATTAATTTACTGAAAGCATAAAAGAAATGAAGTAGTGTTTGCGGACGTGAACTGATTTTATAGAAATTTTATATTGGGCACTCGTGTTGATATATTTGGTAAATTAAGTTAACTAACTTTAGCCAGGAAAAAAGAAGAAACGCTTTAGAAGTGGAAAGTAGTGACGATAGTTTCAATTTACAAGTGTGATGATGAATAAATGAATAAATGATGATAAATTATAAAGAATTAGCTTTACTAAACATAGAATATAAAATATTTAGTAAAATATTGGAAAACAAATTCACTACCAAAGTGGTTTTGAAAATGCAGAGCAACAACACAGCAAATATTTAAACTAAGATAGATTCCATAGAAATGTGAGGAATACAATATCGAAGCAAATTATTTTTTCATTTACTTCAAGCAAGCTTACGATTCCGTAATTAAGAGTGCATTGTTCATTTACAGGAATTAAAGACGTCACGGAAATCGAAAATGCTGGTGAATATGTGTATAGGAAGTGTAAAAACAATAGTAAACGTTCAAGACCAACGGTCGGAAGAATTTATGGTCAGGACCAATCTCAAGAAGGCCAAGTATCCACCGGTATATTTAATTTTGCTTTGAAAAGATCAACTCGAAAGCACGGAGGCCTAATTCTTATTAAACGGTGCCAAATTTTAGCATATACCGATATTGACATTATAAGTAGATCAGCGAAAGATTTAAAGAAAATAGGTAAATATTTAGAGGACGCGACAGTGTGTTAGTCGAGAGCAAGGACTGAAATAAACACGAAGTAATTCAAAATAAGTATGAAATAACTAGAAGTTTAAATATCTTGATTCTATTATTAATGAAAAAATATAGACGCGATAAGGTCAAGAATAGTAGTGAGCAATAAATATTATTTCGCGATGAAGGAGATATTAAAAACGAAAACAATATTACTTAAAAATAAAATTATATTACATAAAGCAATTATTAAGCCAGTGATGACCTTCGCATTTGAATAATTAATGTATGACCAAAAATGCTTTGAACGATTGAAGGCAAAGCTATTAAAACGAATATACGTACTAAAAAATAAAAATGAGATATAGAAGACACTTACAGATAATGAATTTCGAAGCAAATTTGAAGAAAATAGCCTAGTTGGGTCATGTGAAACGCATTCAGTTTGATGAGAGAAAAAAAGATTTTAAAGAGTAAGCCTGGTGGAAGAAGAGAAAAGGGCAGACTAAAGATAAGAAGGATGGATACGGTTATGAAAGACTTGAGTGGCATGGGTGTGATAAATTGGAAAAAAAGCAAAAGGTCGCAAGGTGTGAAAAAAGAATGGCTAGTGCAAACATTTTGTCGGACAAATAAGTGACGAACAGTATGACAGTCACAGAAGGAAAAGTGGAAGGACTTTATGACGCGCTGGGATATATTTTAAGAAGGTTGGGCACTAGCGACTACGCCGTTCGGACAAATCAATTCAGAAACCCTAAGGGGAAATTATGATCCTTTATGGACCATAGCATCAGGAAATAAGTAACTTTCGTCAACTATTATTAAAATGTAAGTAAAACTAGCTTACGAATTAGTTTATGTTTGTTAACTATTTATGTTACTCTTCTGAAGAGATAAAAAGTGATATTGAAGAAAAATGAAGTACCATTAACATGTCCTAAATCATGGTATTCTACATAATTCTAGAGAAATATTATTCTAAACAATTTCTGCATGTATACATAGTGAAAATAAAACATTGTCCACAAGAATCGATAATTGTCCTATACTTATATAATACATACAAAAAGGGTAATCAGGATCTAAATAAATTAATACCTGACAAAAAAGCAGCAAAAATAATGAAGAAACTTATCTAAAATTCTTGGGATTTCCTGAGCCTCTTTGTAAGCGTAAAGCTAAGCCAATGGACCTCTGTAAGCAAGATTTATTAAAACATTCATTTTAATATTATGAAAAAACTAAATAACAACGAAGCGGATCATTATTGGTGAGGTTAACAAAAAAGTCTTAGATCGGTATCAAAATAGCTATCATAAGACTCCTAACATAACAAAACTCACCAACGAAAACCAAAGAACAAATTACTGTCTATATGAAATATTACGAATATATATCGAAAAAAAAGCTAGACCTGTGAAAGTAAGAATCTAAAAACAACAGAAATTTGTTCGACTGAGAGAAATAGAAAATTGACATAAGGACCGTTAGGCCTAAGAGGAAAGATATGGAACTGAAAAGAGCCAAAAGTCTATCGTATTAAAAAAATTCCAGTTCATCAAAGAATTCGAAGAAAACACATGATGCTATAAGAACTCCAAGCCTAGACATTTAAAGTGTCTGACTACCAATAATTATCAACAGCATTAACAGAAAATTGAAACAACTACACTATCAAGAGAGATAGATGTAGAATATACATATATACATATATACATACGTTTTAAGAAAGCAATACCTATACACTACAATAGCCTAGTGGTCAAGTTTGTTAACTGTTATATTAGTATTTACAATTTCAAGGCTAAATTCAAGCATCACATCATATATGTACTAAATTAAAAATTGGTTATCGTTTTTTTATTTTTAAGAAATTTTGAGAAAGACATACAATTGCCAGATAAATCAAATAAAGAAATTATTTTTAAACAACTTCTCTTAGTTTAACTGTTGAAACGTCGGATTACATAAATTTTTCAAGCAGCAACTGAAGTTGTATTATATCGTACCGATTTCATTCACAACATGATTTCATAAATGACATGAAGGCGAGCTGGTAGATCTGCAGTTTTCGATGCCTGGACAACCTTAATTTTATATGAATGAAAATTGAGATCCTTATGAAAAATAATATGTAAATAAATCCTAAACAAACAACGCCCGGCATTATTTTCGAACTGAACGTTTTTGGTACGCGTTTTACAGCTGCTTTAACGTGATCAGTATTATCAGCATTTCTAACACTTTTCTTTGATCCAATACGTTTGACATTTTCAGCAAAATGTTTCTTCAAATTTACGTACACACTCCTTAGTGGCATTAGCAGAGGGAACTCTACCGTGACGAAGAATTCAAAATTGTCACCGAATCACTGTTCCATGATTACTAAATGGCATACACAGATAAACGATTTGCCAGTAAAAACAACAGTTAACTGTTCCTATGACGAAACAACAAGATCAAAATTTGCTGTTTCAACGGACCACTTGGCCATAAATTGCCCCACTCGCAATTGATATTTATAATATTTGTCCAAACTCTACCGGTAATATAGTAAAAAATAATTTTCATTTCTCATAAAATGCCTTGAAATAAAACTCAAATTAGTTATCATTTATACATTAAGTAATAACTATTTAAATTTTGTTTATATACTTCATAAGAGCATCGCATACACAATATGTATATTGTGTATATATGTATAGATGTGTACATGAACACAATGTATGTATGTATATATCCTATCTAAACACGTTATCTTCAGTTTTCAATTCACTTGTGAGTCGTATATTTTGACATAGCGTAATAAACGAACCGTAAACCGTTCGAACGATTTGATTTGATGTAATGTTCCGTAGAAAATTGTTTGTGATCGCCATCTTCATCCTTACACATAAAAGACAGAGCATGACTCCCTCCCCCTTACATGTATTTAAAGACTTTTTTATATATGTGGGAGGATATATGAATATTTTTTTAACAACGAGTAAAGAAATTTTATCTAAACAAAATTTTTCCAGTAAAAGCTTCATCGATTTCGACGGAATTGAATTAATTAAATTTCTATTTCAACGTCGAAAACGATACAAATTTTAATAATGTGATCTTAGAAAGTTGGCGAACGGGCCAGGTGAAACCATAATACAATGTACTCTCGGCATCAATGAAAAAAGAACTAAATTTATTTTTATTTTTCAATACAACCCCACATAAACTCAATACATTTATCTCTAGTGCTAATATAAACGTTTTAATACACTGTAAAAATAACTTTCCTCATTGTCTGAAAAATGTTCATTTATTGCCGCCGTCAGTTCTTCATACCCGGAAAATTGTTTCCCACGAAGGTTTTTTTTTCAAATTAGGAAATACGAGTAGATAGTAATCACTAAGGGCTAAGTCCGGCCTATAGGTGGGTAATTGAAGCAATATAGCGGTGGTCAGTTTACTCCACCCGTTTTCTTTAATTGATTCCTTAAATTACACAAAGTGGTAAGATGATGCGTTTATGGTTTCCCCTTTTTTCATGTGCCAAAACTCCTTCTAAGTTCCAAAACACTGTCGCCAGAACTTTTCCGACAGACCCAGTAACTTTGAATTAATTTAGTTATTTTAATAATAACAAGGCATATTATAAGGAGTATTAATTCAATTATAAGTATTTACTGAATTTTTAATCACGGAATTTACGAACAGGCTGTATATAGTTTGAATTTTGAACATAACGGTATGTTATACAATGTTAAATAAATAAGTATCGTATTATTTTAGTTAAATTCTAGACACTTACTTGCAAAAGCATAGCAAAGGATACATTGAATTTTTTTATATACATAAATGTCGATATAGCATATTACGTAGTAGATATAAAGTAAAGCCGTATATTATTTTAAAGAACAAATAACTGTTTTAAAATTCAAATAGATGATCACTTTGATATATAGTTCATATTAGACAATGAGTTTAAAAAGAGAATAAAGTATCAATTAATACAAGTTCAAATACAGACTGTTTCAAAAAGAATATAAGTATTTCGAATGCAAATATTTATTAAACTTTAAGACATACGAATATGAAACAGTTTGGTAACACAGCGAGATACTGCTACCGTTAACCATGTTTCCATCAAAGAAGAATGGGCCGTAAACAGATGATCGGTATATCGCACAAAACCATTGATTTTAGGCGAATCTCGTACGTGTTCAATAGCTGCATGTGGGTTCTGTAGACCCCAAATTCGAACATTGTGTTTGTTTACCAGACTACTAACATAGAAAGTCGCTTCATCACGGAACACGATGCGTTGTGCGAAAGTGTTATCATTGTCAATAGCATCATGAATCTCGTTACAAAATTCCACACGTTTCCGTTTGCCATCAGGACGCAGAGCTTGTAACAACTGTAACTTGTACGGCTTCGTAACCAACTGACGTCTCAAAACACGCCAAATTGTTGTTGTAGGCAGTTATAACTCCCGACTGGCACGACGAGTTGATTTTGTAGGATTACGTTGGAAAGCAGTTTGAATTCGTGCAACATTTTCTTCAGAAACATGAGAGCGGTCAGGACTCTTTCCTTTACATACACATCCCATATCTACAAACTGTCGATACCATCTGCGAAAGTTCCACCCATTCAGGATCAATTTCGTAGCTCAACCTGAAACCTTTTTTGCACTGTAATCACGGAATTACACTTCGCAAGCTCGAGAACACAAAATGATTTCTGCTGCGGAGTAGCCATTTTAAACATACGACGGTTACCAAAAAAAACAGAAGACAACTGACATCTAGCAGCTATTAAATAAACTAGACTATGTATTCGTTTCTCCAATAGCCGAGCCGAGGCACAGCGACCGGTAGTTTGGACAAAATAATACTTTGTAATACGTATATTCTTTTTGGAACACGCTGTATAATAATAACAATAATTACCTTTATTGTCCAACAGATTACGTCCACTGAGAGATAAGAATCGGAGGGGTGTTAAAAATTTGAGTTAATTAAAATATTTTTCAAAATTATCACTGTAAATGTATTGAAAATGATTTATTGTATAATATTTTAAAAAAGGAATTTGACGTCTAATATGAATTTATGTGCAAGATAATGGAAAAATATAAAAATTTATAATTTGTTTGCATGTACAAAATACAGAATTGATTTTTGAAAATTAAAAGGAAAAGAAGGTAGGAGATAATAATATATATAAAGTAGAAAATTGAGAGGAATATAATAAAGCAAACGTTTTAAAAGGATGTTGTTGTTATGGATTGTAAATAACAAATTAAATGCATGAAAAAAATAGTGTTGTTAATGTTTACATTCTAAATATTGTACATATTTGATTGAAAAGTTTAAATATTTTGTATAAGTAAAAGTAATATTGTATTAAAATAAGGACGTAATTTAAAAATGTATATTTAATTTATTAATGATTTACAAGAATAAGAAGAAAGTATCTCTTACGTTTTTGTAATTCTATTGGTTGATTTAAAAATCCTATAAGACCTTATAAATAGTATTTAAATAATCAATTAGCAAATATAAAAACAAATTTAAAAGATATATAATATATAATACATTTAAATTACTTTGATTATAGTAATAAACTATAGTAAAGAAATTCAATGTATTATATTAAAAGAACATATAGAATTTAAAAATAACTGCCAGTGAATATACATATATCTGAAGTTTATTTTAAAATTATTACAAAATAGTTTATTAAATACCATAGCCGGAAAATATATTGAAATTTTTATGCTTATTTTTAAAGAACCATTATCATAGCGGAGTACGAATCTGATTGAGATTAAAAGTAATTTAAATGAGCTTTTAAGTAGTTATAAAAAAATATTATGTACTGATCTACATAAGACAAAAGTAAATATTAATATGATTTATTAAAGTTTCAAGTTGGATCGTCAAATATTATATTTAAAATGTGATATTTTTATTTATTATTTTATATATTATTAATAAACTAAATTGATGCTTATTTTATTTGTATACATTTTTTAATAGTTTATTTATTTTTCTTTACTCTTCCTCGAGAGTTTGACCCGTGCACCACTTTGATGAAGTGTGAATTGAGATAAACATATAAAAAAATCAAAGTATCTTTCAGCTATAATATTTAATAAACCAAATTTATAACATTTTATTCCTATATTCAAACTTTATGTATTCTTTAATGCAATACATTGACTTTTTTCATCTTTAATGTTGTTTATAATTACTATCAAAACGATTTAATAAAGATATGAATTTCCTATCCAAAAAAATAAATTATTCTTTGATACTTTGATTCTTTTATATTGTTATCTTATAACTATTGAAATAACAGATTTCTAATTTTTGGATAAACTGTATATTGTAAAACAATAAATTAAAACTTTATATAATTAACAATTAGCACAATTCTTATTACTTGCTAGAAAACTTGAATAATAAAAGAAGTAAACTCTTACTTAAAAATGTACATCTTAATAATAAACTCCCTTTTGCTACTTAAAAAAATTTTAAATTGATTTTATCTATCTAACTTTTGACTTTGGCCAATTTTATATTATTTTATTTAAATAAGTAAATTTTTTCGGTACCACGTTCCCCACATATACAAATGCTCAAATTCATCTTCAATTAACCTCTTCTTTGACCTTCGTTATCCTTTTTATTATTATAATCATCATAATTCTTTCATATTTTATATTCCAAATTGTACATACGCTTTAACTATTTTGTGTTTATGCACTCACAATTATTTTTTTTTAAACATTATAATGGCTAACCCACTTAATTTTTTTTATTAATTTTAATAACACTTATTTATTAATGTAACAGTCTTAGAATAAATAGTATCGTTATTGTTGTTACGTTGAAAGTATTCCTATATCTATTTACGTAATTGTTTATTTTAAAGTATCTCAATTATTTTTATTGATGTTACTCAATACGTGTTTACTGGGCAATTGACTAAATTGCAATCCCTAAATTTTAAATCCAGGCCTTATTTATAATATCTGGTTAAAATTCTTCTCTGACCTATAGGAATATTAATAATAAACAAAAGCTATCATTTCTTTTTTATCTCATAAATATTTTAAATAGTAAATTAAATTAATTATAAATCATTCCTTTTATATTTATAAAATATATAATCACAACTGAATATTCCAAATTGCAAATGTTGATATAACCTCGCTCTTTTCCTTCATAAAACTTACTTTTCATATTGATATTTTTAGCAATAATAGTTCTTTATAGTCGTATTATCACAAGTAGGCGTTTAGAATTAAATAGAATAATACTAGACATATTTCTTCAACATATATGTAAGAGTCGTGTTCGTTTGAAAATTTATGTTATGTACAGTGTTCTTAAATTTAGCGACTAATAATTTTGCATATTTTATATACGAGGTTTATAATTAATTTAAAAAATAAAATTACATAATATACTATTTAGGGATTATAACCATTATTGTTTAAAATCTCTTTTATTATACAATAAACATTATATATTTCATTCTTGTTCGGAATAATAAATAATAATAATATAATAATAATAAATAATATCTTAGCTAAAAAATAACTGTATGAAAGCGCGATTTCAAATGTTCACCCAAAAATAAAAAATATTTTCACAATTCCAATAATCACAATTCATTTTTTAATTTTTTCATTAAAACAACTTGTAACACTGAAATCAAAGATTTGTAGTTCAATAAATAAACGCCCATATTCTTACCTTAAACGATCCTTTGTTTAACCTTCATATTGGTGAAACTAGCTCAAAAAAAAACTTGGAGTGTAGAGGTGGCGATTCCCTATGAGTATAGATTTTTAGAAAAACAGGCGCCATAGTATCGTAGCTCTGAAAGCCGTTTGCACTACTGAAGCAAAGGGGATCGCCAAAATACGTTCGGTATTTAATTGCCATAAAAAGAGTTCCTTCTTTTTTCGTTAAATAATAATAAGCTCGTAGAACTAAAGTTGCTACTTAACTCGCACTATATATTACGAGTTCATTGCGTCCATTAATGACTTTTGGTATACACTATAGTCAGTAAACTTTATTTTCATTATCAAGGAATATAACATTTATTTTTATGTATATTAAATTTAATTTTACTTTCTTTTAGTAAAAAAAAATTAACTACTTAAACTGATAAAATCTAACCCTTTCTTTCCCGCTACAATTTAAATACTCACATTCACTTTCATTAGTTCTCTTTTCTGATTTATTATAGATGTCTCTTCCAGCTTATGTTGAAGTGGTACCTGCTCATTGTCCATTTCATATGATTTTTAATATGATTATTTCTTGGTTATCGTCTTTATTTACACAAACACTAGTTTAATTTAATGGTTTATTTTCCACTTTTAATAACTTTCGTATCGCTTGTACATCTCTATGATTGTCTTCTAATAAATAATTTTGTTTTTATTATTGGAATAACAAACGTTGAAAGTATTGATTATTTTTACCAATGTTTTTTTAACGTTTCTTTTTTGTTTTTTTTAGCAAATTAATACATGTTTACTACAACTAATTACACTGCAATACTTTACTTTTTAAATGTCAGTCCTATTTATAAGGCCTTACAGGATTTTCGAAATAACCAATAAGAACATAGCACAAAAATAGAAAAAGTATTTTCTTCTTATCCTTGTAAATAATTAATAAATTAAATTAATTATAAATTTTTAAATTACATTCATATTTTAATACATTATTACTTTTACTTGCAAAATATATGTTATATAAAATATTTCAATCAAATATGCTTTTAAAAAGGAAACATTAACATAACCTTATTTTTTTAATGAATTTAATTTGTTATTTACAATCTATAACAAGCTCGTCCTGTTTATATAAATATGTGCTAATTCAGCGGAGAAAACAAGTGGCTACAAATAAGTCTAATACTGCAGCGGATACATACAAATTTGTATCCCCAGATTTCGCTGCCGACAATAACAATAAGCGGTTAGATGTCACCGCGTTTATACACACATAAATAACCATACTGTGGCGGAGCGATTTCATCGGGCAAATAGGTATTTACATAATAGTACCCGCGGCGAGCTGACATTCTTTTAAAATTTTGTTTGCTCCGCCTAAGTATCAACAACACCACAGAAACATTTGAAGTGTGATTGAAAGTGATCATTGCACGCTACTACGAAACAAAGCTGATACTGTAGCGGGGCAAATAAATAGCTGTTTCACCGCATTTATTTATGTATCTAATACTGTAGCAGAGCAAATAGATAGCCGTTTTACCGCATTTTATAAGTTTTCGATACAGTGACAGAGCAGAAAGGACGGAGTAAAGGCAAGTAAAAGACGAAGCCTTTTATTTGGTTGTCCTAAAATAGAAAACGGAAGTATTCTATACAAAAAATTATGGGAACCGTTACGTGTCCTAACCACCTAATGCTTTACAATTTACTGTTTATGTAACGGATCTTCCAACAGGGAGTTCAAAACTTTGATAATTGTTAGCAGTCATATTGTTGAAGCTACATCTGCCGAATTGACTGTCATTTATTCAGTCTGCTTTGCCAAATCACCATGGACGAATATAGCGTTCAACAACATCTGCGAATGGGTGTTCTATTTGGGCAACATTCCGCGCGCTTCGCCCATTTTACGGTCGCCACAGTCGTCCTACCGAGAGGACTATTCGCAGTGTAGTGGAAAAATTTGAGTCCATTGGTTCAGTAAACAATGAACTAACACCTGTACGACGACGAAGTTTAAGATCTGCGGAAAACATCGCCTCTGTCCGTGAGAGTGTGCAGTAGAATCTGAGGTAGTCGATTTCGCGTCGCTCAGAAGAACTCGGCCTTTCGCAGACCACAACTTGACGAATTTTGCGTCGTGACTTGGGCCTGCACCTGTACGAAATTCAACTGACCCAGGAACTGAAGATAAACGACCATAGACAACGACGTGTGTTCGCTGAATGGGCCCTGGAGCAGTTGGAAACTGACCCTAATTTTCATCAAAAAATCATCTTCAGCGACGAGGCCCATTTCTGGATGAATGAGTACGTCAACAAACAAAATTGTCGAATTTGAGACGATACCAATCCACTTGAGATTTAAGAGCATCCAATGCATCCCGAAAACGCCACTGTTTGGTGTGGATTTTGGGTTGGCGGCCTCATCGATCCATATTTTTTTGAGAACGACATTGGCCAGGCCACCACCGCCAATGGCGAGTGCTATAGGTAGATGATTACCAACTTCTTTTGGCCTGAATTGGATGATTTGGACACCAACGACATGTGGTTTCAACAGGACGGCGCTACGTGCCACACAGCTCATGTCACATTGGTGATATGAACTATAGTTTTCTTAAGTCGCGGGTCTATGCGAATAAGCCACAAACCACAGCGGCCCTCAAAGCCAACATAGCCCATGCCATCGGTCAAATTCAGCCTGATTTATGCACCAGAGTCATGGAAAATTGAACATTTCGGATGCGCGCCACCCAGCGAAGCCGCGGCGGACATTTGCACGATGTAATATTCCATACATAATGGCTTCGGTAGACCTTTCAAACAAATAAAAAATTTCGATGATATCTCATACACCCTTTATTTTATTAAATTAAATATAGGAAGCGCTTAATGAAAGACCCGTTATAATCCAGCTTCTTTATATTATTCTTCTATTTATAATTGAATGATGAATTAGATTTGGAAATTTGTAGGTTAGACTGAATGTCCTGTATATTAGTAATTATAACTATAACAATTCATTACTTTAACAAATTCAAGTATGTTTTGAAAATGATAACAAATCACAATCCTATTTACTTAAGATTTTCTCCTAAATTTGATGCGGTGTATACTAGTAAATATTTATTCACAATTTCTACAAAATCTCTACGACAATGTTATGGTTTCTTTTCTACGGTGAATCATTTATCATCGAAATGCGTAGCGCAAGGAACTTTGAACAATTTCAAATTTAATGATAACACATACTAGGCGATTTTGCGTACCTCTTGTTAATAAGTATTTTACCTGAATAAATATTATTTTGGAGCATAAAGGTAGAATATATATCAAGTAATTATTCAGCAACATTGAGTGTCCAAATATTTTTTTTAATTAAGGACTTTTTCAAACTTCCGTTAATTTATGGATTTGTCCTTTAAATTAATACCGTTGCTTTGAGATTCTTTTATCGAATTGTCTTTTAAAAGAGAACCTTCCTAATTCGATTAAGGTGAGTGGGAATATTCCCCAATGTTGAATGTGAAATATGCTTACTGAAAATGAAACTGTTGGATGTTAAAAAATCACAAAAATGAAAATTCGAAATGAAAATTAAAAAAAGGAAATACCGAACAATATGCATAAATAAAAAAGTGAACGCTGTTGAGAATATTTATAACAACTTTTGATAAAACCGTAATATTATTCCATTTATTGAGATAAATAAAGTTCAATGGAAAATTGTTATTTAAGCATACCCACTCAGAATTTCTGCTACTCTTAAACAATACAGATAAATTTCTGTTAGTAACCGAATATAATAGGACCTACTTAAAATTCAATTCACAAATCGCTATCTTACAAAGAACACTGTTTGTGACAGAAGGAAATTATGAAAGCTCGACTTATATCAATTGCATTTAACCAACCAAACAAAGACATAAATATACAACAAACATGTACATAATATGAAATCACAATTTTGAACAGAAAAATTCTTCTGTGGAATAGAATGCATTAACCATCAACACTTTTCAAGGGTGTCACATCCATTGTTTGGATGGTCTCGGATAGATGGTTGTATTCAAATAACTGTTCGTCTTCGCTCGATTAATTTTGTTTTTTAGTAACACTAGGTTGGTTGTGTCTGGTACACAGTTTTTAGTATTTTCATTGTTATTTTTTTAATGAATCATAAAGTAAATAGGATAGGATTATTTATGGAATAACACATCGGCCAAATGGCTTCCATGGCTTCGCATGCGCATACGCACTCGTTTGTCGAAATTTTCCATGACTATTATGCATAAATGTGGTTAAATTTCGATGATGCAACGTTGAATCTCCTCCTTTAATGCACGGGTGATTGTGGGCTTGTTGACAGACCCGTGATTTCAAATAACCACATAAAAAGAAATTTAATGGTGTTAAATCACACGATCTAGGGGGCCAATTCTGATCACCGAAACGAAAGAGTATACGACCTGGAAATGTCTCATGCTGTAATTGAATTGTTTCGCGGGCTGTATGGCATGTGGAATCGTCTTGTTGAAACCACATATTGGCCACATGGATACCATCCAATTTCGGCAGAAAGAACTGTGTTATAATGTCGCGATATCGAGCACCAGTAACAGTCACTGCTTGAGCAGCCTTATTTTCAGAAAAGTATGGTCCAATTATGCCTCCAGCCCAAAATCCACACCAAACAGTGACACATTGTGGATGCATTTGTTTCTCGACAATCACATGTGGATTCTCAGAACCCCAAAAGCGGCAATTTTGGCGATTAACAAAGCCATCAAGGTGAAAATGCTTCAGTTGTTGTGTTAACTGAATTTTGTAAGCATGGAGACACAGATCTTTAGTGAGTATACGCTGTCGAGAGCTTCTTGAAATTTGCATTTCTTGTCAACGACGCCGAATGGAAGTTCCTGGATTGTCACCGACACTCTTACGCACTGCTTCAATATTGACGTTTGAACGGCTTATTTTTGGACGACCAGTGTGTTTGACATCTACAACGGATTCAGTCTCCCTGAATTTTTAAATTAATCTCTTCGCAGTCGACGAAGTTAAAACACTATTCCGACCATATTTTGTATGAAATTTTCGAACTGAGGCCACCAAGCTTTCATTATTTTGAAATATTGTTCAATAATGAAAACACGTTGTTCTATCGTGTAACGCTCCATTTTTACTAACCCTAAACTGTCAGCTGTCGAATTGTGTTTTTTTAGGGTTGCCAACACTTTACTGCACAAATGGCGACAAATTCAAATCTTGCGTTAATTTTGGGACACCCATTATCTACTTGCGTTATTTCTGGTTTGACAACTATTTTAAAATACGTTGAATAAATTTCACTTCCTTTTTAAATAAATTTCCAGTCAAGTAATAGTAACGACTTATTTGCATCTATAGGAATCCATACTGTTACCATGTCGACTATCGCGAAGTGTTAAAGACAATCTTGTGCTAGAAAGACAGTGTCAATTGCCCTTGAATATGGAATTCCCCGTGTCCTCGAATAAACACTCCGAAACCTGCTTGTAATTTGGAATGAGTAAGGAATTTTGTTGAATACGTTGTTCTTACAGAAAGAAACAGTTATCGATGAAGGTATACCGTATGGTAAATATTTTATGTTGCTCAAATAAGTCTTTGCAAGTGTCTTCATGTCCCGTCCTTATTAGAACTCTCACTTCCTCATTTTGCTGCACGAATGTCTCTCATATTTCCCCGACGATTTACATCCAATAATTTCGTAGTTTGCTGCTGAATGTAAATGGGCATAATATGCTACCTTGGCTGCCTCATAATTCGACATCTGCCGTATTCTTCTAATCATGTATATTGCAGAGGCTAACTTTATCGGAGCTGTTCTTTCTGGAAATTCCATTTGGGATTACTACTTATTTTTAATCCCAGAAATTTTATATAATGGCTTTCTTTCATTACTTTTTGATGTTATTAGCAGATTTTGTGTTTTGTTGGTGATTGGGTTGGGTGGTTGTTGCTGAACCATTTTTTCCACCTCTTCCAATTATTTTCTACCGTAAATATTATTTATCCTAAAATTTCGAATATTGTTAAAATAGATGTATTATTCACAAAAAATACAACTTTTCCGGCATTTATGTTGACAGGCAAATCATTTACGTAGTTTATAAAAGAGACTGGTCCAAGCGTTAACGTTTTACGACTTCTGTTGTTATAGAGTGCACTTCTGATGCTTTACCCTTTCACTCTACAGTTTATTTCCTGTTTTTTATGAGTTTGTCGTCCTGTACTGTATCAAAAGACCTACTCGCAATTAGTCGACCATAAACTGTAAATTCTATTTCTTCTCCCTGCTACAGATATGGTAGCTAGGGATTTAGAATGTTTTCACTCTTACAGACATAGTCGACTTGTTTTTTTATAAACCGATACTGCAATATATTAAGGGTTGTTGCCTTCAAAGTAATTCAATATTCTTGCTCTTATGACTGTTTCATTTTAGCTGTTACTAGTGCACTTATATCTATTCGTATTTCTT
Source organism: Dermolepida albohirtum (assembly GCA_031893035.1). Lineage (NCBI taxonomy): Eukaryota > Metazoa > Arthropoda > Insecta > Coleoptera > Scarabaeidae > Dermolepida > Dermolepida albohirtum. The sequence continues at coordinate 113,955 of JAVIWB010002555.1, forward strand.
TAGATAGCAAGGAATCCTTTATTGTATTTTTTTTGTTTTTTGATATATAAATTGTTTTATAGACTTTCTTGTCGGTTTTTTCGATTTTTGCTTTGTTGGGGAAATTTTTACATATTACCTACAGCATTTTTGCTGTTGCCTTTCCTGTTTGGTCCACTTGATCATCAAAACATCCTTATTTGAGTAATTGTCGTTTTCCATTTCGGTTACTACAAGTAAATCACCAAACAAAAATTGTAAATACTCATTGTTTACTATATTTTAAACATTTATTGAGGATATGTATAGACAGTGCTATTACGTGTTAATTCAGAAGTAAATTGTGCAATCGAATACAAAAGAAAACATCCGAATCACTGTAGCTAAAAAAAAGTTATGTGGTTTAAAGTTGCACTTATTCATAATCACTTTATGAACCGTCTACATCAAATTTGTCAAAAATAATAGCATCACAGTAAAACTTGAGGGGTCTTCTACTTATTATAATAACAATAAAGCATTAATTGCCCAACAGTATACATATATTAATAAGAGGACAATTGGTAACATAGGAAATATAAAGATTGAGCTCATCAATATACAAAACTTATATCTAAAAATTAGCAATTAAAAGCTCTACATGTCTTACGGCATACTAAAAATATTTTGTAAATCTTTAGTGGAACAACTGAATGTATTGCAACTATCACCATATTGATTATATGAAGTACACATAAATGAAATGAGAAATTTAATTAGCATATTAGTGCGTGCCGGTGAAATAAAGAAAGTTTCCACATTCCGAACAGCCAGATATGATACATGAATGTTCAGTATGCTCGGAAGGAGAGACAAGAACAATCTCGTAATTATACTCTAGTAGAGATTTCTTACTGGTGTAAGACTTAATCTTACATTTACATGTATTTAATGTTAACCTATTTCGCTACACCATTCATAAACACAAATTATCCTATAAACCCACACAATCAGCTTCAGACGCAATAATCTAAAAAATTTTTACGTTATTTGCAAGCATCATAATCTGACAATTAAACAAGCTCTAGCAGGTCGTCAATAAAAAGTAAAAATAAAAGTGGTCTTAAGTTAGACCCCTGCCATACTCCAGATGTAATAGAACGATTAGAAAGGTAAGATCAAGATAAACTCGATAACGAGTTACCCCAGATATCGATGTTTCGATAAGAGATGTCCTTAGTCAATGCGATCAAAGACTTTAGCCATATCAGTGCAAATAACGTTTACCTGGCTATATATAGCCAATGCCTGCGAAATATATTAAGAAAAGATGCAGATATTTAATATAGTAGAGCGCTTGGAGACGAAATCCTGGTTTGCCGTCAAAACAATGCTGCTCCGAGGAGTAAACACAAAAATTGTAAATACAATGTTCATTCGAATACCTTCACCCTGTTAGATACCTATGTTACCGGTTTGTAAAAAAGTGGAAATGGACCTGACAATGTCAGGTCCATCTCCACTTTTGAATATGGGACATACCCTTACCAATTTCCACGTAGAAGAAAATGTAGCAGCATTTCAAATCCAAATTTGTTTTTTAATGACTTCATCGCAATTGGGACTTCCATTTCTAAAAAAGATACAAATTCAATAAAAGTTTTATTAGAAAAGTAGTCACATTCGTCAAAAAGTTGGTAAAATCACTAAAAACACTACAGAAATGATCGGCAAAGCCATCGACAATCGATTTTGAAATGTTGTAAGACAAACCATCTTTATGCATTTAAATCGGAATCGCAATGCAAAATATTTTTTGTTCTTAAGCCTAACATTTTCAATTATTTCATTGAACACTACTTCGAATAAATAAATTTATTATTTCGGGGACTCCTGTAATATTTATCGAAAAAATCATATAAATTTGAAAAAAAAAATTGCATGCAACATTCTTAATAAGGACCATGGAAATCGGTTCGGCGAAATATACTTTTTCTTTATTATAATAATAATAATAATAATAAGTTATTGATGTTACATATACATACACACGTCATTGCATTATCATGTAAAAATAAAAACACAAAAAAGAAAACCTTTGTGGCCCACAATTAATGCGCCACCAAACACGTTAAAACCCGCAAGGTCTATACAAAACAAAACACCAGAGTAACGATTAAAACATAAAAACTCAAAAATGGTAATGTCAAAATTTATACTTCAAAAAGTCATTTACTGAATAGAAAACGTTCACCATCAGCACCTTTTTTATCAATCTCTTGAGCCTAATCCATGGTAGGCTCCTAAACCTATAAGGCAAAGCATTGTATATCTTCACGGCCATGTAATTTGAACTTAACTGACTTTTCCCAATGCGATGATACGGTATGACCAAACTACTCTGGTTTCGTGTTTCATATTCGTGAAAATCACCATTTTTGCAGAACTTATCTGGCGACTTATGAACAAACTCCAGGCAAGCAAGTATATACAATGATGGGAGGGTCAGTATTTTGTGTTTTCTGAATAGGTTTACACAACTTGTGGTATTAGATACACCACTAAGGGCTCTGATTGCACTCTTTTGCATCCTGAAAACCGCCTCAGCCGCGCCAGACGCGCCCCACATCAATAGACCATACACAACCCTGCCCTGAAAATTTGCATAGTACACAGTCCTAGCCGCCTCGGATGTAGCCACTAGTTTCACTCTTCGTATAGAGTATATTGCTGATGCCAGATTGCGACACAAGTTATCAATGTGGCACTCCCAACTCAGGTTGCTCGCAATCAGCAGGCCCAGAAACTTAATATTCGCTTTGGGCTTTATTAACGGGAAAGTTACTCTAAACAGCAATTGATAAACCAAGCTAGTCATCCCAGGCTGGATGAAACGACGCATTTTCCTCTACCCATGGAAAATTATGATGCATAACATTGCACTCAAAACTGTCAAAGGGAAGAAGTAACATATTTTAGATTTGAAACACTATTAAACTGCCTAAATTTTAATATTTCGCAAAACTTATTCAGTGCTACTGCTTGATTACAGCTTTTATCATTATAAAAGGCGGATAAGTAAGATAATAAGTTGTAAATAAATCTGTTAATATATCTTATTCATCAATTGTGAGTGTTCTAGATAAAAGCAAACTTATCTAAACAAACGTATCTAACGACAAGCTGTTGGAATGGCGAAAAAATATTACAAGCCAGAACGACTCAAGTCAAAGAATCACCCTGCCGCACCGCTAGGGCGAATAACATTACTCAGTACTAGAAATATCAGAGAAATATCAGAACTAAGCCAAATTCAAATATGAGAAAATCACTTTTACATTCACTAACATTTTGATAGTACACATGAAATTTAATACTGCTGAGCAAAATTAGTTTCTTCCTTAACTACGATCAACAATAATAGTTGGAATACCATTTACATATCTAATTTTCAAACCCTTGTCACCGTTCTTCCATTGAGATTTCAAAGATTCTCTACACTTAGCATACAACTCCCTCTGATGGGCTGTCTCTTCATTCCCCAAATACATTTCCTCGAATTCATCATTAGATTTTAATTTGCATTTATTTTTGAAAACATCTCTAACTATAAACTATATAACCTACATAAATAATAAACTATATAAAAAGACTATAAACAGATTTGAAAAAATAACACTAATGGGACGGGGGAAGGTTACGAGGAACAGCACCAAGGTACATAGCATTGCTAAAATGAATTACACACGTATCTGATTTAACTGTCTTGATTAAGTTATTGATGGTCTCAAGGTCTGTGTCTAAGCTATTTTCAAGAATGCCATAAATTATCTTTGGTTTCATGCTCTATTGATTCCAATGATACAGATGTTAATAGAGTTAATTGTGACTCAAGTTTAGCAAGACGGTTTTCAATATCGCTCAGTAATGATTTTATTTCGGCAAACCGATTAACTGAATTTAACGCTCTTTGATTGTTACATCTCGAACAAGTATTTGTCAGAGAGAAAAAATAAAAGAAGTAAGGGAGAACACTAGGACACACGCTTCCCCTAGCGCTGCCTGACACAGGGATGTAAAAAAATACACAAAGGAAAGAAGGTAACAGAAACAAAAGCAATAATCTTATAAATATAAATATGAATTATTTAACTAATCCAAAGATATTAAAATATCTCTAAAACGATTGAACTTGGGTATAGAAAAAACTTAGGATAGTTTTCCCAGAATAACTTATAGAATACAAATATGCAATAAAAAATACATTCTATTTAAAATAAACTATTAACGACTTTCGGTTTAAGTGGAAGTGCAGCCATCATGAAAATAGTTTCTTTTAATAGAACATGAGCCCTAATATTTATCCTAAAATTTTCAAAAGAAAAAATATAGAAGTACTACAATATGTCTAACGAATAATTTCAATGAATCACCTGTATAGAATTGCAAAAAAAATATTCAACGCCATTTTGTTCAACTACGTTATATAGGCGAGTAAATACTTTAGTTGCGGTTTAAGTTCCTTTTCTTAGGTTTCGTATCTCAATTTTGCATTATGTTCGTCAATCTGACTTGTGAACTCTTGGGCCATCGCGGTCGTTGTCCATAGTTTCTTCTCGGTTTCCGGGCTGAAATTGCATCTTCGACATTTATTTGCTAAAGTTTCGTTCATTATTTCAAGGGACACTTTGGGGTTGCTTTAAAACTTAAGATCCGTTAGTTAGGGACAGATGAGTTATACAAAGTCATTAGAGCGTTATATTTACGACGGAGTTATATTGATAGATAAGGGCTTATCCGGTTTTGTGTAAAGGATATTCATCATCAGGAATAAGATTTTTAGAATGTTTTAAGGTTTAGGATTTTGTGGCTACAGTACTAAAGGTTACAGGATAAAATTTAGACAGAAGCAAATTAAATTTGCTATTTAGTTTCCATCTGTACTTAACAAATACAGGCCTGCACAATGCTTGCATTGAATTGTACAGCAACATGTCTACTGACCTGACGCTTTAATGAAATTCTGTAAACACCAAAAAAACGCGTCAGCTTCTTACAAGCAAAAATCTAAAATAAAAGTGTTATTTAAAATATATACTGGAGAAGTAGTAGAGATAGAAGGAACTTCCTGTTATTTTCTGACGATCGAGTTTCAATAATACATTGTACATGACTTCGTACATTAGATCGTATATGGCAATAATGAAACCTTAGATTAATAATTGTTAATGACGCACAGAGTTAAAAAAGCCGTAAGTTACGTAAACAGTTCGCTATCGATTCATTAGATACGAAGCAACTGACGAACTTCGTACTAGCGTTATCATAACAGTATAGATATGCACTTTTCTCAGTTATAATGAAATTTAAATGATCAAATAACTTTGAGAACTGTTACATATTGTTAGATATCATTTTAAATACGTAAATATCTTTTTCCCAAGTACATAATTTGAAATTTTTCAATATGCAATATGGGACAACTATTACATAAAGAATATATTTTTTTTATTTATTTATTTAGTTTGTTTAACTAGTGGCTTGGTTTCTGTGTATTAGTAAGACCCGAATTATGGCAGTATAAACACCTCGTTACATTATCCTGGACAAAAACGGAGCTCTGGGAAATTTATTTGACTTATTGATTTGTAGAATATAAGATGATTGTTTATATCATACCACCGTATCCAAGAGATATAAAGATGTAAAGATGTGAAGATGTGAAGATGTGAAGATGTGAAGATGTGAAGATGTGAAGATGTGAAGATGTGAAGATGTGAAGATGTGAAGATGTGAAGACTTGAAGATGTGAAGATGCGAAGATGTGAAGTTGTGAAGATGTGAAGATGTGAAGATGTGAAGATGTGAAGATGTGAAGATGTGAAAATGTGAAGATGTGAAGATGTAAAAATGTAAAGGTGAAAAGATGTAAAGATGTGAAGATGTGAAGATGTGAAGATGTAAAGATGTAAAGATGTGAAAATGTAGAGATGTAAAGATGTAAAGATGTAAAGATATAAAGAGTTCCAGGAAAGAAATTTCAGCTTGGAAGGTGTTCCGAAGCGAAATATATTGATAGTGTCAGGAAGATGTTCAAACTCATGAACACGAAGGCTATTGCGAGGTACAAGAATATCCGGACATTCATGCACTGATAATTCGTACTATTTTTCGCGAATATATTCTAGAGAAGTAGTTTTGTTCCCTTTGGGCAAGTCATTCCTCAACAGACGACTAGATAGCACGACGCGTTTCATAGTATCACAAGATGCTTAAAAAGCTCTGAAATGGTTCACTTTCTCTTCACATCTTGTTTGGTAGAAAATCTGGCTTTACTTCTAGGATGTGCTTTATAAAGCATCTAGCATATATGCCGACATCTCCTTTAAGAAATAAGTGATAGTCATTCGTCCTCTTTACAGTGAAAGCAATTGTGGAGCGCGTAGTGATGTAATCCCAAAAGATAGTCACCATAAAATGATACGCTAAGATGTGACTCTCCAGAATCGTTGATGTACTCAAAAACATTCTCTCGAGACCTAGCATTTAGTTTCACAATCCGACCCATTGCTCCAACGCTTGCATCGAATATTTAATAAAAATCATTCACTCTAGAGCCTAAAAATCGACCAAAGCTAAATCGCGCTATTGGCCCATGTGCAGGGTAAGCTGAAAGAAGAGAAGTTTTCCGTTTTCGAACGACGACGATCTCTTTAGGCGTGGGATGACGATGTGTCTAGATTTTAAGAGAAATATAGAAAATTTGATTTAATGACTGATTTCAAAGGATGGATAAGTCCATAGAATGCAGTGAAAATTATTTTGAATGATTGTGAAAATTAAACCGCTATTACAAAACTCCTTGTGTAAGTCAAATAATAAGTTAGTATCTAGAAACAGTTATAGACAATATAGGAACAGTAAAAGAAAAGATCCATAATAGAAAACCAACAAAATTATTCTATAACGTTAAGAAAAGTTCCATTAAAAAGAAAGAAATAGGTACCAGAAGAAGGATAGTAAATGTAATAAGAATTAACGAGATAATAAACTGTTAAGAAGAGAATTAGAAAGAGAAAATGTCGGAAAATATCTTGAGAAATCACAAGTGTGATGAAGAGAAAACTGGATTAGGTGAGGTTAGGAAGTATATGATGCTAAAATTATTCAAGGACAAAGAATTTTACTTAGACATCGGCGAATCCCATTCCGAGATATGGATGTAAAATGACGTTGGTAGAATGGAAACACTTGTATAATACATACGAACTTTAAATTTCGAAAAATCTTGCCTGATAAACGCAGATCGAAAATCAAGGCGCTGTAATATTTTTAACCATTTTTTAAATGGGAGATAAGTCTTGAATTCATCATCATGTCTCTATATCAAAATGTTGTGAAGTGTTTTGAAAAATGAAGATTTTTCCAGTGAAAGACAAAACTCGATATCAGCGAATACACTTCTCATGATCGCTTTTGAGAATTTCAAAGCACGATGCTTATGTATTTCTTCATAACTAACCCACGATCCGTGTAGGTTGCTATTACGAACATTAAAAATGGTGAAAAATGTATTGACAAAAATAGCACGAATTTAATTTTAGGCTGAACTACTGTACTGAAAACTGAATTTTCAGTGCAGTAGTTCAGCCCTGAAGATGTCCCATACAAATGGGTACGAAACGTCGGCAGATATACAAGTGACGCTGTTCCAGCCCGGAAACCCAGAAGCAGATAGCATGGACCACGACCGCGGAAGTCTACGTACCAAATCAAGAAGTCGATTGTTTGAAATTATTAAAAATTCTATTTGGAATTAAATTAACTACATTTTTAAGTATTATCAGTGCCTTAGTGAGGCATTGTCTCTGATCCTTGAAAAACTAATATAGTTAAATAAATCAAATAAGTTTTACAAGTGCAAAATTTCTACTGCGTTTTTCTAGTCATTATTGCATGCAATTAGCCTGTAACCTTATCGGCTCCACTGATATATATCTCTTATATATAACTTAAATTAGTTTATTTCCATTTTTAAACTTTCTCAAATTTATTTTTGTAAGAAATTTCAATTTATTTTCCTTTATTTATAATTAACTTTTACATTTTAATGCATTGCCATCTATCAGACAGATTTTGTACTAAATTTTGTGTTATATTTCTAATGGAACGTTTTTAACGATTCTTATAATCCAACTAAAATTTATAGCGATACTTTTGATATTTGATATACAAACAAATTGATTATTTTTAAGTTTCAATACTAGATTTCATCTGCATTTGTTGTTGTAAATAGTAATTTTTCGTTCAATGTATTGTTTATGATAAACCATCTTCTTTTACCATTTCATAATCTTATACGTATACAAATTTCTATTTTGTTTATGCCATTATTTATTACATCGAAACCGGCTTTCCCTGGAATATCTGTTGTTCTCTCATCAAAATGTCAGATAGTCCTTGGTGATGCATTCATATTTAAATTATTCCTGGAATTTATTCGATATTGTGATTGCACTAATATATTTTGGTATAATGCATCATCTTATCTCTCAACTTAAACTAATAGATACATTGTTAGAACTACATACAACTTTAAAAACTATACACAAATGGAAATGTTTTTGTATGTATTTTGTTCTCTATTGAGATGTGGAGTGCACCTCTCAAAAAATTTATCAAATCTATTAGTTTCTAAGATATACGAGGTGTGGCAAGTTAATTCCCGTATTGGTATAAAATACATGAAGACAATTGAAACAGTACAAAAAAATTGTATTTATTATTATTGGAAAAGTATTTTATATTTTTGTTTCATAAAAAACTGGTACAAAGAACAAATCATTAATGTGTTTCTTAAAGATTAAAATTCGTGCCCGTATGCTTACAATGTATGTGAAATTCTTAAAGCAAATACTATATTTGTTGTATCAACAATACATCGATAAAAATGTGAAAATTTACGTGTTTTTTTTTATTTCAAGGCTACTTCACAAAATTGAAGAAAGATAAATTTAGTTCGTTCCGGTCAACTTTCGAAGACTGTTAACAGCGTCCTACAAACACTCGAATTGCTACATTTGTGAAACGTTCAAAATATTGCACACTACAATTTTGAAACAGATTCACAGTTCATAATTTGCTCTAGAACATGTCCGGTGGATACCACATCAAGAGAACGAAAGTTGATAAGCGGAGTTGAAATGTAGTAATTACTACTGATCCAGAAATAATAAAAATAATCCATTTTTTTGGAGTTTATTTTCAGAATTTAAAAATACAAAATCAGTTTTATATAAAAAAAGAAATATTGTTATTATTTACAAATTGGGAAAATTATTCATTTTAACAAGTATTAACTACGCCAAATAAATGTGGATAATTTTTCTTTGATTAATGCAAAGGAAAATGATCAGTTTTGGTCAATTAAAAAAATATATTTTTCAACACAGTAATGCTTGGCCGTACATTTCTTTGGGGACGAAGATACACCATAAAGATAGCTTCTGTTAAAAAGATAGCGTTAATTAAATATTTAAAATACGTAAGAAGCATACAAAATAATGAAGTGGTTATTTTTTAGTAAATATATTCCGAATTTCCATTTGCTTTACATATTTAAAAAAGGGAACTTGTCCTACCAATCATCGCGTAAAATCAAATACATATGACTATATGTTATGATAAAATCAGCATAGTAGCTGTCAAGTTGTAAATGAATAATTGCCAAGTTCTTAAACAATTTGCCATAAAAAAAATTTTAAAATAAATACGCAATTATAAGCTTATTTTTCAATTACAATAAAAAGACAGGATACAGACATACATATATACGCACATATCTAGTAGCTTCTTTTATATTCTTATTAGCCGTCCTGTTTGTCGAAGTATACTTTTTATTCTAAAGCTAATATATTAAGATGAACTTTTCCAAATCATCTTAATATCTAAACATCATAATAATAAAAAAAATAATACCGGCAAATCTAAATGTCGACATTACTGCTAATTTACGACATTCGCCGACAATATACGATTATGTTTGAAATTAGAATAACCGTTTTAATATTATTTGTTTAATTTAAAAAGATTATCGCATTAGTGAGGTTAGAATATTTGGTAACTTGTTTACTTGTCTCTTCGACTCGAAAAGTTTGTGCTTCTTCGGTAATTAATTTAAGAATATAATTAATTAACTTTTGTGTGTTGTGTTTAATGTGACATGTAGGTGTTACAAAATATCAGTGCAACATACGCATATATAAAAAAAATATTTTTCACGTTACGTTGAAAACAAGTCCTGGAGATCTAATAAAATTTACGAAATGCTGAAATGGATATATACAAATAGGTATGACTTATATTATTAAATTTCTTTAGTTGATATTATATTCTTTTGCGTGTCGATTTTGAACAATAGGTATATTTGAATTGCATATGAATAAAACCAATTTTACCTAGAAATATGTTGAATTAAAAATTGTCAATATAGTGGTTAATATTATAAAGTTAAATCATTGTCACACAGCAAAAATTCTATAAATATGCAACACAAATTTTAATTATTGTTAATTTCTTTAGATAAAATAAAATGGGAAATTTAGAATTTTAATAAAAAAAATATGGTCAAAATGGTTGACAGTTCAGATCACTTAAACTATCTTAAGTTGTTGTAATATACTATTCATACATGCATGATACCTTTTATGTTAATTAGTTCTAAAAAACTATCACTAACAATCACGCGGGCTTCTGTAAGCACGTGTATCAAGGCGAGTCCTAATAATAACAATTAATGCAAAAAAATGTACATATATAAATTTATATATGTATAGTTATGCTTTACAAAACTAGTATAGATTTATATTTTAAAATTGTATTAGTGAATAATTTAAGACTGTTCTGTTTTCACAATAAAAATATTCAATTTTATATTTTTTATATCTCACTAACGTAATGCTGACATTTTCCATCTTGTCATCGGCTTCTTTATTATTTGCCACTGTTTCTGACTACCAGCTAACAACTTGGCACAAACATCATTGATTACATGCATCGATTCTTGTAAATAGTCTATGGCAAATGAATTCCGCCAAAATGTCAATTGTGTGACATTGTATTTGTTACCCTATATATTTATTATTATTATATTCATGTAACATTTTCATAATTTTTATTTATGAGTATATGACAATTATAAATATTTTGGTTCTTTTTACTACATTTTTCCGAAGATATATGTGGAAGTATACCTTCATACACTAACGTAACAAAAATTATTTAAAAAAATAAAAGTTTTGTTTATATATTTTTTTCGTGCATTCAAAACATGTTTGTATTCAATAGTAAATTGGACTAATGTAGTAAAAAACATTTTTTTAAGAAAAAAAATGAAATTTGTATATACAAATACATCCATTTATAAATTTTATTCTATAAATAAGATTCTTTTGGATAACAGATGACATATTTACATACAAAGGGCACTAGGAAAGTTTTGCAATATGACGCAACAATGAATCGTAGGAAGCTGCTTGTTACTGCATGTTGAGACATGTTCATGTGTCCATAGTAGCCGCCGCGCCATGTCGATGGGCTCAGTTATTCATTAGCAGTGAGAGTGTAAAGTGCTCACGATGGCATCGTGGTCACGAAATGAGATAAGGGCAGTTTTGCGTTATAATTTCGGGCGTGGTTTAAACATAGACCAGTGCTTCGAAGAAATGACTCTTGCACTAGGTGGTGTTTATCCACATCGCACAACGATATTTAGGTGGTATAGAGAATACCAAAGGGGAAATTTACCTGCGGAGGATCCTGAGAGACCGGGAAGGCCACAAACGTCGGTTATGGAGGAAAACGTTACTACTGTGAGGAAAATGCTTCGCAAAGACAGGCGAGTGAGCTACCAACAGATAAAGGGTACTTCAGGCCTAAATGCATCAGCAATTCGTTCGACGTTCGTGACAGGTGACGAGACTTGGCTGTACTATTACGATAATGCCGACCAAAGCTCAAAACAAAGTTTCGATGATGAGGACACACCCTAGTTGTCAGAAAATCCCGATCTGTAAAGAAGAAAATGGTAGCTATATTTTTCAAATGGAGTGGAATTATGGAACGCGTCGTTTTTGACTCACAGAAGACAGTTACAGCTAGGTGGTATACTGAACAGTGCCTGCCTAAAGTCAGTGGATCTATGAAGAACCCGCGGCCAAAGTCAAGAATGGACACCTGATTCCTCCATCACGACAATGCTCCAGCTCACCGCGCCAAAGCCCGCACCGAATATTTGACCACGATAGGATTGAAACTTCTCGAGCATCCTCCCTACATTTCAGATCTTCCTCCCGGCAACTTTGCACTGTTCCCTCATGTGAAAATAAAGCTGAAAGGGAGGTGGTTTTCCAGTGATGAGGATCTTCTGCGGGCTTGGAACAACGAGTGTGCTTTACTCCCTGTGAAACTTTTCAGAACTGGTTTAAAGATTGGTTTCGGAGGATGGAGAGGTGTGTTGAGTGTAGAGGAAATAACTTTGAAAAAATTAAATAAACAAAGTTGTATTGCAAAACTTCCCTAGTACCCTTTGTATATATAACATCCACAAACTCTACTCCGATCTAGGTTTGATATGATACCATAGAATTGTGCGTCTCGCTAATTTCTAATTCAAACGAATTTACTCTTTTACGCATAAGATTCGAACTAGATACACTTCTTCAACCAAATGAAATAGGTTCAGTTGAAAAGGATCGTTTCGGAGCAATCATCCATAATTCATTGCATTTCTATATTTTCCGTTTTAATCTATTATGAATTCCAAAAGATTTAAATATAATAATAATAATTTATTATACTACAGTAATATACATCGTCAGTAACAGGATTATAAACTAAAAATATATAATATATAGATGAAATTAAATTAGTTAGTACTAAAAATAAATTAAACTACATAACAAAAACAATAATACAAAGAGGTACATATAAAGCATATATGTATGTAAATATATATCACAAACAAAAAATGGGAAAAAAATTAAATTACTGTAATTGAAATCTCGTAAATAGAAACTTTTACAATGATATTAAACTAGTATTGAATAATTAATTAATAATTAAAATCAGGGCAAACAAAATTAATGCTTCTACACATTAATACTACTGGTGACTGAAAATAATGCCGCGGACCATTAAATGGTAGATAGAACATAGTGTTGATCGGACTGTTTAATCTAGGATTATTTATGTTTAAAATCAGGAACAAACAATATTATTAATTAAAAGACGAGTATAATTCGAAATACAGTTCTTCGGTTACTCAACGAAACGGCACCGTTACAATAAAAGTCGTGTGGTAGAAACGTGTAATGGTGGCGATAGTACATAGTTTTATTCATTTTCTCTAAATATTTTCAATCAAGTTTATATAAAATAAATAGCCTGTATTGCATACGTCTGAACAGCATTCTAATTTTACTTGAACAAATGCATTTACAATAAGTATTTTACTACTTAGTTATCTCTTATTCCCATTCAAAATGTTAAGTGTTTTAGATGACTGTTTACATATCTCCAGGACATGATCGTCGAATGTCAGCTACGAATAAAATAACACGTCCAGATCTCTAAATCTCTTATTACAGTTTTTTGTTGATTTTCCATATATACTATATTACAAAGGAAATAGTATTCAATTTTCTAACAGAAATCATAACTTTACACTTCGCAACGTTCAGCAACAAATGTTCTTGTTTTCATTTTAATTACAAAGGGTTTCAAGATTAGTCTGTAAAGCATTTCGGTGACCTAAGGTATCTATTTGTCTATAAGTTTTCAAATAAAGAAATACAACAAGCAATTCGCTGACAGTCCACTCGTCATTAACAAATATATGAAATAAGAGCGGCACCAAAACGAAACCCAGTAGTACACCGAAAATTAACTAATAACAATTGGACTGGAAACCAAGATACTCTACATCATTCATACGTCCTTTCAGGTACGAATGAAGAAGCTCAATAATATATTCTGAAAATCCAAACCGATGCAACTCAACCAAAATCACATCGTATTCTACGCGATCAAAAGCTTTTGAGAAATGGGTATAAATCCTGTCAACTTGACGACGATCATCCAAAGCTTGTGAAACCTAATGGACAAATGTATACAATTTAATAATTGTGGACCGCCCCTTAATAAATCCATCTTGCACTAAAGATAGTTTATTAATAGCATGAATATACATTGCCTCGAGTAATATTGCCTCAAATACTTTAGAAAGGTTACATGCTATGGACACCGGACGATAATTTTTAATCCCAGTCCATTCACCAGATTTGAAAATAGTTATTATTCTAGACAATATCCATGTAACAGGAAACTTCATCAATATCAGATTAAAGATATGATGAATTGGTTTCAGAAAACGTAACGACAATGTCTAATAATAAACTCAGAAATCCCATCTGGACCCATAGTAAGTTTGCCCTTCAAACTGGCCAATCTTCGAAGAACATCAGATTTGGTGAACTCTTAAAATAAATCCCTATATAAAAATATTATCAATAGTATTATGAGATACATCAATGTTGACCATTATGTACACCGATGCAAAACATTCACCAAAGGCGTTCTTTATAACAGTAGGCGAGAACAAAACCACCTCACCCAATGCCATCCTGTATCTAAGAAAACTCGATAATCTGTTTGGATTCATTATCATGTTTCTGTCAATATCAATTACATCATTACAACAAAACCAGATATAAAACGGAAAACCACCCTCACTATTATATCCGCAGTTATATCTCATGCTTCATTAACATTCTCACAATCAAGTACGGAACCCTAAAGCACTTGTCCGATTAAAAAAAATTAATAATGGTAAGACCCGTTTTAAAAGGTGGTGTTTTTTTAACATTGTACTTGATGTCAAATATCGAATGATATGCATCCTCAGCCATTGGCGACACACTGACATACATGACAAATGTTCTGAACAAAAAATCAAATCTAGAAATCACTCGTAATTGTTTACATTATTCATTTCAATAGCTGCAGAGGAATTAAAGTTGCTTGTTTGTTAATAGCTAAAAATTCTATTGTTCCTTCGACACAAGTCAATTACTTTACCTATTATTAATGAGGCCAAAGGTTTTAGAATTTAAGTAGAAACGGTTGAGCTTGCAGGGTGCGAATTCATTTGGTATTTTGAAATACAATTTTATTTCTTTACATATTGCACAATTGGGTATCACTTCACTCGTATGGCTTCTATATAGAGATATCATAACTGGTTCAACCAACTATACACAAATAAGCAAAAATGTCACATAGATCTGGTTTTATGTAAACGAAAACAGAATTTAAAAAAATAATCATTTTTAAAATTTTCTGTGTCTTGCTGATTCCATGTGCCGTTTACAATCCCATTCTTCGCAAACCATTAAGCTCATATTGCACGCATCACATTTTACCATGCGATCATGGTATATTAACTATGGGAAAAGACCATGTAATGATAGATAGTTGAGGCAGGTTCTGACCATTTTTATAGTGCGCTACGTTCATTAGTTTCGTTTACTTAAAAACGTATCTGAGTTTTAACGAGATAGTGTTAAAATTCGTGCTCCGGTAAAGAACTTCTTCTTGGAAAGCTTATCGGCAACAAATAAGTAATAGATAACCTATTATTATGTACCTAAACCGTTAATTCAAACTACTATTTTGGTTCTTAATATACGGGCACTAGAAATATCTAAGGATATTTGATCAAAGTAATAAAATCCTATATATGGTTTAAATAGTACGTCAAAAGTATTTGTCAATTCAAATGTTCCACAAGAAATAGTTCTTTTATAGAACATCTAAAAAGCATAAGAAAATCTAAGCATATTTAATAAAAAATAAAATCACATAGATATATGGTTTAAATTGTGCATCGAAAGTATTTATCAGTTCCAAAATAGCTTTTTTTAGAATATCTCAAAAAAGAGAAATAGACAACTCGGTAAAATTATAGATGCAAAAATGAATTTAATATACTTCTTTAAATTATCTGATAGTTTTCGATTTTAATCAATTTATAGCGCTTTTTCTTGGAAAATTATTGTGTTTAACAATAAAACATTTTACTTTAGATGAAATGAATAGAACGTTAGGATATTTCAATATAGAGTGCGACAAGTCGGAGTAGCTGAGCGTATAGATGTTTCGCAAAATGTCATCAGGCGATTGTGGACATATTTTTGAGAAATCGTAGTCCCATTGGAAAATGTCCAGGATGTGGAGGATGTACGACGACAGCTCATGACAGATATTTGTTTTAATTACTAGAAAGTGGTCAATAGTAGTAGCACCTGAGTTGGCACGGTACTATATCGGATGCATAACTTAATCGTTCATCGAGATACTATGAGAAATCATTCCCATGAAACTAGACTACATGCTCGACGACTAATCAGATTACCTTTATCAAGAGGTAATCGCGGAGCAAGATTAGACTGATGTCAAAAAATCCGAAACTGGAATGAAAATGATTAGGCTAGAGTTTAGTTTACAGATGAATTCAGATTTGGACTTCATCCAGATTCTCGTGGGATAAGAGTATGGGGGTGATAATAATAATAATAGTAATAATCTTTTCCAACACAAAACAAATTACAAGACAAATACAGTGCAAAAAAATACAAATAAAACGTAAGTAATTACAAAAGTACATATATAAAAGAAAAGTGAAATTAAATCTAAATGAATAAAAATAAATCAATAAACATTAAGTTTACAAATGAACTGCTTGTTAAAACTAAAGCTAATAGAATGGATTTTCAAATAAGGCATTAGCATTCCGACTCATATGCGAAAGACGCGCTTTATATAAAACATTTGTTCGTACTTTAGGAACCAGAAAGGTGTCATTCGATCGAATTGAGCCTCGAGGAACGCGAAAGTATATCGGAGATAAAATCAACGATGAGTAAATTGTATTATTGATAACATTTATTAAAAATTTGGCACCAATTAAATCACGCCTAGCTGAAAACGATTGTAAATAGAAACCATGAAGCAAACTTACATAGTCAACTCTACGAGGAGAATACTCACCACTAGTTTTAAAAGCTAGGTATTTCAAGAATCTCTTCTGGACTCTCAAGTTACAGGTGTATGGTAAGTACATATTGTGAGAATACCAAATAATTCAAGTTTGGAACGATTTGGAAACATCGAGCGCTTGAGCTACCCCCAAGAAGTACATAGCTACATAGGTGGTACTGTTATGATATGAGACGAAATAATATTTGGCAGCCGAACAGAGCTCATTTTTACAAATGGTTTCTTTTCGACAACCCAGGATAATGTTGTCCAACCTATCGCATTCTCATTTGCTGGTATTTGCTGGCGCCGGTGGTCAAAATTTTTATTTTGTGCGTTCATATATCCTTGCATTATGAGAAACTAATTAACAAACTAGGGAATTAATATATTGCATGGCCAGTATAGTCTGCGAGCCTGAACCCCATCGAAAATATGTGAGGTATGCTTCAAAGAAGATACGAGCAGTTTTCCCAATGCTTTTAGATTCAGGGAGCTTCTGACAGCAGAAAGGAGACGTATATTTAAACAAAATATGAACAATGCTATTCTGTTGATGAACAATAACCGTAGAACTATAATTAATTAATGTTGAGGTCAAATTCTTTATTAAAATGTGTTGTATTTCTTGCTATCTGAAAAATTGGCTAAACATCTAAAAATATTGCACTGTTTTATTTGTTTTAATTTTCAAAATACTGTTTTTGGTTTATTACATAATTTTACGTAATTTTGTTACACTTTAAAACAATAAATAACTTTAAAACAATAAATAACTTTAAATATCAATATTTTTCGAAATCTGTTATTGCAAAGAGCATCTCTTGTATTTAGAAAATAATCCTTGTATTTATTTGTGTGTTTTTTATGCTGTTTACTATGGACGAAATAGTTTTACAAAAAAAGATACAATGTAAATAAAAATAAGTTCGTATTTATACCGTATATTTACATTAAGTATACAACAAACATAAACTTCTCCACAACGAAGCACACAAAAATTACTTTCCGGTTTTTGTATTTGTATTTCCATTCCTCGAACTATTTATACTCATAATAAAATTTTATGTAAACCGTCCATAGGTTTACACCAACATATATCTTAACTGTACTTATATCTATAAACGAATGAGTCGAAAACAAATAATAATCGCTACTCTGAAAATTTATATAATATATCCACAAACATAAATTTAAAAAATACCAAATTCAAAATTATAAGAAAAAAAACTAGTTTGAGAATTTGAATTATTCCAACCACAATTACAAATTTAGTCGTAATTTCGGTATCGCGACGATCAAAACTCCCCAAAGGCAAATAACGATACAGTATTAACGAGTAGTCCAGGCGTAGTTTTTCTTAATTGCTAATCGCAATTGTAATTAAAATGATTGTAGTCACCGTATTAGGTTAACAGAAAATTTGGAATTGATATTAAAGTAAAACGATAGCGCATCTATCAACGGTAGGAAATATCTTGGTCAAGGACGTATAACATTAAAGCTTTTATCAATGGCAGAAAATTACATTTCATATTTAAGGGTTGCTCTATGTATGGCTGCCAAGTAGGCGGTGTGCCATATTCATCCACATTCTGGTAAATAATAAATAACAAGTTATACGTAATAATTAAAACTTTGATTTAAATCTCGTAAATATTTGTGCATTTCAATGTACTATTGAGTAAATAACTGTTCATATAAATTAAATGACAATTGAACATCTGAACCGCGTATATTGGCAGAGTAAATTCTTGTTATTTACCCAGCGAAAAGGTATCGATACACCCATTCATACATTCAATAGACAGTAGTTTGTTTGAAATTATATAAGGGATCTGGAGAAGCATTTTCAAGATTATTACATATTAAAAAATGGAACACTATTCACCTTTTTGATATAAGTATATGCTTTTCTTCGGTATTTAACGGTGAGTGTACATACATCGTTCAATATTTGCAGCAACTTTCCAAATTTCCTATTGCCTCAAGTATTCCTTTGTAATTGTGAATAGTTAATGTAAATGTGTAAATGCTTGAGAATCTTCAATTTTTTCTGGCTTTCATTAATATTTATTAATCAACTCGTTGGGTTCTCCAATGAAGGTTAAATATTTATTATATTCCAATATAATATATATTGTTAACAATACTTTTTAAACATTTTTATTTTTAAATTAGCTATTTTTAATACCTTTTTATATTTTGTTCAGAGTAAAATTTGTAATTACTAACGAAAAAATTACTAATTTTAAATTTAGCGTCTTCAATTGTTCATATTCTAATCTAATTTTAATCGTTTCGCTTAAATTTATTTTATAATTGTTACTATCTATCTACCTTCTTGTAGCAATTTTAAATAAAGTGAGGATTTTTATAATTAAACTTTACTATTTTCTATATCATATCAACGTTTCATACAACTTTAAATGTAGTAATATAATTATAAATTTGTTATAATCTCGTTACAATTTTATATTAATAAATGACATTTATTAGATTATATGTTTGTCATACGATTGTTTGAATAGGCAGTTTAATAAATTTAAATCATAACTGAAATTTTGATAATTTAATTATAGACCGTTACTCAAATTTTATAGCATATCGTAATGTATAGACTGAAACATAATTATCATTATTAAATGTTATTGGAAAATGAATTTAAATTAATAAAAATTCTATTATGTGATCTAACCTTAGCTACCCATATACGATGTGATTTAAATATCATGCCTTGTCAAATTAATTAATTTTAGGAAATGATATTTTCAAATATTACTTTTAATGTAATATGTGATTATTAGAATATATATTGTTATGATATTTTCAAATAATATTACTTTTAATGTAATATGTGACTATTACAATACATATTGTTATGATATTCAAGAATGATACATTCAATACTAAGCATTTGAAACGATCAGTGATATATCAAAAAATTAGACACATACCGTTTACGAAAATTACCACATCAATGTTTGTACTGTGTATACGTATTTTGATAACTAAATTGTCGTCAGCAACAGATTATTACATAAATAATAATTTTTACCTTGTATACGTCCGTTTATTACACAAATGATTTAGAGTATATATGTTACGTTACTACGAATCCGGGTGCGACATTATTAGTAATACTCTGTTGATAATTACAACTTCGTTGTCGAAATACGTATACAGAGTACAAACATTAATGTGGGAAGGAGTTCTTTTTAATAAACTGATCATTTAATTAAACACCAAATATTGTATAAACAATAAACAACAAATACTATCTCTATAAGCCCACAATATTATAATCATATAACACATGGATCAATAAGTCCCGAGACTAACCCATAGATGGCGCTCGTAGTAAACCAGTAACCACGTCTTTCTAGAGTACTAACCTTTGCTTGATACGTGTCAAAATTTTAATTCGATCGGACCAGAAACAGCTGAGTTATCGAGGTTGGAGTAGTCGTTTTGTAGTTTGTTTAAACAATGGAAAAAACCGAGTTTCGTGTTCTGATAAAACATTGTTTTTTAATGGATAAAAACACCACGCAAGCAATTATGGATATGTTACCCGGACTCTTGTCCATACGATTTGTCGGTGGTTTGCCGATAAACGTGGTCGTACCAACAAATTCGGGTAGACCTGTGGAAGCCGTTACACCGGAAAATGTGAGTGAAGTGACAAAATTATAATGAAAGATCGTAAAGTGAACGTGAGATTGAGATGACACAGAACATTTACTATCCTTCATGAAAAATTGAGCATGAAAAAGGTTTTTTCCAAGTGGGTGCCGCGATTGCTTTCGATGGAACAAAAACAGCAACGAGTCGACGATTCAGAAAGCTGTTTAATTTACTCGCAACAAAAAAGATTTCTTGCGTCGTTACGTGACCATGGACGAAACATGGATACATCACTAACTCCAGAGTCGAAGCGGCAGTCAAGTGGCGCACATGGCGAAAGCCGTCCGAAACGTCCGAAAACGCAGCATAAACAATACATGGCGTGATTTTCATTGACTACCTCGAAAAAGGTAAATACAGTGATTATTATATTGACTTACTGGTGCGTTTGAAGGAGGAAATCGCAAAAAAACGACCGCACATATAATGCACCCTGCCACAATATGAAAACAATATTGAACGAATTGGGTTTTGATCATATATATATATATATATATATATATATATATATATATATATATATCACCCTAAAAGGTGATTATGTTGATGAATAAAAAAAAATTTTGCAAAAAAAATGTTGTTTTCATTGTTAGTCTCGGGACTTATTGATCCATGTGTTATATATATATATATATATATATATATATATATATACACGAAGATACAGAAAATATAGTGTTTGTAATTTCTTCTGCCAGTAATTGATGGTGCGTATCGAAGTTTGTATTAAATGAGCTGAGGTACATTTCGTTTATCGTATAATACTGATAGCTGACGAGCACTACAGCCGATCTAGTTCACACGTTTCACGGTTTGATAATAAATAAACGTTCTACGCAATCAACATCATTAAATTCATTCTAATATTAACGTTAAACGATGCCTTAGTTATTGCTCTTTCATTTGTTCATTCTCCCCTTATTTGAAACTGCATGCTTTTTATATAAAATGGCACGGGTTGTTAATTGATAGATATCAAAAAAGAACGTGGGTGTAATAATACAACGTACATATATTGAAATCATAAAAAAATCTTCACATTGCATGGTAGAATTTTAGTGTTACAATAAAGTAAGGAAAGTACTTCAAATAATAGTACATTTCCCCATATATAGTTTTCACTAAACAATATCAAATAGTTTTACTTAAATTTCAATGTAAATGACATGCTAAATTGATTAATTGAACAATACTTCAGAGAAATTGCAAACTATTCATTACAAACTTTACGCATTAATTATTAACTCAGTGATACGTAAAAAACTACAGTACCATATATTATCAACTTTATGTATGAATTATTAATTCAGTGACTCGTAATAGAAAGAATCTTTGATGTTAAGTAGTAATTGTTTCGACCTGGTCTTTCACGTCCCGTTCTACCAATTATGTAGTCGACTAGGCAGACCTCGGTTCACGCATAGACGCATGTTCCACCGAAGATGCAAATGCCACCAAGAACGGAAAAGCCGATAAGAACAAAAATGAATGAATAAATTACAAATCGAAAAGGGAAAAAACCCTCAAAGAACACATTTCAATCAGAAAATGTATATGCAAAAGACGTTAATAAAAGACATACCTTCGGTGGTGGGCAGGTTTCTAAGATCTTTTTCAAGCATGAATATTATTCTAAAATTATCAACTTCACCCGAAATTACTCAAGTACAGTGTCGGTTCTTATCCCTCAGCAGAGGAGTCCAAACTCAGCGGGAGAATTACACGACTACCCGCTTGGAAGTTCGATACTTAATGAAGTATGTTACACGCAGTCAACGCCAAATTCACAGCCAATGGTAAAAGGGGTGCAGACGACAATATCCTAGAAGATTTGAGAAAATAATTCGCGTTAGTCTGATTCTCGTGTAGACAGAGAGTAACCCCGCACACCTACAGTTCACCTATCGATGCAAGCGAAAGAGACAGAAAACCAGTATGATTCATTGCGTCGTACATACAGATAATAAAAACTCATAACATGATAAGGTTTGCTTTTTACGGCTTACATAAAAGACTACTGAATCGAATAAGAAATTAACATAAAATACGTCCAAGCTAAATGCAATATTTATAATAAAATAAACGGATATATGAGAATATACTAACGCGCCATTTGAGGAAGCTGAATTGAATGAGTTGGGTTTATTATCTTTAAACTGTCAGATATCGTCGGGAAGCTTAACAGACGTTTACGTATCTCCCTTAACTTAAAAACACTTACAGGAACATAACTATACTTACTTAGATTGAAGATTGTGGTAGTAAAACAACTTAATCTACTTATCTGTTTAATTAAACTTATTTTAATTTCTGCCATTAACATTAAATTCTTTAATTGGCTGTAAGTTATTAAGAAAAAATTCTATATACAGAGATAGTACCACTGCTGTATCCCAAAGAACGAGATCAGTCGGCAACTCCAAAAACCTTAATTGTTATGTCACGACAGTTATTGCTCAACCGGGGAAATTCTAATCGGCAATTTTCAGGTCTATTAAAAACAAACATGCAAGTTCTTTGTTTAAAATTAACTTTTTTATTACAAAATCTTAATCATGTTTTTTTGGAATTCGACGTTTTTTTGTACGTGGACCAAATTGTGAACTATTTGTTAGAATAAGTACAAGACACATTTATGTACATAAAATCAACATTCTCTACATGCACATCGAATATTCAAACAAGCATGTTGCAACACAATCAAAAGAACATCTTACAGCAATCTCTAGGAAAGCAATCGTGATTCTTTCACATTTCAAGATAATATTCTAATTGCTATTTACAATTTGTGCATAGCTTTCATTTAAATCTGAAAGATAATTCATGTGTTATCGTTCATGAAGTTTTCCCAAACATTCGTTTAAACTTAATCGCTGTCGGCATGATTATCGAGCGATTTGTACAAACAAAAGATTAGTAAAATCGGTCATTATAACGCGCTAACCAATGAAAATCAGAAAAAAGTGCGAACTTGGTTTATGCACTTTTTGATTTTAAATAAGATGAGAACTTCCTACAGTATTAAACGGCCAGCTGTAACTTTCTCTTTCAAAAAGAAACAGAGAATCATTAAATAAAAGAAAAAAGTTAATATACATATATATATATATATATATATATATATATACACACACGCGCACACACACACACACACACACACACATATATATATATATATATATATATATGAAGGGTTTTCCAATAGGGACTTGACAACTTTTAATTCAATTTGTGAACGCACCCTTTCACTAATCATCGAACTGTCACTGTCAATTTATTTAGTAAACTTAACATTTTCATCGTGGTAAAGTACACGAACGAACAACGTCTGCAAATTATAAAAATTTACTACAGAAATTCGGAGTCGGTGACCGCTACTTTAAGAGCGTTAACTCCGATTTTCGGTCGTAATTCTCGCCCTAGTAGACAGGCAGTAACAAGTTTAGTGCAAAAATTTGAATCTACATATTCGTTGTGTGATGTTGCCGTCCCAGTGAGACAACGGGTTGGTCGAAGTGTCGAAAATATCACTGCCGTTGAAACGTCCGCAGCAAATGATCCAAATCAGTCAATTCCACGGCGTTCTCAGGAGTTGGGCATTGCCCAGACCACTTTATGGCGAATTTTGCGTAAGGATCTTGGTTTACACCCATACAAGATCAAGCTGACTCAAGAATTGAAGCCGATGGACCATATGAACCGACGTACGTTCTCCGATTGGGCTCTGGAAAAGATGCGCCAAGATGATCAATTTCATCGCAAAATCATTTTCAATGACGAAGCTCATTTTTGGCTCAATGGGTTCGTCAATAAGCAAAATAATTGCTTATTGAATGCGAATTGGAAGATATGGATTTGGACAACATGTGGTTTCAGCAGGACGATGCCACAAGCCACACAGCACACGTTACAATCGATTTATTGAAGAGTAAGTTTGATGAGCGTGTTATCTCAAGAAATGGACAAGTCGATTGGCCGCCTCGTTCGTGCGATTTAACGCCTCTAGACTTTTTTCTTTGGGGCTACGTCAAGTCATTGGTCTATGCCAACAAGCCGACAACGTTGGAAGAGCTCAGAGCCAACAATGAACGAGAAATAGCAGCCGAATTGTGTGGCCGAGTCATCGAAAATTGGGTCCAACGAATCGACCGCTGCAAACGTGTCCGCGGTGACCATATGAACGAAGTCGAGTTCCATTCATAAATGTTTTGATTGTACTTCAACCCGATAATAAAGTTTTTGAAATATCTCAAATGGTCTGCATTTTATTTTGAAAAAAAGTTGTCAAATCCTTATTGGAAAACCCTTTATATATATATATATATATATTTGTCTCTCTCTCTCTCTCTCTCTGTGTGTGTGTGTGTACAAGGTGATTGAAACCGTCCGTGAGATGTATTGTGGGTACTGTTATGACTTTTTTTCTGTATGTATGTTCGTGTAGGGTTCGTGTTCTATTCAAAGAAAATATTTTCCTGATAGCTACACTTTCGGTTAAGCCAGAAGTCGTTAGGAGGTAATTTAGATGAAGCCTGTGGTTGATTAACTTAATCACTTAAGATTAATATATAACCCCTATCCACATTTTTTTTCGTACTTTGTATATGTATTTCAACAACTAAGTTGTCATCATCAGCAAATAATTACACAGTGTCGCATCTGGAAACCACGGCAGAAACCCGTACGAAACAAATTCCGTACACGATCTGTACCGTCGGAAGCCAAAACGCACACTGTGTTGTTAATTAATGTGGAATGGGGTTATATATCAACCTCAATCAGAACTCGTTACCAACTCGTTTATTTTAAATGGAAAGATGTACTTTTTGTTGCATATGCATGGGGTCGTGTGCACAACTTACATTCACTAACATATAATTAACATTAAATTTTAATATTCGTTGTTTATATCTGGCCATCCAAAAGTTATAATTTCAACATTTTCCACTCAATTGTCCTCAAGCGAGTTTATTTTATAACAAACAATCGCGCACTTAGCAGGTCAATTATGTCTCAACGAAGAACTTCGTTACAACGTATGTAGATGCACGAAGTGGACAAAATCGGTTAAATATTTGCAGTATCGTTTCAACACTTATGGGTTATTAAAATAATCTTTGCTAATACTTAACAGGTCTGTAGATTCACAAACCAAACATTTGTTTTAATCTGGTAACAGCTGTAACATACTATCCGTTTTAACAGTAATACTAATCTTATATTAGTATTATTAAAAGAAATTGATTTAGTAATGGTGTGGGTAATTTGACTAATTCATTAGGTAATGACATTGCATGAGGGTATAAATATGAAATTTTATATAGTTGTGATCATTAATTCGCTAGTTATCCGTAGTCCGCTAGTAACGATGATCAAAATAGCTGACGCGACAATGTTGAAAAAAATCGTGCACCACCCTATGATTAAATTACTTACAAAACAAGGAAAAAGTCAAAAAATCATTCACGAAGAGGTGGTGGCCATTTACAAAGATTCTACACCTTCGTTATCTATAGTGAGTGAAGAAGAATAGACAGAGGTGATTGAGGAACTTGTACCGAAATGTCCAAATAAAGATTAGCATATTAGCAGAGGTGACTAACCTACCCGTTGGTACCATACAATACACACTATTCTTCATGACCTTCTTAACCTTTTGAAAGTCAGTGCATGATGGATGCTACGAATGCTTATGGTGCCTCAGAAACAAGTGCGAGTCGAAGGTTGTAGAGAATTTGTAGAGCTCTGTGGTGAAGATTTATCAAATATTTCGACCGAATTGTTACTGGAGATGAAACGGGGGTTCATCACTATGACCTTGAAAGTAAGTAGGAATCCATGCAGTGGCATAAAAAGTTTAGAGACCCCCTAATGAAATTTAAAGTCACTATCGGTAAAGTCACGGTCACAATGTTTTGAGACTCAAAAGGAATCGAAGAAAAAAGACAGGGTAAATTGACCGCCGGTATGTTGTTTCTTCACCACAACGCTCCAATTCACATGACATTTATTTCTAAGGCTGCTTTGTGAGATTGTGATTTTGAAGAAATCAACCGCCCGCCCTATATTCCGAACCTAGCCCCTATGAATTACTGTCTATTTCTTAATTTCAAAAAAGATTTACATTTTTTACGTGCTAAACTCCTTGCAATTTTTTGAAGCGCGTGCTAACTTTAATAATGGCATTTCAGCAATGGTAAATATCTTGAAATTAAAGAGGATATTTAGAAAACAGTAAAAAAAATCTAGTGCCCTAATTTATTTATTTCATTTCGAATCTCATTTCTTTAAAACCACATTCGTATTTAAATTATTTTGGTTTAGGGATTAAATTTCCCCACTTAACGCCCCACGTAAAATATTCAATTTAACATAAACTTAACCAAGTTTAATTTTTTGAAACTAATTTGTTTAATATTTTAAAATTACGATGATCAATTGCTTTCTTAACTGAGTAAATAAAAAGTAAAAATAATGTCAGTTCTCTGTTTTAACTGACTTTCTAGCTCTAATAATAACAAAGATAGCGAAAGTGTACGCTTATATGGATCTACATTTTATAGTTCTGTAATAAAATTTTTTGTTATTTTCAAATGCATCAGAAATAGAAATACAAACGAGCTAAAACATTTACGTAACACTACACATATAGATGAATTCTTTTAGAAGTCACTAGTAAACTGATATCTGAACTACAGTCGTAAAAATGAGATCATTAGAAACG
Source organism: Dermolepida albohirtum (assembly GCA_031893035.1). Lineage (NCBI taxonomy): Eukaryota > Metazoa > Arthropoda > Insecta > Coleoptera > Scarabaeidae > Dermolepida > Dermolepida albohirtum. The sequence goes on from JAVIWB010002555.1 coordinate 141,418, forward strand.
TTATATTATTAGTGACGGAGGTGTTGACGATTATACATACGTATCATACATACATACATATGTACGTACCATATGTGTGTATCCAAAACTTATTTAGCGATCATCCGCGAACTTTTATTAATTTAATTACACATTATTGAATGGTTTTTCTGATGTGATAATTATATATATAATGATATAATATCACATGCATACATTTTATTTTGAAACGGTAGTATAAGCATGGCAGTGACGTCATTGAAATTATGAAATCTTTATTTAATTTAGCTCGAAATTTTCCTCATTCTAATTTGTTTCTCAAATATGCATTAATAAGTATATATACATATGTATGTATGTATACTGGTAAACATTTATATTAGTAAGTGTAGAGGTTTTGTTATACACGATAATATTCTAATTGTTAATTTTTTTCGGAAATTGACCTATTGAAGAAGTTCACATTTGGTGACGATTCATTCATATAGATAGGGAACAAAAGTGGCCCAAGTAGCGAATCTTGTGATATTCGATAGAAATTTGGTGTAACCTAAGACATCTCTGCAATGTTGCAATGCTTCAAACATCTCTGCAATCACTTACGGGAATATCATCTAATTTAATTAACATTTTTTGATAAAATACTATGATATAATAAAAGGTTTTTGATAGGTTACAAAAAAATGATGGAGTTTTGCACATATAAAACATCTGTTATAGCATTGATCAATTCCATGCTATGGGGTATTCATGGTTTTGATTTTACAATCATTTTTGAATTTATTGTGTTATTAGAACTTTAAATGTTTTATTTACAGTGATGGGTAAAAGTGTGGAATCATGTAAATAATCTATGAAATTAATAAAAACATTGAAATAAAATTTTAAACATTTGAAGTCACTTTTAAATGTACATAGTATTAAAAAAAATTGTAACGACTTTAGTAATACGTCATAAACATTTAGATTTTGAGGTTCTCCTCGATAATGTAATTACATCAAACTATAACACTCGGGAACTAAAGTATTTGCTATTTAATGATTAGTAAGAAAAACAAAATAAGCTGATCATACAAAAAATTAAACGTATGTAACATTTTCAAAATAGACACCGATTATGATATTTAGTGAAATGCTTCGTATCTGTTAATTAAGTCTTTCAGCCAAATCTTGCAAGTCGATTAAGATACACTTTCTGCTGTAGGTAGCCCGACAAGAAACAATCTAGTGGAGTAAGATCGGGAGAACGTGCAGATCATTCCATTTCACATCTTTTTCCAGTTCGCCTGTGTGTAAAAGTTTGATCTAATCAATCTCGCATGATAACTAAATAGTGAAGTGACGCCCCGTACTGATTTTTTACGAAAATTGGCTGTTTTCCCTCAACGCAAGAATAATCTGTTTATTTAAAAGTTCCAAATACCATTTTAGAGTTTCGCTTAATAAAAAGAGCATACAATTTTGCTTCAGCGTGAACGATAAGCCTTCTGGGGTGTTGTGTATGCACTTCCTGCATCCAATGAGGATTACTCTGTGCCCAATAGCGACAGTTATGTCATATATGGTACCGTTTAATCAAAAGGTTGCCTCATCCGAAAACACTACATTATTTACAAAATTGGTTACAAATGTTCATTATTGTTTCACTTTCTGTCGAAATCATCATCAGAGAGTTGTTGAACGAGACGAATTTTATAAGTATGATGTTCTTTGTTAAGAATTCTTGCGACTGAATCACAACCAATATCATGCCTTAGTCGTTCGTTTGTAGTGTTACATAAAACTCGCTATGCAAATATCGTATGAGTTCGTCCAATACTAATTTTCCAACAATGGTGATGAGTACTGATGAGTTATCATCCTCGTATATGTGAGAGGCATTAATTACAACAAAACATATAACTACATAACGTATTTTGATACAAAAAAGTGAAACTTATAAATGAACTAGAAATTATTGATGTAATTCTTTAAATAAGCCAAGTTCTAGGGTGCACCTAAAATGCATTGGTCTTACATAGTACATTAATAAGTCATTATTATTAAGAAGAAAGAAAGGTTCACATTTGAGACAAAACTTTGAGTGAGACAGCAAAAGTTAAATGTAATGTAAAATTGATTATCGATTAAATATTAATATTTTATGTTAATTAACTATTAATCGTTGTAATAAAAGAAACTAAATAAATATCCAATCTGGTCGTTACGCTGTTGGTATAATGTGATCGATCAGATAGGTTCCGCCCTTCCACGTGGCGAATAAAAAAAAACATCGTCACCAAGAACTTGTGGTGATTGATGGAGACATATAAACGGTAAATTTTTTTGACAGAATAAGTTAATAAAATGTATTTAAAAGTACATATCCAAGCAGCCTAATTGATTCGTTACGGTTATGCTTCTCAAACCTAATAAATAACAAAATAAATAGAAGTTTACGACGTCGTATACGTTACCGAGGAAAGAGACTTCTTGCTTTTTCCGGGGTAATTGTTCAATAGATCCTACACAGAAATGATTAATTAACAAACTTGAGCTACCTTTCTTAAATGGACTTCCGTATTCAGTGGTAACTGACATTGACTTTACGTCGCAACACATACTTCCGGTAATTCGCGATCGCCGACAAGATAACAACCACGTGATTGACATAAGCGTTCTTATTAGTTAAACGCCAACATTATTAAAACATAAGACGAAAATTTACAAAAATAAAAGAAATTACTTTTCTATTATTAATTGGCTGGAAATATGTAATTTATTTTAAGCAAATTTTAAAGTTGGTTTCATAACAGAATAAAGTAGCTAGAAAGAATTTAATTTTCAAATAAAAACAAAGTACACTCGATAGCGTAAACATTGTTATGGTGATAACAGTAGAAAAATAAGGATTTTTCCCTAAAATTGCAAACACTGCCATTTATGTTGTACCTTTGTGAAGTTTTGGTAACAAGAGAATGTTAAATATTGTAAAAGTTAGTATTTTCCAAAGTAGTAAACGGAAGTAAACTTTGAATGATTTCCCATTTTGACTAAAAGTGCATTTATTTAAGCAAAAATTGGTAATTTTAAAAGTTAATAGCTCGCCAGTTGAAATTCTCGAAGGTCTTAAGAACAATTGATGCTACAAATATATCCAACTATTTCGAACGTTTAAAGAATCATTCAAATGCTAATAACACACCGTTTCCTATGCCTTTTAAATAATTCATCAGGTAAACTTGTGTTTTTTACGAACGATTCTTTGTGAGCTTATCGTACCTTTTCAATACACAAAAATCATAAAAACACCGTACTTCTCCCTTTCATTAAAACATAGGAATGTACGACCGGGCGAACAAGAGTGTGTTAGCAAAATGACGCGCCCTTGTTCTCTCTTTCGTATATTCGTATCTTTAACGAAAGAGAGAAGTATTGTTTTTTCACCAACTATTTTACCTTAATCACTAAACAGTAATGCTGCCACTTGCTCCTCAACCCGAGCAATGTCTGGCAAACGCCAAGAAATATTCCAAGCACCACTATCGCAAGAAGCTCATTTCATTTAGAATCAAGCAGCGAAATGAACTGCATCCTGAAGATAATAACCGCAGGTCTGGTGAACGCTCGAACAAAAATAAGTTCATCTATTCCACAATGCGAGGTATGTACAATCATTACCACAAAAAGGCCTACGATAAATCGCAAATGTTACTCTATATTTTTAGATCGAGCCGCAGCGATGTCAAACTAGAAAGAGAGCCCTTGTATATTTCATTAAAAAAAGATCGAACGATAGTGTGCACAGTGAGCAATTTAAATAGCACACAGCTTATTTATATTTTCAACCTGATAACTAAAGGTTTCAAACAACCGCATTCTCTCTCTCGCTGTTTGGGCAATATTTAAAGAAATGTATATATTAACTTCACTCAGCAAAATAAAGAAGAAATGTGGAACGTGAGGCGTACTGTTTCCTATAGAATATTTAATTTTGATAATGAATTTTAATTCCGAAATTTAACGTTTTAAAAAAAAGTTTCGATTTTTGATTTTTTGTTTTTGAGTTAATGCCAGTTAATGCTTGGCGAAGATGACGATAAACTTATTAAATTTATATTAGTTATAGTCAAAATTATTCTACTAATTTAAAAGCCTAGGATAGTCCTATAATTTGATGCAAAACTTTTTATGTCAATCATGATATCATTGATATCATGAAATTGAATGCAATATTATTAATATAAAATTTAGATCTAAACAGTTAGATCACTACATTTACACAAAGACATAAATTTATGTATACGTTGCTCATACAATCGTATTATCAGAAAAGTTATTATTAATGAATGTAATAGTTACAGAATATTTTATATATGTGAATATATAAAATACTTCACGTATATATGTATATATATATAGAATGCTTGATGAAGAGGGTCTTTACACATGTAAACAAAACATTGGCAATCGGAGAATGTCTATGATTCAAACGTAATAGCACAAATACACCTTATTTTTTCGAAAATATGTTTTTGAGTAGTTATAGTAATGCGCGTAATATTCGAATAATTATCTTCTTCAATTCTATTTATTATTTATATACAAATGAAATCAAAAAAAAAGAATTATTCGTAATCTGCTTCTGGGTTTCCGGGCTGGAACCCAGAAGCAGATAGCATGGACCACGACCGCGGAAGTCTACGTACCAAATTAATTATTCGTAATCTTCGGAAATAAGGTGTTTTGTACTATTATGTTTGTTATAAATAATAGATATGCTCCAACTGGCAATATTTTGTTTACATGATGTAAAGACCATCGTTCATGCATTCGTCAGATGTATTTTTGTGTACACGGTACACATTTTTGTGGTACCTATTCTACATCCAGGGATCTTATAAAGACAAACTTTTACCACGAAAGACTACTGACAATGTGGATTACCTAAAAAAAAGGCCTACAAATGGCCATATATGTACAGATAAAATTTTCGTCCGCTCTAGGAACGGATCACAAATGATAAATTACCGTTTTACTTTTTTTAGTCAAGATATTGAAAAGATCCATTAGGGCTTGTCACTTAGTTTTATTATTTTACATAATTCTGGTATATAACCTGTTGCATCTTTTAGAATTGACACTTTATATATTAAAAAAATAAATAATTATGATGGTTAAAAATAACATTAAATTAAATGCCCAAGTGAACAAACTGAAAAAATATTTTTAAAGCCAATATTTTAGGAATATGGTGTGATAAAGAGTAAGTAGTATGGAACCGCACAAACTATTTTTATATCACAGTAGTTTACGAAATTTAAGCCAGATGATTATTACTCAGGACCACAAACAGTTCTGGTATTTGTTTTAAACTTAAACATTTTCGAGACCAGCGAAGCGTAAACGGCGATAATCATATATACGTGTGGAACATTCATTATTAATAAACTTTCGTAATAAAAGTCGTTTGGCATTAGAGATCAGATCTATGATATTCATTATTTTATATGATATACCGAGTTCCTTTGCTGCGTGTTATTACTGCGATCTCATAACTTTGAGACAATTTGTATTTAAACAAAGTTCAAACAAAGTATTCTAAGTATTTCAGTGCTAAAGATTAGTTTAAACTTTAACACATACATACTTTATGAAGGGTTGAGATTAATTACGATGAATTATTCAGTATACGCTAGTATAAGGATTATGTATAAGCGACGAAGAATGTGCAAAACATACAAACCCAAGATTTCCGAAGAGTTATAAAGATTAAGGCTTCAATATATACGATGAATTTCAGTTAAAAGCAAAGCACTAGAATAAACAGTTGTAGCAATTACATGAAAATTATTGGATTCCGAACTTTATCTAATACCGGAAGTAAGCATAAACCTTGAATTAAAAGCACGTATGTCACGAATGATTAAGTTAAGTGTTATATAAATAAAGCATCAACTATCCCTATAACAATCTATTGCATTTTTAAATTTATAATTAGAATGTTAGTAATAAAGACGAGTCAAGGACAAGTGCAACGTTATAACTAACTAAAGTAGATGCTTTTATAGACCAAGCACGGCCGCCATACGAGTCCCATGAGGCAAGATCCGTTTAGCAAGCAGTTTATTTTTACACGTTCTCAGGTGTGACCGTATATAACAATATCGCATAAACAACAATCATCCTTTTTATAGCGGAACTTAATAAATTCATACATAAATTTCATACCTTGCAGTATATTGGCATATCCGATGTATTATACAAAATAGTAATAATAATAATAAGTTCTTAACTTATTTCTTAACTAATTCTAAAAACATGACGCAATCTTTGAGCTCTCAATCATAGAACATCTGAATAGACTATATAAAAGCGATGGATTCTAAGTTATTAATGGCTGCTACATGAGTGATGTAGATACATTTAGTCTAACAGTACCGCTCAGTTGCTTGTTTACTCGAATCGCAAGTCGACAACGAAAGGCGGGTCTCGAATTCACAAAAACAAGTTCCGTTATCACGGTGCAGCTTGCTTTTAGAAACTGATTCGATATTACAACGCCTTCTCCAAAAAAAAACATTCAGAAAGTTTGTGTCTGAGAAAAGTCCAAATCGAAAAAAAATAAAAGGAAACAAATAGAATAATCGCGCTCGCCTACGAAATTCTCACACCTCTCTCTGTGTGATTCGTTCTTATCGTAAACGATCAAGTTTGCTCCCCCATTACCTAATAACCTAGATGACGTTAAACATCGATTAGTCACTTAACTTATTACAATTTATTATGGTACTATAAGTCCAGGAGCAATTATCAATTACCTTAATCTTGTATGTATGTGCCGTAGGTAGTAACTAGATTGAAAAGGTAAAAGATACGAAATAAAATTTTATTACGAATGGAACGCTTGTAACTTTCTTGTAATTTTGCAATACTTCATTTTGCTATGAAATTGTTTCATTCTTTTATAATAACCACGTATGTCTTTAATTATTCAATAGAAAATTATTTTTACAAGGGCAACAAATACATTACAAGATAAGCACGTTTATATAAATCGCTATTCATACATATTGCTGTGATGTACTATTTCAGACTTTATTTACCCTCGAGGTTATTGAGGAAGTATCTGTAAATTTTGAGAATAAAATTTACATTGCGAGCTAAATATTTTCCTACAGCATAATATTTTTTGCATTTGAGACTCTTTTTATGATATCTTTCGTATATTTTTAAGGGCTGGACTGGGGTTCCTTCGAATTAACTGGATATAGCATCTAGTTATGCACAACATCGAAATAAATAAAACAACTGATTAAAACTTATATACTATGGTTTATTAATTCAACATGATTAAATAACTACATTAATGAAAAGAAATTACAATGTTAAAGCATTTAAAATATTTAGAACAAGTAACAAGAAATGAAATAGATAATAAACTTAATCTGGTACGTAGATTTCCGCGATCGTGGTCCATACTATCTGCTTCTGGGCTTCCGGGCTAGAACCGCGTCACTGGTATAACTGCCGACATTTCGTACCCACTCGTATGAGACATCTTCAGGGCTGAACTACTGCTACTGTCTGTCGCACTTACACCAGTTTCAGTGCGACAGACAGTAACAGTAGTTGAACCCCTACGTCGGCAATTGGACCAGTGAGGCGGTTCCAGCCCGGAAGCCCAGAAGCAGATAGTATAGATAATAAACTTATTTACTGTGTCATATAATGATCGTTTTTTCGATTTTCGTAACCGCGACATAATTCTATACAACGTACAAAACTCCGTAGTACGAGTGAACACTAACGAACGAAGATTACATTACATATATACATATCAGCGACAAAATTCCTTCTACGTTCTCGGCGCACGCCTAATGAAGAGGACCGAATTTCCGCACTCTATTAAAAACTGACCGAAATGCTGTTTTCAAAATTCACTGTCTTATCACCGTTCTACTTATGGATGCTAAACTTTGAGAACTTGTTTATATAAACATACAGAACATCATAGTTGTAACCGTAGCAACTATATTTAAGTTTATCTACTAGAAATTTTCCAGATTAACCAGATAATAATACCCTCTCATAGTAATCGAATCTTTTCTTAACACTAGGTACTTACACACACGCACAGGGCGTGTTTGGCTTTTGACGGTTAAAGTCTGCTACGAATTTGTTCTGGGCGAATTTTACCGCGGATTCAGGTGCGATACTGAATAATTAGCCGATGATGATGATAACTTAGTTTTCGAAATACTTATACAGAATACGAACATTATTGTAGAAAGGGATTTTATTTAGCTTTTTTGATTAATTCAATCAACCACAGTCTCCATTCAAATTTACTTTAACTTATTACGATGTAATTGATTACTTCCGACATGACCGCCTATGGTATAAAGGCTGTTTCAAATTGTGCGGTTTTTTTTAAGAATAAATAAAATATAGATAGCGCACTGAATTTGTCTGGGTATGTGGGCATTTAAAAAGTGTGATGTATGACATTTATAAAAATGGCTTCGTGCACGGTACTGCAACAACCCGTTCAAATTGTTGAATTATTTTATGAAAATCAGCGTTCTGTGAAAAGAGTTTTTAGAAAATTACGTGAATTTTGTGGTTTACATAATCGTCCATCTGAAAGCACTATTGGTCGAATTATTAAAAAATTTCAAGAGACCAGTTCCGTGGAAGATCAAAAAAGTGAAAAATATAGTCGTAGTGGTCGTTCATAAGAAAATATTGGTTTGGTTCGTGAAAGTTTTGCTGAAGATCCTGAAACGTCCATTAGACGACGTTCACAACAACTTGGACTTAGTTGATCAATAACATGGTGTATTTTACACAAGGATTTAGCTCTGAAGGCATATAAGGTTCAAATAACACAGGAACTTAAGCCATTAGATCATTTAAAACGTCGTACATAATAATAATAAACAAAATTGCAGTATCTGGGATGAGAGAATCCACGAATTATTCATGAGAAACCTATGCATCCTAAACGAGTTACTGTTTGGTGTGCTTTATGGTCAGGTGGTATAATTGAACCTTACTTCTTTGAAAATGCTGCTGATGAAGCTGTAACTGTCAATGGTGATCGATATCGTCGGATGATAACCGAATTTTTTGTAGCCTGAATTAATGAATATTGATCTAGAGGATATGTGGTTTTAACAGGATGGCGCTACACCTCACTTTGCACATGAATCAATTAATTTATTAAGAGAAAAATTTCCTGGACGCATAATCTCAAGAAACAGTGATGTTAATTGGCCACTAAGATCATGTGATTTTACACCATTAGATTATTTTCTTTGGGGTTATGTGAAAAGTCAAGTTTATAAAAACAATCCACAATCAATTCCTGCTTTGAAAGATGAAATTATTCGTGTCATTGGTGAGGTAGAGCCTCAATTATGTCAAAATATCATTGAAAATTTTAACAAAAGTGTGGACGTCTGTGGAGCTGCAAGAGGCCATTTGGCAGATATTATTTTTCGCATATAAATGTCATAACTGATACTTCAAATACCAATAAAAGGTTATTGAAAGTTAATGCTAATTATGTGTTTTATTTATTCTTTAAAAAACCGCGAAATTTGAAACACTCTATATTATTTTTAACGAATAACCTGCAAATGGAATAATAAGTCGATATTATTATTGCCATTACCTCTCCAAGAATATCTGAGATTTTTTTCTGAAATTACCATAATATTCAAACATCCTAATTCGAATTTTGTATTTCGTTTACTTTTATTTATCTTCTAATGATCATACAAAGAAAAGCGAGAATACATAAATCTTTCCTTTTCAACGATACAATAATATAATTTTTTCTGTTATTTTCTGTTTACTCTGAGAAATCTCAAGACAAAATATATTTATTTGACTTTTACGGGTTCTTGATAAACACCATTATTTTAAACGGTGTTTAGTAGATTACTTTTAATTCAAACGCAGACATATTTACCGATAAACCAATATTAAAACAACAATTCTTTCTCTTCGAATATCTACATAAGTTCGTAATAAATAAGGCATTATAATTAGCAAACAGCATGATATGTTTTAAAAGAATTTTCTGACGTTTCCTTCCGCAATTGTTATAACAATTATAGCAAATATTTTTTTCGAAACAGGGATATTAAAAGCGAACGTCAATATGTACTTAGAATTATTGGTGTGGCAACCAAGTATGTACGTTCTTTATTAAATAAATAAAAGGCAATTTATGTATATATGCTTTTTTATTGATGAGAAATTTAACCAAGTGCGACTTAACATTATCATCTTTATTGTAATTTTTACTATTCGAAAAATAAATTGTAATTCTATCAACGTATCCGTAAATAGTTTACTTTTTGTGAATTGGGTTTGGCACTTTTTCTTAAACCACATATTGTAAATTTATAGAGACTCGTCCAAAAAAATGTATTTAATATAAAAGCGTCCTTAAATATTATAAATAAAGTTGCTGTCTACCACCAGCAAGTAAACTCGGTTATTTACTGCTAAAGGTGGTCAAATTCTTAGAAATGATAATTATAGATACAAATGTAAAATGTAACAGCATTATTATAAAAAAGAAGTAATAAATCTATATAAATGAAAAATATTCTGATAGATAGTGATCCCTTTTAAGGGACAAATTACCAGATGGTATTACTATATTAATTACATCTAGGGAAAACTCAACATAATAATAAAGGCGAAAATATAAATATTTGAAAAGTACTTACAACATTGCCTCCATGCTTAGGATTACTTACTAATAAAATTCTCTTGAATTTAGAGTTTCTGCAATACACAGGCGTTTCATTGAAATCCAAACATTGTATGATAATATTTATAATAATCACCTAGACAATATTAAAAATGAGCATAATTTGCCAAATCTGTTTTTTTCTTGCATGCAATTAATTCCAGAACAGTTTATCGTTGACTTCTATCTTGTACTAGATTAAAAATACAATAACATTGTATACGAGTCAATACAGAGCCCTGTCGAAGTCTACTATTCAGTAGCTTAGTAGTCCCTCTCATGAATATGTGAATAACCCTGATGTATAACATATTATTGACTGGTTATAAGTTTCAAGAATGTACAAACCATACCTTCCTTCCAGTTTTCAGTCGTCTGTCTTGTCCTTTTCGATGTGGATGGTCAAGGCTAATACTTAGTCTTCATAGCTGTAGTTGGGTCTAAAGCCGACTTGTTCCACTGGCAAGGATATCACAGCCAGCGCCCCGAATCTCTTGTGTATGAGGCGTTCTAGCAACTTGTATGAGCAGCTGAGTAAATCGATGAGTCTATAACTTTCAGGTATATCGTCTGGTTTACTTGACCTCAAGATAACAAGAACTTTTGTGTATTTGAACTCCGTGATAGAGCTCCTGTTCGGAGCCACGTCCTCACATTTTGTTAAATTTTGTTAAAAATTCGGGATGTATATCATCAAATCCAGTAGCTTTTCCATTAGCTGTATTCTCATCAGTTATGTTGTTGAATTTCAGGGTTCTTAGTTCTTGACTAATTTTACTTGCTTTAGACTTACTGATTTTTTATTTCGACATCTTAACAACGTGATTTGCAACTTGATTAGGTTTACTTTGTGGTTTATGAGATGTTCCGCCGAATTTCTTGAGAACTCTCCAGGTCCTCCTACTTGAATGTTAAAAGATTCGAGTAGGAGTCGATAACTTTTAAGCTTAAGTTATCCACTCCATTTAGTTTTTCCCGCTTCATCCAAATTGTGTAGAAGTTCATCAGCCTCATCAGCACGGCTATTCTCCAGAAAGTCATGGTAGAGCATTCACTTGTTTTGCCAGGAATGTACAGTTTTCTCACTCTCCGCGGTATATGTTTCTTGACAGTAGCAATGACCATTTTCGCAAATCTCCCGCAGTTCTGTGCAATAGGTGGTATCCACCTGATCTTTGTGTTCAGTTCTGTAGACAATTTCTTTCAGTTAACTTTTGTGAAATTCCACCTTGTAAGCGGAGATAATTCTATAATTGATATTTGTATTCCAATTCCTATGAGAACTAGTCGTTGCTGACTGTATGTGAAGCTATTTAGCACGTGACGGAGGAAGAGGTGGTGCATGTTAATTTATAGAGACAAAACACAAGTCTGAGTTCGTCTCGTTATTCCATCTAGCAAATCTGATGTATTGGCGTCTTTTAGATTAAATACTAAATGCAGTTTTGTGCATCGGCCCACTCAGCCAGTTTAGTGTAAAGTAACCCGCATACATCACTGGATAGTTTTCTGTTGAAAGTACGTATTCTGGACACTCCATTTTAGGTTGCTTATGGATATTCAGGATTGTTATATCCTCCATTCTTATAACGATCGTGATATTGTTTATTTTACCGGGCATTCAAATCTAGTGGCCGTCTTGGAGACCTGCACGAGCATATGTAGCTGTACCGTAATTAAGATAGTATGTAACTCCGATTAATATAAAGCCATAGTTGAAACCCCTTGATTTAAACTGCCTATCATCGTATGATAGTATGCGTTTCTCGCAGAAAGATATATCGATTTTGCGCTCCAGAAAGAATTTAGATAAGTACCTACCCTTAGCTTTCCTTCAACACCTAACTAACAAATTCGAAGTAAGGGTCCAAGAATCTTTGTATAGCAGTTCCTATCAAAACTGTTCGGTCTAGGTATCATCATCGATATGTACTCAGTACTTTCCAGAGGGCCCTATAATAGAAGAGTTTGGATAGCCTATGTTTTCTAACCCATTAGCGTTACCCAGTGGCAACCCATTGGAGGCGAGCTAGAGTTACCCGAATTTATTAAATTATGACGCGTATCATAAATGACTATTAGTTTTTTAAAATTAACTATGCTCTGTACTACCAATGTATAGAAAAGGCGCACGACCAAATCATGTGAGCATTTATGACCTTCCAAAATATCAATAGGAAAGTTTTATTTACACATCTATTCAATTTTAAGACAATACACATAAGCATATGCAATAATAAAAACGCATAACTACCAAAATAGTACATGTGAAACTGACTTTAGATATTTGTCTGGAGAAGGCGACGGTTCGAATCTCTTTCCGAACGGAGGTGGTCGGTATCTCTCTTAGTACCCTTCAATGTCAAGAATAATCAACACTTCTTCCCCTCTTGTGGCGAGAAGGGGCTAGTAACAAAGCCATGGAACACTTACACATCAAACACACACTGTTGCTCCCGTGATCTCGACAAGTCAAAGGTATCCACCACAAAAAAAAACAGTGCTTAATAATCCAAACTAAACTTTTACATACTAATTTAAATCGTATGTTCCTCAAATTTAAATAAATGAAACTAAATCTAAGTAAATAAATTCAATTAAAACTTATTCTCCTAAATTGAAGAGAGGTCAGATCAAATCTAAATAACAGTAATGCGTAATCGAAGTTGTGTGGTAGATATATGTATGTAATCAAATCTATACCATAGGAATTTAACAAATCTTGTAATATAGAACACGCGACGCAGTTATCGTCGTATAAGCGCGTCCAACACAGTCTTCTCACGATGTCTGATGAGCTATTCTCCTCACACAATAAGAGAGTAATTAAAATTAACAAGATACAAGCATGGATGTAACTATATATGGTGTAAAAAACAGGTAAAGCACGTGAAATGTAATATTTGAAAACGTTATATTCTATAAGCAATTTCGATTGAAATATTAATAAACGGTAATAATTTATACAGCTACCTAATTAAGCTTCTAAGTATAATTAAATATAATATTTAAAAAATACACAAATTAGAGTGTTTGTCAATAGACATAGACAAGTTTTAAGTCATTACAACAAGATAATTAAATCTGAACAAGAAAATACGTATTACAATAGAATTATCAATAACAAAAGATAAAGAAAATTAAACGTTGAAATTGATGTATTAATATAAGACAATAAAGGAATTTAAGCTGACCTTTTAAACAAATCAATTGGCAACACAATTTCCATGCTGCAAGTACACAAACTGCAGAATGAATTCCGCTTATATCCTTTATCCCTATATCAAGTCCCTTAATAAAGTTTAAGAGGTAAACTTGAACTTAAAACCTTAATTTAGAACAAGAAATATAAAAACTTAAAATATAAACCAAAAAGTACCCTAAAAAAACGACACAAATTGGCATTATTGCTGTGAAAACATGACAAGCCATACCTTACGTCTTGGGCAGGTATACACGTTGTCTTGTGAATTTTAAGCGCAGTTGGAATAAATATATCCATGATCAAATCAGTCAATCTGTTTAAATAGTGGTAAATATCAACTCAAGCTCGACATTCAAAATTCTATTAAGAGGTATGCAGAAAGGAATTGTTACAACCATACACGCAGCTTGACCTATAAAACGATGAAGAATGGAACTTCTTATACCGACTTTTCCGGAATTTTCTAGAAATTTCTATGCCGGAGCAATAACATACATATAAATTTCGAGAGAAATTACAATAAGCACTACACAAACATAATATAAAATATGTTGATAGAAGTAAATTATATTTTGTGACATATACCATACATAACAAGGTAACTGAAAGAATAATAAATACAAGTCTATTCATTAGAAATCATCAGTGGTATTGTAGTTAGTTTCCCACATTTATGAAAAATCTTCCAAATTTTTACATTTTAACCTCAGTACTTTTAATATAAGAAATTGTTTTGATCCAATTTTGTTTAGTAACATTATGAATGGCAACATATAGTAAATGTTGAACGCTGTTTATTTAAAAAAAAGTATCATTCATAGCTACGTCTTTCAATTATTTCAAATTAGATCTGTAAGATTAATGTCACACTCATGTGGAGGAAGTTTCAAATCTAATATCATTCTTAGTTTTTCTTTGTTGGTGGATTTGGTATTTTTCTAATTTCCTAGAACAGTAGAAATTGTTATCCATAAAAACAGAATTCTTTTCCAAATAAATTAAATTTTTTTAAGCCAATTCTCAAAAAGTTGTGCAGTAATTTCTTCATGGTAATCACCTGTTTTATTTAATGGAGATAAAAGTAGGGCATTGTCAGGAAAGCCGTCCAAACACTCAATATACATATATTAATATCAATCGTCGTCCTTTTTCACTGACTTTTTTTAAACCTATGTACAGCCCTTCATTAAAACCTCATCGTGCACATCATTTACCCATGTCTCATGGAAAAAGTACATTTTCGTATTTTCCGTTCTAAATTGTTTTATTCTAGTCATACATTACCTTCTTCATATAACTATTTCATCCTTTTTCTTCAAATAGCTGTTCCTAACTTTTTTCTTAAAATTACCAACAAAGGTAGGCTAAAATTGCAAATACTTAGAATAGAATTTTGGCATGTTTATTTAATGTAGGAATTGCATTTGAAAAAAAAAATGAGTGAACTGCAAGCTTTATCAATGATTTTTTGTTACCGTCTACATGATTTAATATAGCCCTCATTCTTTTATAAAGCTTTGGCTCTCGAAAAATTTTGTTTAGTATACTCTCGTAGAACATTATATGCACTGGCTCTTCATATTTCTGTATACAATAAACATTTTTTTAAACAAATACATGACTTTGGCATGACAAATGCACGAAATTACACATATACACTATTTTTAAGTTTTCCTTTACTTCATGCCAATACTATTCTATATTGTTCAATGTCTTGAAAAAGACAATTACACTAGTAATAATCAAATAAAGAAATAATACCAGGAACTATAACATAACTGCAGTTAATGTTCTTTATTCTTTATTTAGTTTCGTATTTTGATCGCAATTTCTGTCTTTTCGGCATATGCTATTTTGACTTATATTTCCTAGATGGGATAACAGTAGTTTTTTATCAGATAGGGGGAGATATGACACTGGTCGAGGGCAGCGAGAGATCGATGAAGATGTACATATGCAACTAGTGTCAAAGTTGTTTTATGATATTCATATAGAAGTAAAATCTAAGCGCATTTTATTTTACCTATCTGGAATGATTAAAAGCAATACCTATCTCTTCCGTTCAAACATACGAATGTACGAACGAAGGGTGTGTCATGTCGATAAAATCGGTAACAAAGTTGTCAGTGCGTAAATAGACAAACGCTTTAAAATCTCGGTGAATTGCTATTAGATGAATATTAAAAGAATCATTCAAATGTTAATAACAACCTGTTTATTTCGTGTTTCACGGAATTCACCTATCATCAGGTAAATTACTGCTATTAGCGAACGATTCTTTGTACGCTTATCGTACCTTTTCGCTGCTGAAAAATAACGAAAAAGCAATACCTTCCTCTTGGAGGCACAGATTACTGATGATAGGTGAATTCCTTGAAACAAGTAGTAAACAGGTATTATTAACGAATGACTATTCTAACATTCATAACCGGAAGGAGCAACATCTGTTCTCTCGTAAAGAGAGAATATCCAAGGAAACAATTATCTTAAACTCGTTCAAACAAACTGAGATATTGGCGCTACCTACAAAAACGCTTTCGCATGTAGCACATACGTCTGTGAAAAAGGCTTCGACTTTGCAGTATTTATATTCATTTAATCAATCGGAAAACGATAACGTGCTGAGTACGCATTTTTTATTATACTGTTCATGATATAGAATATAAACTATTAAACTAAGACATGTTTATCTAATATTTAGTCGAATTTCAAGGTTGCTTATTATTGCTTCGTATCTTATAAGCATATTACCATTTTCAGCGTAATCGGTCGATAAACTTTTCATATTCTGATTTTTCTATGTAATAATACCTTCATCAGTGACCACAAATTTGCTGCCTGGTTATCGTCTGATGAAGCTAACCAACTGATTACTATGTCCCAATGTTCAACTTTCCAACTTTGATAAATATGATATTTTGAATCATTTTCTCTTAAAGCTACCAAGAATTATTATAATTAACAAATACCATCATTTAAGAGACATTAATAAATATTTTTCAGTTTTTCGGAGACACCTTCCCAAATATTAACCTTCATAGGATGTTTTACCTTCTTTGTACTACTATTACTTTGTACACTGTCACTTGCAGTTGACCAATTTTTTTGTTTTATAATCCATGCTCAGATTGATATTTTGTCACTAAAGTTCATTTAAGTAGCTTCGAAACATGTCTTTCCAACAGCAACGGGTTTTGTCTGTTCAATTTTGTACTTTTACTTATTTAAATTATATATGTTGATGATTCTTATGACAGGTTGCCTATTAACACAAGCATTGATACCCTCTTGTAGAAATAATTGTACGTTATTTAGTTTCATTAGTTATTAAATGTACCAATCTGAACTGATCATTTGGTTGTGTGTTAAAACTTCAAACTAAGTATTTACTTTGTAATCTCACAAACGCGACGACAAAACCTTATTTCAATGAATATCAACTTAGAATTTTGTTTGTGCTGGTTCTTCTTGATTGCTTCATAATTTGCTATTGACGTCAATGTGAATAATGTGCTGTGTTAAGTGATTTTTTTCTTACGAGCCCATAAATCAAAATTTTCCCATAACCAAGTTGATTTAAGAGCTTTCCAACGGGTGTATATGATATATCTAGCTCCTCTACAATCTCCAGTGTTCCGCTATCATAAATGACTGGATTACCAGAGCGTACCCGCCACATAATTTTTGTGAGCTTACGAAGAATTTCTTTTCATTAGAGAAATGAAAATGTAAAATGTAACGAAATAGTTTTGCTTTCCAATTTTTTTATCCGACAGCCCATGTGAAAGTTTCACGACCTGTCGATATAATTTTTTACTGAACAACAATCGAAATATCAACTGTAAAGCAACACTATGCATTTGACATTTAGTATACTTACACAACTAAAATTTAACTAAGGCCATCTATCAATAAAATCGACAATTACATAGTTACCAACCTAATGCATGAAGAAAAAAAGTTGACTGTTTAAAGGTGTCAAACATGTTAAAACTTATAAATAAATACAGAAAGGGTGAAGCAGTCCCTCAAAAATTTCAAATTTTAGATTTTCCTAATTAGTTAACAGAAAGGTCACAACGTAAAAATCTACCATTTTAAAAAGTACTTCAAAATATTGAACAATTCTATAAACAAGTCTTCCATGACATGATTATTTTGCAAAACTTCAAAAAAGGTTCAAAGAAACTTCGTTAATATGCTTATATATATATATATATATATATATATATATATATATATATACATATATACATATATATATATATATATATATATATATATATATATATATATATATAAAATACACAGATGTATATTTCAGACATACGTATTTACATACATATTTTGATAACTAAATCCGATAACGGGCTACCTTTTCCTTGAAACTATGTGGTTCGTTGAAACGCTTAGATTTCATGTGCATTGTTATATTAAATTTCGAAATATGAAGTCCTGAAAGAAATCTAATACAATGAATATAAATACAAGACCTACGTATAGAATAGAGAGTTCATATATCATGTTTGATTAAATCTTCTGTCAGCAAAAAGAAAATATTGCAATCAATAATATTGATAAAGACGTTTAAGCCACAAAGTTTTTGTTCTATTTTACTAAATAATTAATCATAGATATATTTTTTTATTTTATATTTTATATACGCAAATCTATTGTTTGTACATACAAGGATAGTTTTGATTTAACATTATATTCTTTGTCCGCGTTATAACTTATTAGCTCGTATGATATGGGCAGAGTATATTATGTACTTTATAAGAGCTCTTATTTTTACCAGTTCCTTTCAATTTCGGGAGTGCCTCAAGACTCGAATTTGAGACCTTTACTTTTTATACTATTTTTGATGATCATACCATGTCTTTGAAAGTCTTTGTATTTGCTTGAGTCACAGAATTCATGTTTCGCAAAGTAATATTGATGTATTCACGTATTGGTCTAATAAAAATAAATTAAAAGTTTAAGTCAACGGGTGCTGTGTAGTATCTTAACTGGTGTGAACATGGACTCCATAAGGGATCTTAGTATAAATTTAACTCCGAATTGTTTTTGAAGGGTCAACGAATCAGTTTCGAGATAGTAATATGTGTACCTTACTGCTCAATACAGGCGTATTCAGAGATGTTTGAAATACCTTTTTTTTCGGAAGCGTTGGTACATATCCACAGGTGTAATTTCAATTCTTTGGAACATCATCGGGAAGTTCAAGCTACTAATTCACATTTATCATAATTCATAGTCGGATTGACTCGCCTGACATATATAAGCTCTATACCTTTTCATGTATTTCGAGTAATATAATGATCCAAGACCACTTTTTATCCACCAAAAGCTAGAATCAATGCACTAGATATCACCAATTATTCATATGTCATTACACGAATGCTGTATATAGTAATATTTTTACTGATTGTGTTCGAATTAGCTAATTTTTTATTTTAATTAATATGTAGTTAATAATTGTACTTAATATATTTAATTTTGGTTTGTTAATATGTGCAAACCTGTTTCTTTGTTTTTTTATCCTTTGTCATAGAAATGAATTTATCTGTTGAGCAATAATGCTTATTATTGTCATTATTATTACTATTTTCTAATTATATCATCCCTTCCTGGCAATAACCTAAATTTCATACATTTTTGAAGCTGTAATAAAAATAAAGTCTCTGAACTGAAAATCCTAAAATGCAAAAAATTTACAATTGCTTGGTATTGTTTTGTGGGATCTAAAAAGTGACGATAAGGAGATAGTAATATCTTAAGCATGTCAACTGAACGTATACATCACATTTTATATGTATGTATTCTATCCGTCAGCAAGGTGAGTGCCACAAATCTGGAATTATTATCAAAAACATGAAACATTTTCAAGCTATAATTTGAAGTTACTTAATAAAAACTAAGCGATTTTTTGCAAAGATTTATTATACTTGATGAAACTTGATCTTTCGAAACCAAACGGCAATCTCAACAGCAAACATATCATTGCAGCTCACTCCCAAAAAACGACAAGACGTTTCCACCACTAGATATGATAATAGTTACGATTTTTTAAGATTCAAAGAGCGTAATTTTCATAGACTCTTGAAAATGGCAAAACTATTAACGAACAATTTTTTAAAAACAACCTGAAATGGGTCTTTCATCACAATGACACACCTTCTCACATTTTCACCACATCTAGCTACATCTAAATGATAATACAGAACTTAATACCCAAAACCCTTTAATAACTGCTACAGAAACTCAGCATCTTGTACCAATGGTGTAATTGCTTCTCCATTACATAGTTTTAGTCTTTTATACGCCAAGAACTATACAGTTGACAATGTAAGAGGGTCCACTAAGCGCGCTATAACGTTATCAATCGAATGTTTCTTTATACAATATATGTTGTCTCGCCCATGCGTAACCACAGTTTTTTATTGACTAACTCAAATTTGATTTTGTACTTAATTTCTCCGTGTACAGTTAGTGCAATTCTCTGCAACGTTCGTCGACTTTGTAATTTCAAACTAGCATTATACAATATTTATTCCAGAATTGTTGAAATGGTGGGCAACTCTAGTTATAAATTTATTAATATTGAATTGTATATTAAATCCCTTCATTTACAGATTTTCTATTTTGGAGTTATTCTTCTCTTTAAGTTTTCGTTTTCTAAAATTGCTACCCTATTAAAACGTTTTATTACCTTCTATACTTTGTAATTTACGAAAACAAGCACCTTCCTTCATAAACCAAAACAATTTCTTCGTTGGAGTTAAATATTTTACATGTACATAATTTATTATAAATAATATTAAGCCTCTTATTATTTCAAAATTTGTATTAGTTATTTTCAATACAAATATACCATTGATTTATTAAAGATTTATAGATAATCCGTTATCCGCATTTGTATTTTAAATAAATACTTGATTATTCGCAATCATGTTTTCATGAATTAATGTACCCAGCAGACACAACTACATGACATAACAGCAATTAAGCATGAAATCCCTAGATACAGATAATAAAACCCTCATCATTTACGTAGAACATTCCGATAATCGCTTAGGAAAGTGGTAACTACTCGCAAGGGAGTAAATTTATTCACAGAAACAAAGAAAATACAGTCTAAAATTTAAGCTGCATACTTTTATACAACGTATCTGTTACATTTGTTGAAAACAATCGCAGTATTTCCTTTGTCGAGCAGAGAAAGACAATTCCCTGTTGCTAGGAACGTCGTGACCAACTTTATCAACAATTATTACCACATGGTTAATTTACTTTACTGCAAAATCTGTTCCTAATGGATTGAAAACTAATCGCAGCTATTGTTACGACACTAACCATTTTCTCTAATAAATAAAATACTTCAACGAAAGAATTACAAAACAGAAATTGTTTTTGTGCAACAAAAAGTTAATAAAACACGTTACAAAACAATTTTTGGCAAGAGGAAGAAAATTCTGTATCAAGTAAAAAAATATATAGGTGACCCAAAAATCACTTCCGGGTTTCAAATGTTTTAATAATTCTAAAATATTTTTCATTTTTTTTTTGGAATTGTAGTCAAGATTTACGAAATTTTCTATAGAAAAATCACTTCACGTCGTGCCAAAATTGTCCAATTTTATTTTTAAAGTCAACATTCATTCATTGCCACACAACGAATTTACTATCGACATGAAATAATTGTAAATGGGGAACGTTATCTTGAAACGCTCAAGAATTTTGTATTACTTGCGATGCAAGATACATATCATATGAGTTTTCAGCAAGATGAAAACACTTATAATACCGCTAATGTCACAATTTATTCCTTAGTAATTCTAAATACATTAATTTCGCGACGAACTGAAATTAAATGGTCGCCACAATCAGCTGATTGGACAACAACAGACTTCTTTTTACGGGGCTATCCTAAAGAGAAATTTGATTTAAATGAATCTCAAACTCACAAAATTGAATACAACATTCGTGTAGAAATTAAATGACTACGACCTGAGTTTAATAGTTTAATAGTCGTAATGGAGCATGCATCTTTAAAAGATGTAATCTTTCATGTATAGTGCATACAAATTTTACAGCCTGTATATTTTCTTATGGTTAAAATTGTTGTTGGAATAACTTTTTTATTCAGTTATTAATTACATACCAACAAAAAACGATTCTTTAAAAAACTTGTTTAGCGATGATGCTTATGGTTTTTCCGGTACTGAATTCATGACCAACCTCAATTTTCTTCTATTACTGTTTCGTCACTTATACGCAGACGTTATTAACATAAATTTATAATCAGGCAAACTTTATCACAGATTATGCATGAAATAGAAAGTTTTTTTTATTATAATTATAAGCATATTGTTAATGTGTAAAATATTCAACAGATTGTCTTTTTTTGTCGATGCATTTATATTAATTTATTAAAGTTTTTATTGGAGTTACTATTACAAGAATAAATAAACATAATATTTAAACAGAACCTATTGTTAAAAACAATGTATTTCGTTTCAATATTTAATGTTAATATTAAATACCGATTATTAGATGAGAAGAGTTCAAGTTGAAACAGGATTGTTATGCAATTAGTTTCAAGTAAAAGGATGATTATAAAGTACATTGACGTAGAATGTTTAACTCATTACGATCTTCGGAAGATGTAAACAAACAATGCAGAATTGAAATATGATTCTTTTCAAAACTGTTACTCTATTGTTAATTAAGGAAACCAAGAAAATTATAAGTGCGTAATAAATCTATCTAATAGATTATTGTAAAAGAAAATTTATGAAAAGTGAAATAAAACAATCTCATTCAATATACAATATTTAATGGTTTTTGACAATTATATATAGGAAAAAAAATAAACTGCATCTTTTAGATTGATTCACATATTCGACTACACCCACGAAAAGAAGCATCTACTGTTTACAGGACTACCTTTCGCCCGACTTTGAACTTAGTCTCTACATACGCGAACGCATATAACTTAGAAAAATTATGTCAGATATTGCTATCGGATCTTATTTCTTCTTTGATCAAAAGCATATTTTTCTCGACTTTTTTTTTATCCCTTTTGAAACGTTGGATATCAAAGTGAAAATAAAATCAGTCAATAAGGTATCGAATATAACACATACAAAATGGCAAAACTTGTACGAGATAATAAAATACAGCAATACAGTGTTACATGTGTATATACAAGGTGATTTAAATAAATCGGACTTTTTCATAATAGTTTTTAAAAGAAACATATTTACCAAATCATTACATCCTTTAACTTAACGCATCATCGTTAAATATGAACTTTAAATATTTCGTATTTAAACTCATTATTTACAATTCGGTTTTCAATTTCACTTGTGCAAATTTCATTCGTACCTTATCTATATAAGCACCTCTAGTGTCTGTATAATGCAGTGGTTTGTAACGTTATAGTAGGTATGTTTGTCGATAATATGTACGAGGGAGCGTTTTTATATTCGCGGAATGAGCGGGTTGTAGAGGGGTGAGTAGGCGCATTGGGGGCGTGGCCTGTGCAGCGACTCATGATTAGTATAAATACGGAGTTTCATTGTTATTAGACAGTTAGTCTTTGAGCTATCGTCAACCAAGTAACATAATCAGGAGTGAAAAGTGAAATATAGAAAAAATCGAATATCGTGCCGTTATAAAGTTCCTTACCAGGAAAGGAAAATCAGTCGCGACCATAATGAATGAAATGTCATTGGTTTACGGCGACTCTTGTCCAGGAAAAACCATGGTGTACAAGTGGCATAGTTTATTTAAACAAGGAAGGGAATCCCTTGAAGACGACCCGAGGCCGGGCAGGAGCATTGAGGTGACCACGCCAGCACTTATCCAAAAAGTTGAACAAATTGTACTCGAAGATGCTCGACTAAAGAAGAAACAACTCGCAGAAATGGTTGGAGTATCCGATACAACAATTATTAAAATCCTACACGATCATCTCGGCATGTCTAAGGTCAGCGCAAGATGGGTGCCGAGAATGCTCACGCTGCTGCAAAAACAACAGCGCGTAGAGTGTTCGCGTGCATTTTTGGACCTCTGTAATGAAGACAAGGATGGTGTATTGAGTGGAATTGTTACTGGAGACGAAACTTGGGTTCATCATTATGAACCTGAGTCCAAACAAGACTCCATGCAGTGGCATAAAAAGGGCACAGCACCTCCCAAGAAATTTAAAGTGTCACAATCAGCTGGGAAACTCATGGCAACGGTATTTTGGGACTCGGAAGGAATATTGTTGATTGATTATAAAGATAAAGGTGTTTCTATAACTGGAGAATATTACGCTTCAATATTAGAGCGACTAAAAGAAGCCATTAAAGAGAAAAGACGGGAAAAATTGACAAAAGGTGTTCTGCTTTTGCACGACAACGCGCCCGTCCACAAGAGCCGCGTTGCGTTAGCTGCCCTGCATAAGGTGGGCTTCGAAATTGTGAATCACCCACCCTACAGCCCAGACCTGGCCCCGAGTGATTATTACCTGTTTCCGAAAATGAAAAAAGAGCTGCGGGGTAAAAAATTTACTGCCGATGATGAAGTCAAGGAGGCAGTTTCGGCGTATTTTGCAGATAAAGAGAAATCATTTTTTTATGAGGGTATAAATAAATTAATTGAAAGATGTGAAAAATGTATCCGTCTTGCAGGTGAATATATTGAAAAAGAAAAATAATTTGGTTTTTTTATTTCCACCCCTTGTCCCCCATTCCGCGAATATAAAAACGCTCCCTCGTACTACTGATGTGAACATTTATACCTATCGATGCTAATCATTCAAATTTGCAGCCAGCACGACAATTTAATCGTCTTTTCTCCCTCGGGCCGCAGCATATCCACACATTACGTTGCTTTCCACCACCCCATCGCTCATGCTCCAACGTCTTTGAACTGTTTAAGCGAAGAGGCTTCATAATCCGCGATTAAGCAAAATTGATCCTCGATTAAACACGTAAGCACTGGATACTTACACATAACATATATTCATGTAGTTCTGTGGATAAATCTAATCCTACTTAAACCATATTTATATATAAAGTACATACAAAGCTAGATAGAATGTCCTCTCGTAACATAAATATTTATCTACAAATAAAGAGAATAAATGTCCTTTAGCGACAAACATACAATAGCGGCACACACGTAGAGGGCTGTTAAGAATATAAATATGCGGAGTAACATACCAACGGTATTGGTATTTGTTTATAATGTGTATATATATATATGCATAATATGGCTACTTCCTAAAATATTATAATTAAGCCTCACGTTAGCTTGCACCAAATGTTATAATTAATTTACTTTTTTATTTATTTATTAAAGTTTAATTTAGAAAACCTTATTATATAATAGTATTAATAAATTAAAATATTTCTTTATACTTACCTCATTAATAGTTATGCTCAATATTACTATTGTTTCCCAGGATTATGAGATCGTGCTCCACTCTAGTAATATGATATGACCATGCCATATAAAACTCAAAGTATTTATAATCTAGCATTTAAACTTCATAAATCAAAAATTAGAAAGATCAAGGAAATTTTGTTTATTAAAAAAGTGCTATTTGTGATTCTAATAAGGAGTCATTATTCATTCATTGACAATTTTATTTTATTAAAATAATCTAAATAATGAAATTTAATTAATCCAAATGTAAACTGCATTTATACTCTTTAAAAAAATAATTATACTTTGAAATTCTGTTTATTAGCTTTAGATCATTTTAATTTCTTTTCTTTTAAGTAAAGTAAACAAAAAATGACAAATTGCATATTGTCATAAAATAAAACCTTTTTAACAATCATAACAATCTAATGATATCTTAACTTTAAACTACATTTGTTTTAAATCACCCTAATTTTAATTATTTCTTAATTTTTTAAAGTTTAAAAAATATTAAGAACTTTTACATTTATAGACACAATTTAATAAGTACCGTTTTATATAGACAAACAATTCTACTTTATAATTATAATTCTTCTTATCCAAGTGTTAAACCAATTACTATTATTATTCCATCATTGTCCTTCCTATCCCTTATGTCATCTGATATTACAATTAGTTGCTTTTTCCAAGTATATCCTTCCATATGATAAGTGGGACATGCACCTTAGGTTATTCGCCTTTATTTTGTCAGTGACCATGACATGTATTTATGTTTTATTAATCCACTTATTATAAATGTTTTAACAATTTATAAACATATTCTTTTAAATTTATATAACTATTTTTAGTTTATTGTCCTTTGTTTGTACATACATTGATTATCATACTATACTGGATAACGTAAATATTGACATAACCACCATTACGCAGATTTTTTTATACTTTTTCTTTCAGCGGAGCTTGTACATGCTTCTTATACAACTAACAAAGCATTAATTGTTCCATTTCAAACTGAATCTGTATTTATAAACTAATTTATATCACCAATCATAGAATAGCAGAAACAAAAGAATAATAATATTTCAAACTTAAACTGTTAGTATGAAAATTTTTAATTACAAATTGCAAAATACTGATCATTTTTGGATTTTCCAATTTGTTTCTTTCCAATTTTATTGCATCCTCTAAATTAAATTTTTCATTTTGTGAATGTCAACATAACTTCATATTTCAATCATGTAATTTTAAGTTTCTAACGTAAATCCTTTATAAATAATATTTCTTCAAAATTTACATAACTATCTTTTTATTATTATTATTCCTTGTTAACTATTGTATTACAGGTATTGTTATCTGAGACAGTTTTATATCTTTCCCTACTTTATTTTACTATATATATATATATACGAATTGCTTGTATATTCTTTACGTTTGCTAAAATTCCTTACTAATATCATTCTATACCTGTCCTAGTATTCTTTTTTCTCGTAGTAATGTTTGTCTTATCCTAGGTATATTTCTTTTAAGAAGAAAAAACAAAAACATCCATAGGAAAAATTTATAATTATGTAAGTTAAGTTGAGCAAATAACTATAACAACTACTTAAACAAGCCAAGCTAATCTTTATCGATAATAAGGTTTACTTAAAGTCAAATATCCATTATACGAAATTACACTTCACAAATCGTTTTGCACGAAATATACGTATATTAGGTTCACAGAGATTACAATCGATGGTAGTATTACTTGGTCAAAATCATATCAACTAAATACTATTAAATTATCAATATTAAATTGACTGACTGTATACTGTAGAAGTCTTAAGGTAAGAAAAAGCTAGTGTGAAATATTAAATTATTTAAATTATTAATGTTAAAAAAAGCTACTGTATATTATTAAATTATTTACATTAAAATTACTAACTGTATCATATTAAATTATTTAAAATTACTGACGGTATGATAAAAAATTATTAATGTAAAAGAAAAGATGTACAAGGAAAGCATTCAACGTGCAGATGTTGACTGACAAAATAGTTGCCAAGTTTTTACATTAGCCGGATGATAGTAAATAATTTTCACTTAGGCTAGATGGCGATACAAAAAAAACTACATGTATTAACTTGAATAATAAATACTGAAGTCAATAACCGACAATTTGAATGCGAAACAGAAATATAAAGTTAAGAATTCTAATTATTAAAGTAATAGATAAATTTTAGTGGAGACTGGTTGATTGAATTAATCAAAAAAGGTAAGTAAATCCCCTTTTCACAATAACGTTCGTATTCTGTATACGCATTTCGTAGTTGTCATCATCAACAGTTTGTAATGCCCCGTCTTTAATAGAAGAACAAATAAACGCCCATATCCCTACCTAATCAGCGATCCTTTGGCTTCACCTTCAGGGTGCTAAACTTAAAAACTTTAAGCTAAAGCTTAAAAATTAAATTCGGTGAGTGGGGATTCCCTGTTAATAAATTGTAATAGAACGCCACAATATTGTTACCCTGAAAGTCCCTATGCCAATATTGAAGCTAAGATGGATCAAAAAAATACGTTCGTTATTCAGTTAACAAAGACCAGAAACAAAAAAAAATTAAACTATACAATGGTTGTTTATTGTATATTTAATTACTTTTGGTAATACACGGTATATGAAAAGATATTAATATGTATTTATATAATTTAAATTTAATAAGATTTTAAAAAAAGGAAACGCTTGCGTTACTGTTCAAATCTTTAATGTAAATATATAGATAATAATCCTTTCCTATACGTATAGTTAGTTGACACTTGTGGTACAAAAGAAAAATACAATAGTATAGATGCCACTTATGAGACACTTCCCAACAACAACGAAAGAACACATACAAAATAATAGCAACAAACTTCAAAAAATAATGAAGTTCAGTTTACAGCTGAATTAATAGTTACTTTAAACAATTGACGTAGCGACAAAAGAAAAAGGTCGGCTGTGGTATATAAAAAGGCAAAGGACTAAATAAATTAAAAAACGATTGTATTAATGATTGACAAGCAAAAATAAGCAAGTGTTACTAACCGTACAGCGAGCCCATAATAAAGTTAGAGTTGACAAATAAGCAAGGGCAAGATCTTGCTGATAATTTCTGAACTACATATGTATTAACGAGGCCCTTAACAAAACAGTAAGCTAATAGATTAATGAAGGTACTTATATTATAACAACAAAAGCTGTTTAACGAATCAATAATTGGTTATAGCTATTAATTCTACGAATTATAAGAATAAATAATGATGTAAACACCTTCTGTTAACGCCCTTGCTCTTGGATTAACTCTGGGGCTTAAATTACAAGCAGTGAGATCTAAGCGACCTTAAAAAACCCCGTATCTAAATGGTAGGCTAGCATATACACTCAACCGTTGATGGCTTAGTTTTTACAATCAAATGGCATTAACAATAAACTAATATAAAAAATAATAACAAATACGAACGTCTTTTATTCCAGGTTTTACTAGTCCAATAGCTTCGATGAATCCGGTCGAACTACTTCGTTACCCTTAAACGTACAGATCCAGCTCTGTCTTCTTGATCAGATGGGCATGGTATCTTCAAATACACGATAACTCTGTCCGGTCGGCAATAATTACAAAAAAAGTGGTAGGTAGGAAAAAACACCCTTAACTTAATGTAGAAAAAAACAAAGAGAAGAATTAGGCCACTATGAAATACAAAGTTTTTAGGTTACACACGTCTTAGTTTTGAGAGTTAACTAACGGCATTAATATCATCCCATCAGTAAAATGCCAAGATTATTCCAATCTAAATTTTTCGACAACGTGTCGAATTTTTTTTATCAACTTAACTAACTATCCCCATGAAGTCGATAAAGCAATCGGCTCATAATATTCCAAAATATCGTTGCAAGAATTGTAATTAACCAATAAAAATAAGCACGATTACTAACTCAAAGTTAAACTTCTAAATAGCGTAAATGAAGATACTTGTTGACTATCACAAGGAAATCGATTAAAAGCAGCTGACAACGGCAACCATCATGCTTTTATGTCGCTCAAAATGACATGTATTCATGAAACGCTTATATTGTGGCCAATTAATTACAAAACCACCGTGAATTCCAATACAAATATGGACAATAATTAATTAAATTATTAATAATTAATTAAATTCTATTAATTGAAACAAAATTAATATATCGACGAGATCTATAATCTATATACCATAATCGGTCGTAAGAGTAACAAAGAACAATAAAAATGTACCAAGCCAAATACATTAAGCAGAGATTAAAATGCTTGTAACAAGCCAATTAGACAAACACACACTAGTATGTATTTACTACGGATCCTGGTGCGTCACTGTAATTAATTATCTGCTGATGATGACAACTTAGTTGTCGACATGTGTTTACACGACACGAACATTATTTCGGAAAAGGATTTCATTTACCTTTTTTGATTAATTAGGGTAATAATAACCTATTTTATTCACTTGACATAATTGACAATTTGTCCGGACGAGTTTGATTTCTAAACAAAATACTTACTTAAATTATCAAACTAAGGGAATTTATTAGTCTAAGTCGTAGAAAGAAGAAGGGGGAAAAACTCCACTTATAATATAGCGATCTGACATTGTTGCACCAAAATCAGGGTTGTTCGGGGTAACGATTGTTATTTGGTGCTTTTCAACGCTACAAAAATAGTCCTTTCATACGGGAATTAATTCTTCGTAAAGAAGAAGATAAAACACCTTAACAGCCAGAAAAAAGAAACACGACGGAAATTAATATTTGAAAATAAAAGAAGTGAGGAAGATCACTCTTACTTTACTACAGCTCTATTTTCTTTATTCTCTTAAAAGCTCGAAAGGAAAAGTGTGTAATATTTTATTCATCTAACAAATATAGTAAGGATACGGTCATAAATACTGCTGATTTAATAAAGATATTACGAACACGTAATAATTGCCTAACGGATACCAATAGATTATTATATCAAAAAATCGCCAAAACAATATGCTTTCAATAAATTTTGTTATTTTAATTTTGGAGATTAACGAGTGATTTCGCGATAAATAAATATTTTCGAATCTCTATGCAAATGCATTTGAAAATATGTCTATTGGACGGTACTGGGGTATTAAACGTTAAAGGAATAAATCTGCATAATGGACATTTAACGCCACAATCAAAGGGTTTATATTTAGTTAGGACAGAAATTATAATACAAATTCAACGAACCCTCCAGGAATAGTGTCGCTATATCCATGGGAATAGTTTTATAAAAAGAGAAAATTATTTCAGAAATTAATTTTCTATATTTTTTTGTAGATAACATTTAAAACTTTTATACAAAAATTTAGGAAATCATATCGTCAAGCTTCTATGGTTTATTGTTAGAATATCACATTCGAATGATTTTTAGACGTCCGTGGGCACCATATACATTATTAATTTATTTTTTAAAGAAATATTGTAATAAAACTTCTGTAAAATTGAATATTTGTGTACTCTTCTAACAAGATAACATTAAAACTTGTTCGCACAAATTAAAATACTATAACGTGTTCAGATACTTACTTGTTTGCAAATATATTGAAACCAAAAGTAATAAATAAACTTTCTTGTATTTTATTATCATCTTTATGAAATATTCCTTTGGTTTTGAACAGTAAAAATGTCATATTGTATTCACATACCAGGACTACTTTTTGTAATAAGCAAAAATGTAAGAAAATCATTTTTAAGGAAGTAAATTTCATGCAAATCGATTCAATGTTCAATATTCTTTTCACATACACATGAAAGTTGTACTATAAATTGAGATGGTGGATTTTACAGGCGTATAATAGCGCACTCGGTACGCATTCGGCTGGCATTGTGCGGGTTGATATTATTTATAGCTATCGCACAATTGTGTATTAATTCACTCGAGTTGTTTCTATTGTGTGCATGTCTGGTTCAACAATCGTACTCAGGTGAACAAAAATGTTACATATACGAAAACGCAATTTACAAGGAATACAGAAATTTATTAAATATACAGCGTATGAAATCATGTAAATATCTATCCAGTTAATAAAGATATTGAAATAAAATTTTATACATGAGAATGAGAGATGAGAAGCTATCATTTGAAGTCACTTTTTAATATATAAAACGTATTCCAAAAAATTGTGACGTATTAAAGTTATACTCTTTTAAATAGAATATTCTGTTTCATCAATTTATAATCTTGGAGTCTAAAGTATTTAGCTTAGGGTGCAAGCGAAAATCCTAATTTTTAAAATTTGTATCTTTCAGTACTCAGAAAATTGTAAATGTTACTTGATACTTTTGTGTGATTGTTTAAATCAAAACTTGTAAAAATTCGAAATGTTAAGTACATTTTCTTTTGTTTCTTCATTTCTTGTGTAAAACAAAAAACAGATATGTATATATATATATATATATATATATATATATATATATATATATCAATTCATATAAAATATAAGAAAAGAAAAATACTATAAAAGCATGGTATACAAGTCTCTACAAACCTTTTTTTAATTAATTAACTTAAATTAGTAACTCTGGAGTTAATTGAATCCCAAATAATTGTTGAATTTAATTCAGTAATTATTTTATTAAATGGGCCGTGCTTCTATGCTTTGTACGATGATATAGTTGCTGTAAAATGATCGACTGACGAGAGTAGTAGAAAAGTACGCGAGAATAAAGAGATCAAGTCTTGACGATCAATGTTATTGCTAAGTAAGCTAAGACCAAAGGTTTCAAACCTTACTTCTTTCTGCCTTAGATTGAATGTCCAACAATTCCAACCGAAATGTAATTGTTTTTATCAATATTTAGTTTAAATAGGATAAAATTAAACTATTTATGGACAAATTGAATCCTATTAACACATGGCCGCATATGGAAGCTGAACTACGTACAGTACTCGCACTCGATGAATCATTTAACTATGGTGTTAAATAAATTGATGATAGATAGTAATCATGTCTTTTTTTCGTTGTTTTAAGTGAATCTAACGCACTCAGAGAAATATGCCAAGTGCCCCGTTGTGTTGTGCTTGCACCCACTAAAAGCCTCACTTTGGAAAAGTCCATTCCAGATCCGCTATTTGCATTACTTCAGGGTGGCATCTTATAATTAACCTTGATTGGCTACCGCCGTTGCTTCGGTCTCACTTTTCTTCGTTTTCAGCACCCTCTCAACGAATCTGGCGATCTCCTGGACGACATTATTTCCACACCGTTTTCCGGCGTCAAAAGGTCTACTTCCTCTTGTAGAGCATTTCTGTACTCGGTCCACCTTTCGCACTCGAAGAAAGTGCATTGAGCATCGTCTGCTGCAGACTCCTGATATCGGCAAGCTGCATTCTCCACTTTACCCATTCTGGCCAAGTATGTATTGAAGAACTCGTATCCGCTGAGAAAACATCAGTAGTGACGGTCTCTCCAGTCCGCGATATTAGGGATCTTCTTCTCGTTCACCGTCCTCTTGCTTCATTTCACCAACGTTCTTGCCACTTCGTTCAAGCGAACGCTTTAGCTTCTGCCTTTATTTTCTGCCTTCTTTTCCAGTAGATCGATCGAAGTCCCACAATCACCAGTACCGTTACATTCTAGTAATCATAGAATGAATGTGATTAATCGAACTCAACTACTATCCGTTCCAGTGGGAATTATCGCGGCAGTAAACCTGTGCGATTAATGAAATTTCATTAAAATATTTCCACACTTCATGACGTTTACATACATTATATTGTTATTATACTATTCTAGTAATAAATTTAAGTGTGTTTGCAAGAGGTCCCTTACTGATAAAATTTTCGTACAAATTTTCAGATTCTCAGCGCAAAAACACTAGCTGTGATACAAGTCGTTAATATATGGTAAAAGAAGTATAGGTGCCAAATGGCTGTCTTAAGGAACACCAGAAATAGTGGCT
This sequence comes from Dermolepida albohirtum, assembly GCA_031893035.1. Classification (NCBI taxonomy): domain Eukaryota; kingdom Metazoa; phylum Arthropoda; class Insecta; order Coleoptera; family Scarabaeidae; genus Dermolepida; species Dermolepida albohirtum. Next base: position 174,736 of record JAVIWB010002555.1, read on the forward strand.
ACTGTTCTGGATTTAGTGTTATTAATTTGAAGATTTTGAAGCAGAAAGGAGTAGTTGATACAATTAAAAGCTTTAGCAAAATCTAAATAAGTGGAATCCACTTTAAAAATTGTATATAAAGCACTAAATTTGTTTAGGTGCCCCGTCTCACAGAAAAGCCGTTGTAGTGAAGGTTAATAATATTGCAAAATGTTGTATACAGCATACATTCAAAATGCTAACATTTAACAGACTTTGAACGGTTCAAATTGATAACAGGATAATAACACGTACCATTATGTACAAATTATTTATACTTCATGCACGTACAGGGTGGAGCAGAGGAAACTCATGTTTTTCGAACTACTAGTACGCGGCGACGTGAGGGGATATTGTTCTTGAATGAATGTTTGCAGACTGCCCATACAATGCAGTTTCAGTTGCTATGGAGCGTTGGAGCGTAGAGCATCGCGTGTTCATTGTCGAGCAGTACTTTAGAAACAAAGATTCCGTAGTCACAGTGCAACGTCTTTTCCGTCAAAATTTTAGAGTTGGACGTCGAGGTGCAGTGCCTGATCGAAATACTGTACTCCGATGGGTTGCAGTGTTTAGAAGTACTGGATCTGTGATGAAAAAGCAACCACCTGGTCTTCCCCGGTCAGTACGAACGAATGTAGAACGGCAGTTGTTGCTAGTCCGAAGCGATCGACTAGACGACAGGCTGTAGCGCTGGGTATGTCACATCGTTCGCTTCATCGCATCTTACATGATGATCTTAAGTTTCACCCCAAGTTAGTGATCGTCCAGCAGCTTAGTGAAGGGGATTTTGTGCAACGCAGAGAGTTTTGTCGCGTAATGGACGAAATTTTTACGGAAGATGCAGATGCTACAGTCCTCATGAGTGATGAAGCACATTTTCATCTAGACGATTACGTCAATGTTCAAAATTGTCGGTTTTGGGCGTCGGAGAACTCACATTAATTGCACCAAAGACCTCCCCACACTTTGAAAGTAACAGTGTGGTGCTGCATTCCAAAGATGGGAATTGTCGGACCCTATTTTTTTGAAGAGGAAGGAACTACAGTTACTATGACATCAGCGCGCTACGTTGAAATGCTAAACAACTTTCTTCATCCAGAACTTGAAAGGCGTCAAGTGAATATGAGAGAAATATGATTTCAGCAGGACGGTGCCACAGCTCACACGGCGAGAGCATCCATAGAAGTGGTTCGACAAATGTTCCCAGGACATGTTATTTCGAGAAATGGTGATGTTCACTGGCCCCCTCGCTCACCCGATTTGTCGATATGCGACTTCTTTTTGTGGGGATATTTGAAATCTAGAGTCTACATGAACAAGCCTCGCACAATCAATGACCTGAAGAATTCCATTCGTCAAGTAATTGAAGCCGTGCTGAATGAAATGTTGGAATGAGCCTTCCGTAACTTTCAGGAGAGGATCCAGATTTGTATCCAGCAAGAAGGACGTCATTTCCAAGACATTATTTTTCGAACCTAATTAAAGTATGTATATTTCAAAACTGCATTAAAAAATCTATCACTTAATGCTTATTTTTATTAATTTTAACGAACCGTTTCCCAGTCATTCAATAGTGAAAAACATGCGTTTCGTCTGCTCCACCATGTATAAGTTTCCATAGCTACTCAAAATCGATTTCATTTCTTCCGCTTAAAAGTGCAGTAAACTTCTAAATTTATGTAGGTGAATCTTGAAGCATCTATTATCATTGAAACTTGCTAGAATTCTTTGTCTTATTTTCGCCAAGGTAATATTTTAAATCTAGTGAAAAATATCCGTTCGACGAAAGACAGTAATTAAATTATTAAAGGCTAACTAAAGTAGTACAATGTATTTTTGACTTTGCGTCTGTTCATTTAAGTAGATCGTCCGATCGAAATTAAAGTTGGATTCTATCCACGTTCCCTGTCGACTATACCAACCAATTACGTGATAAACTGAAACTGAAAAGAACTTTTTAATGTCCTTCGATTTTGTTTGATCAGAAGAAAATTACTATAAAATGACTTTACGAAGCGTCTCAATCTAAACCTTGTTTCAGGTAGAAGCGAATTAACTACGTGATAAAAATAAATTGTATTTACCGTATTCAAAGTTAAGATCACATAATCGAAATAATAACATTTGAAATTTTGTCTTTATAGAATGTTTACCGCAGAAGTAATATTACCATGAAAATTAAATAAAAATTAAGACCTCTATAGAATGCATTTAAAAGTACTTTCTGACGTTATAAATAAGCGAAATTGACGGTTTTGTTAGCATCAGTATTAGTCATTTTAAAATTTAGGTTATATAAGTTACATTTATACCGATATAACTTAGAATATAATCCAATATAAGCATGATTTGTGGATGAAATGAAGTCAAATAAGTATTTAATGTTACAAAAGGTCAAAAGAAGTGGTAGTATAGGTAATATATTCTAAATAGAATATTGTTTAACGATATTTATGTGTTTTATGCCATAATATAAATTAAAATTGTACCTACTAAGTTAAAGTACGAAATAATAAACTTATCTGTAATGAATTTATATGTAACAAAAAAGAGAATAAATTAATTAAGGCAATAGATAAGAATGGATGTATTCTTCATTGCAATCTAGACATTTAATTTCGTAAATCTCCGATTTCTTATTGACTTTGACTTTTTCTTTCACATTTCCTAAGAAGGATTTAATAGAGTTAGTAGATCGAAATGTAACTTAAAACCTGCGCTCGTTAAAAACACCATTAAATTTTTCATCAAAAGGTCGATTAAAAGTCTCGAGTCGAAAGACTGTTTTTATTTAAAAGCAGATAAAGGAAACGAGTTAATAATTTTGGACAAAAACAATTATTTTCAAAGAGTGAGAAACTTAATTTCAGAAAGTTCATGTTGAATGGAAGAAAAATCCATTACCAAAAATGATTAAGGACACTAAAGACGTGTTAAAAAAATGTACACGATTAATAACTCCTAATTAGAAATATAGATTAAGTGTAAGTAATCCGTTGATCCCTAGACTGTATTGTTTGCCTAAAAATACATAAACCAAGTAACTCAATGGGGCCAATTATTTCAGGAATTGATTCTCCCACTTAGTTTCAAAGTGGTTAGTGAATGAATACAAAAATTTGCCAAAAAAACTTAAAAGCTTATTAGCAGCTAATTCAATAGAATCTATTCAAAGAATTAAAGATTGTAAATCAGAAAACGGCAAATTTTTAGCGTAACGTAATTGTTTCGTTTGGTACCGATTCCAGAAACTTTAAAATATTTAGGAGTATTTTTTTATAAAAATAAGATTTAACCGAAAAAAGTAAATGATTCATGTTCAATTCAGTATGCAAGATCGAAATCATTGATCCATATGAAATGTAGAGTGACTCTGCTACCTTACAATAGAATAACATATACTTTTGTAACCATTTCGGGTCCAGCCACGATTAAACTCAAATGTCCAGGTCTTCATGGTGCTATCCATAGAGACTGATTTCAGTAAGCAGACTTCGATTCAGCTTTGGCTTACTCGTTTGTTTTGTTCTCTAAAAATAAGAATTTAATCACTGATAGTTACTTCATTTTGTTCATGTTTAAAGCCAAAGTGAAAGCAGTTCACTTCTGTTCAAATAGTATGCGTTCTTACGTTAAAATAAACAGAAATTTTTAATGTTTTGACGATTACAATGTTGAAAAACAAATAAGGTTTTTTTTATTAGCTCTTTTTCGCCAGATTCACTAATTACTAATCCTTCTTCCTACAAGTCGAAATCGCAGCGGGAGTAGATTTTGAACCGGGAAAAGTAAATTATTTTGTACGATTGATACTATTCTATATACTATTAATTCCAAAATTGTTTCCAATTCGAAGGTAAATTTTGTGAACAGAAACAAGGAATGGCGATTGGTAATTGTCTTTTTCCATTTCTTGTGGATTTATTTATAAATAATTTTGAAGTTAACTTTAAACATAACGCTAAATATTTTTGAATCAGGTACGTAGATGACATTTTCGTGATTTTTGACACACATAAATGTAACTTAGACGATTTCGTCAAGCAATTAAATTCAAAATTCCTGACAATTAAATTTACGGTAGAAAAAGAAAACAATGGCTCTTTACGTTTCTTAGATATCCTAGTAATTAGAAATAATCATAAAATAGAAATTAATAGTTTCCGAGAAGAAATCAATATTAATAGATTTATCACGGCGGGTTCAAATCACAGCATGCAACAACGGATGGCTTTTTTCAATTTTTTTATCAATCGTTTGCTTAGTTTCCCACTAACAAAAGTGAGATACCAAAGAGAGTTAAATTTTATTAAGAATATTGGGAGATATAATGGTTTTGATTCGGAAATAATTAATGGATTAATTAGGAAGGCTAACATATGTAAATCCGTGATACCACATGTCCGCCACGTCAAAGCAATCGAGATAAGCACTTTATATGTTTACCATTTCACTCTTTGACAAAAAGAGCGCAGACTTCAAGTTACATTTCGGTCGATTAAATCCCTCTTAGGAAATGCGAAAAACAAAGTCGAGGTTAAAAAGAAATCGGAGATTTACAAAATTAAATGTCTGTATTTCAATAAACAATACATAAGTCTGACAAAACGATCGGTAGAAATCCGGTAAAAAGAACATATGGCGCACATTAAATTTAATCGGCCTGAGAAATCTAGTTTAGCAAATGTGTTAGAGAATAATCATAACGTAACCGCGGATTGCTTACATTTCACGTGTAATGCGTATAATTAGCGTGAATTAGGTATATATGAAAGCATATATATTTCAAAAAACAGAAACCATATGTTAAACGTCGATGGAGGTTCAATCCCTTATTCATGTATGTTTCACTTCACAGAAAATTAATTTACGACCGATGAAAAGATATGCAAGCAGGTACCTTAGGAGAAGTGTTTAGTTAAAGACCAGAATATAATTTAAATTATGTGAAACTAATCTACAATATGTGTTTGGCTTTCGACAGTGTAACTCTGGTATTGACTTAATTTCTGTGTGGGTTTTGCTGTGATTCGAAGTGCGACACGCTGATTAATTATCTGCTTACGACGATAACTTGATTGTCGAAGTACGTATACAGAATACGAAAATTATTGTAGAATGGGGTTAAATTAACGTTAATAGTTTAATGTAGTCAACCAGTCTCCATTGTAAATTACCAAATGAAATAGCTTCATCGATTTCCAAAGTAGCTATGTTTAAGATTTATACACTTTTAAATTCGATCGAATCAATTCTGAAAGTAATTTTTCTTGGATTTGAGTGTCCCTGCTCGTAAAAAAAAATTTATGGACAACGTTTTCAACACTCGAAAAGGCGGATACGCCCTCTTCGAGTATTGAAAACTCTATCCACGCATTTTAGTTTTTACAAGCGGAACAAAAAGAATTACAAAGTGATGAATCAAGACAATATTAGCAATCAAACATTAATTTCGCACTTTTCTCATTCAAATATTCATTGGTTTAACTAGCTAAGTAAGAACTTGCTTATCACAGTGAAAAATTAATCTCTAAAACAACGATTTGTCACATCACCAGTATTGGGTTAAATATACACATTGACATTTTACGTATATATGTACATACATCTACAATAAATGAAATAAGTAAACATAGGAAAATTTACATATGTGAAATTAACAAAACAAACAATATTAAATATAAATTATGAAAAAATACTAACATCAGAGACCCAAATCTCTTGCTATATAGCCAAGTTTTCAAATTGAGAAAAAGAAAAATGTTTGAGGCGGAGAGCGGCGAATTTGGCAAATAGGCTAAATGCGAAGCAATTCGGAATGTAAGTAATTAATTTTTGCCATTGAAAGTGTCAATACGTGTAAAAAGCATTTGTTTCTTCCTTAAGTGGGACCTTGAGTTCGCGTAGCTTATCAGAAATAAAATCATAGTATTCATATGTTATCGTAGATAATATATCAGAAGAATCCCATTGCAGTTCCAAAGAAAAATAACTTGTCCCCTGAGTGTATGGTCCTTGTCTACTTCGAAGCACTTGTGCCCAGTGTTTCAATCGTTGCTTGATTTCGGGTATATAATGGCACATTTAGATTCATCAATTTTTATTATTCAGCGCTAAAAATCCTTTGGATCATGTCTTGTATCGATAAATTGCGGGCTGAAATTCGTTCTTGTTCGCGTTTGTGTTCCACAATTAACAAATGCGGCATCCACCTTAGATATAATTCTTCATGCTCAGTTCATTATGCAAATCTAAATCATTGATCCATATGAAATGTAGAGTGTTCCTGCTACCTTACAAAAGAACAACATATACTTTGGTAATCATTTCTGATCTGGTCACGTTTAAACTCAAATGTCCATCTCTTCATAGTGCTATCCATAGAGACTGATGAGGACTTAATCACTGATAGTTACTTTCATGTTTTCCATTTTGCAAATCAAAGTGAAAACAGTTCACTTCTATTCAAATAGTATGCGTACTTACGTTAAAGGAAACATTAACATTTTTTTCTATTACTGATGCCCTTTTTCGCCAGATTCGCTAATTACTAATTCGTCCTCATACAAGTTGGAATCGCAGTGGGAGTAGTTTTTACTACAATTTAATTAGAAAACTATTGCCTGAAGATAGTTTACGTTAAAAAAGTTATAGAAGGTTCAATACTAAGTAATTATTTATCCTCGGCAGCTCCTCATTGAATCTAAAGGAAAGTCATATGGAATTTGAAGTAAAATACACAATATTTTTTATCATTCACTAAAAGCTAAAAACTATTGTTGAAAAGACAATACCTGAGACAGGAATGTAACTGAAATGAATACCAAAAGAATTCCGAAGGAATTGTTGGAGGATGGAAAAGGAGGGAAAAAACGGCGGGAAAGACCGAGGGCGAGAGAAGATGTGGAGAGAAATAATGAATGGGAATACTAGACCTTTAATGGTAGACCAAACCAACTAAGTTACACAAATAATTTTAATTGATGGATTCCTCAGAGGCAAGATAGTGAAATATTATATGAAAGAAATAAAGAACTTCAACTAAGACAAACAATGTTATTTTCTTAATTCTCCACTCTTTTACTACTACATAGTGCCCTAATAACAATTCTTTTTTCCTCTTTTTTCATATACAGGTGTCTACTTTCTATCTACATATATGAATAACCTTCTTAATGTTGAAGATACAGACTCGGTTAAATTAGCAAAGTTGCTGATAAATTTGAGGAATATTTCATAGTATTTCCATATTTGAGATTTTAAAACAAAATTAAAAATTTTCGAAACTTTTTGTCTTAAATATCTTCATAACCACTAGAATCAAACTTAAGATGGCTTATGGCAGTTACTTTTACATAAAATTTAATAATCTAAATTATGACACTCTTGATTTTCAAGATATAATACAAACTTATGTTTTTTAATGGTAATCATAGCTGAAATGCTATATTTTCTGCTTTCATGAAGATATGGTATGGTATGTTATCATTTTTAAAATTTGTTATTATAGCTGAAATAATTCGATTACGATTACTAATTGAGGAGATAATGTACAAGTAACTTTAAAAAATACAGCCATTATTTTTTGAAGTATTGCAAGAACGCAGAACCTGTAATGGTTTAGAAATTAGTCCAAGTTTCATCATCAGTTGCGTTGATATAAACAGATTTTTAAGTATCTCAATTGAATTTCTTAAGCATTCCCTTGCTTTCTTTCACAACCAGACTTTTTATGAACTTCGGTCAAATTGTGTAGGATCTACAGAAAATAAAGCTTTTGCGCCCAAATGTTCATTCAAGATCTCATATATTTACTTCATGTCAATGTTTATGTACGCCTGAAGTTGAATATGTTACATGTCGGTACATCAATATCATTTCTCTGACGGCATAGATGTGTGTTGCTTAATTCATCGCTAAGATTTCCACGTCCAATTAGAAATAATTAAACGTGGATTAATCCACGTCCAAGCTTGACTCTGCAAATCAGTTCTAAAAATTACTATTCGTCTATTGAGAAGACAGCAGCTTAATTGTCAAATGAGGTCGCTTAATTTTATAGTAATTCGGAAATTAAGTTAGGTGCCTATTTGATATTGAACACACAGAATATCCATTTTGTGAGATTCATACTCTTCATACTGATCTCTAAACACTTTTACATTTGAGATACTTTCAGTCTAACTTATGGAAATCTAAGTCCATGTATCAACGAACTGGTTTTACATTAGTTCGAGAACTAATCAAGCATACCAGACATGACATCGGTTCTCTCTCCAATAAACTCCTTTACATGGACGTGTAACTTGCCTCGATTTTATCATAACCCGATTGGAATCTTTTAGGCCACATAACTTATCAACAAGCCTAAATGACCAAACACATTACCACATAAAGACACATCTAAAAGCTATAGTCCTTGCTACCAAAACCCAAACCTCCACAACATGCTGCTTCTATATTACACATCATTATCAACCTGCCTAAACGATCCTAATCTATTAAACAAAATTCTGTTTTTCTCCAAAAGGCCCCAACCTTGCGGCTACTTCCAAATACATCCTCTCGGAAAACATCGTTACTGGCTTAGAATCGCTCTTCTAAGAAACTCTATCTATCGGCTATCGCCGATTTTATTCACTTTGATACCTTAAAAACAAACCCACTAGCCAAACCTCTGATATTTAATTTCTAAAGATGCGAGAGTCTAACCCATAAAACTCTAAAGTCCTAAACGCCACCACTGTTGTACTCAAAATTGATAAATATAACGCTTCTGTTATCCTGGATAATGATGAGTACGAAAATAAAATAAGGACCCTTCTCCAGGTTGATAGATATCTATAAATTTAAGCGTGATCCTACTTCACGAATATAACGTTTCATTATAACTTTCAAAGAACCCAGCGGTTTCAAATCCCCCAAAGTATTCGCCCTAACACCTCTCTGCATTCCATAGTTAGTACCATAAACAGTCCACCCTATGTAAACTATCCAATCCATCTCTTCAATTTTCTTAAACCATGCACCGGCAAAAGTAATTCGTTTATCCTAAACACCAAACATTTTTGTCTAAAGGCCAAATGATCTGACGCTAGATTCTCCGGATCTACAAGTTAATTTTTAAGTCGAATCTTTATTTACCGAAATTCCTATATCTGACATCATACAAATAAACCAACAAATCCTATATTCTGACGAGGCTGGTAATTTGGCCGATGTGGTATAAAAATGCTTAACCTCTACTTATTTCCAGTTCCGTAGCTCTACGAACAAGTATCCTCCATAGGATCGCCTGTTTTTTCCTGTTACGCCAACATATTTATTAAGGCATTCGAAAATGCCCTATGTTTCTACTACCTAAAACCGAAGTGTTCATTAAGATATGTAAATGATACCGTTGTTGTTTGATCGTATGGTCGGAATTCTTTTTAAATAACTTCCTTATTTTCTAAATTCTCAGCGCAATCCTATGAGTGTTACCATGGAGGTTAAATCAGAAAGTTCCTTTCCTTTCCTAGGCGTCTTAATAAATCGTCGTCTTGATGGTTCAGTAAGTCATTCACTTTGCCGTAAGCCTACACACACTGACCGATCTAAGGCCATTTCTCAAAACCAGGAGCTTATAGCTTATAGCTTAGCTCATATAGCTTTCACTATATCTGATCAATATTCACTACTCCAGAAATTAAGTCATATCACCAACAATCTAATAAAACAACAGTTATATCAAATAATATTCAACGAACAATAGACCCACATCTTAACCCTAGAGCTCCACAACTTAATTCTCAGCATAATTCATACCTTCCTTCTAAAGCTTTTTTATCCTATATATTTATATATATATGTATATATATATATATATGGAACCGGTGGAATACCTCTTAAAAGCAATATTACAACCATCTTTAAACTGCATTCGAAACTTTCATACTTCCTTTCTGTAAAAGACTGTGATTCTATAGAAACAGGTGTTATAAATTTTAATATCATCAGCATAGGCAAGAACTGAACACTTAAGAGACATTAGTAAGTCATTAATAAATAAATTAAATAATAAAGGACCAAGATTCGAGCTTTGCGGAACACCTGAGCTGGAAATAAATTCATCCAATATCTACAATCATGTAAGCAGGATTTTAATAAGTTCAAAAATGAGGGAAGAAATGAAAGTAAAAACATTAAAAATACAATAAATAAATAATAAATGCCAATAATTATACACATAACCAATGAGTGTGATATATGCAGCATGTTTCATGGAAAAAATATATTCAAGAAAAAAAACTTCGAATTCAAAATACGTGGGATATCTTTTAATCTTTACATAGTGGGACATAGATGGTAACACTAATCAAACGTCAGTACTAAAATTGATCTTTAGTTAACCTAAATCCAAAGTTTCACTACGATACATGTAGTGTTGTAGCTACAACGAACTGTTAAAGTTGACAAGTTAGTTGAAAAATTTAATTAAACCCAGAACATTTTCGTGTAATAATTTTTTATAATTTTTGAAGACAATTATCTCAACAAAAATGCCCCGCCGAGTTGGTTTCTGTTTCCGGCAATGAAGAACCACATCAGTCAATAATTCCTCGTTGATATGGAGAATTCAAACGTCTTAGCGACGATCCAAGAACGGGTTCACCAGAAACGGCGTTCACTCGCAAGATCATCAACGAAGATCGACATGTGACATATCGCCAGATTGAAGCATTATCGGAGATTTCAAAGACCTGGATTCTAAAAATTTTGCATAAAGAATTGTGTGTAAAAAATTAGTTTCCTGTTGGATACCGCTCTGTTGACCGAAGAACAGAACGCAGCTAGGACGAATTGGTGTCAAAAAGCTCTAGAGAACGTGTACAATATTGTCAGTGATAACGAATCCTGGATTTCCTCATGCGTCCCAAAAAATATACGCCAATTGCCTGTTTGGGTGTTCCAAGATGAAGAAAAGTCTCCAAAGTGTCTCCAAAAAGATGGTCGCGACGTTTGTCTCGAAGCAGGTCATGGAGCAACGATTTCTCTACAAGATCAAAGAACTGTTACTGCCGATTGCTATACAACTATTTGTTTGCCGTTAGCTGAGCATCGAAAAACCAACCCTCCACCAAGACAATGCAAGTTCTCACATTGCACGCAAGACAATTGAATTTTTAACACAACAAAACGTCGAATTGTTGGACCATCCTCCGTACAGTCCGGACCAACGATTTCTCACCTTTCCGAAAACCAAGAATGGACTGCGTGGCCAAAGGTTCCAGTCGTCGGAAGGAGCAGTCGATGCCTTCAACAACACATTTTTAGCGGTACCAATAAACGAGTGCAACAACTGCTTCCAGAGTTGATTCGACCGCATGCAAAACGCGTGGAGAATACTTCAAAAAGCAATGAAATCTTTAAAAGCTCTCTACTATTTTATTACAGTTTTATATGCAAAACTTAAAAAACGACCTACGTAATATAAACAGATAGTTAACCAAATATTTATATATAGATTTGTTTAATTTTACTTCTAACTTCTAACTGGCGCTGGTTTTCTTATGGTGTAATAGTTTATAAAACTATTTTAAACGTTATGCTTATTTCCATTGTAATGTTGAATACAAAATGCATTAACCAATAAAATATACTCTGAATTATCTATGTATACACATGCATATATATATATATATATATATATATATATATATATATATATATATATATATAATTTGTTATGATATATAGATGTAAATAAGTTAATACTTCATGTTGGTTTTTGTCAAAATGTTATGAAATGAAATATAGATATGTATGATTTAATGTAAATCAATATATCTATAAAAATCAAAATGCAAGTAAAATAAATATGACACTTTACTATCGCATTTTTACTATTATGTCTCAGGGTATGGCCATTCGGACCAGTCTTTAGATTAAATTAAGGAATTATATTCTCAGATTGAACAATTTTCCTTTAGTTATTTTATTAAATACATGTTTATATATTAACTTTTAAGTTAAGTAATATACAAAAATACTATTTCGTTTAAGCTTTTTTAAATATCAATTACCTTAATTAAATAGATATTAATTATTTAACTGACGCATAGATATAATAATACTCCAGCCTATTATAAAACGTCATTTTATTAACTTTGTAATTACTAATTTTACAATAAAAAAAAGATAAATTCACTTTCAATATAAAATTTTCAACGTTAATTTCTAAATGATAAAGACAGATATATCTAAACCAAAATAATAATCTTTTAAATATTTAGATAATTAATTGTAACTCCAAAGTAACTATTATATTCTATTATACCTTATTTTTTTTTAAATAAACTCTGTACCTTCGGCCATATTCCGTTTTATGCACGTTAGTTTATCCATTAATTCCTATTATATGTGTACTATTATCCTGTCCTCTTCTGGACTTACTTATACATACATATATGTAGATGGAGCTTCTTTATAGCGGGTGGGCCATTTAAAAGTTTAAATTTAAAAATGCAATAAAACAAAAACGGTTTGAAATTTTGCAACATTTATTTTTTTGTTCTGAAGTACAATTATTCCGGTTAGAGATGCAATATTATTTCATTCATATGGCTGCCGCGGCTGGCCTCACAGTACCCCATTCGATCGGACCAATTTTCGAGCACTTTTTCGAGTGTATAGGGTCGTATCTCGGCCTTCAAATGCTCAATTGTCTCTGGTTTGTCGGCATAACACTTGTCTTTAACGGCGCCCCACAGAAAATAGTCCAACGGTATCAAAGCGCAGCTTCTTGGCGGCCAATTGACATCACCATTTCGGCTCATTAAACGGCCATCAAACGTTTGACGCAATAAATCGATTGTGGCATGAGATGTGTAGCAAATTGCACCATCCTGTTAAAACCAAACATTGTTCATATTAACACCACCTCCGCTCCACAAACCACACCAAACAGTCACTCGTAATGGGTGATTTGGCTTCTGTAAGACCACGTGTGGGTTTTCTGACGTACCCACCAAGATGAAAATGAGCTTCATCCGAAAAGATGATTTTTTGGCAAAATCGACATATTCGAGCAGTTTCTCGTTAGCCCATCTAGCGAAGCGAAAACGAAGCGGATGGTCATGCGGCTTCAACTCTTGAACCAATTGAACTTTGTAAGGCGTCATACCGAGATCTTTTCGCAAAATTCGACGTGTGGTGCGTGAAATGTTCAATACTTGAGAACGATGACGAGTTGATGTTAATGGCTTCCCACGCACACTCTCAGCCACAGCTTCGATATTTTCGGGTGTACGCACTGTACGAGGACGCTCACGTCTTGGCGCATCAACAATGAAACCAGTTTCACGAACTTTAGCAATAAACTTGCGTATACCAGGCACTGTTGGTCCGTCTCTGCGACCATTTTGTACGACATTTTCGTGCAATTTCCGACCAATTGTCTTTGTTTTGAAAATAAATTTCCAATAAATCCCAACGTTGCTCAAGCGTAAATCGATTCATTTCGTTCAGTGGAGATAATATACTGTATTTTGTGACAGAATCGAATGACATAAGTATTGCCAGATTCGAAATAACCGGTGGTTCAAATTTAAACTGATAAATGGCCCACCCCATACTTTAATTTCAATCTATAATTGTTCTTTATACACTTGTAGATGTATCTTTCTTCGAAATTTAAAAATCGTAACTATTAATACTATACATTTATTATATAATAGTATTTACTTCTTTAGTTCTTAGTTTTACCACAGATATAATTTAACGTTTATTTACTTATTATTATTTTATAATAGTATATAATTATTATTGCACTTTAATATACTCGTATGATATACTTTTTTTAAATCGACTGAAATGACAGTATATATTTTAAGTGATTTTGGTTTTAGCGTCATATACTTTTGGTTGTGTGAAAATGTCTGATTTTGTGCCAAATAGTCGTCATTTGCGAGAAGTGTTGATTTTCTTCTTTCATTCGAAGAAAACAGCGGCTGGAGCGTATCGAGAACTCCAAAAAGTTTACGGAGATGCTGCTCTAAGTGAAACAACGTGCCGTGATTAGTTCCGTCGCTTCAAAGACGGTGATTTCGATGTTGACAACCGTTCGTGTGAAGGAAGACCAAAAACCTTCGAAGGCACTGAATTGCAGGCATTGCTCGATGAGGATCCGTGCCAAACGCAAAAGGAGCTTTTTCGCCTTTGAACAACTGCTCCAGCGGCAAAAATGTAAGGGTTTTCTTCATCGCATCGTTACGGGTGATGAAAAATGGATTCATTACAGCAACCCAAAGAGAACAAAATCATAGGGACTGCCCGGTCATGCTTCTACGTCGTCGGTTCGGCCGAATATTCACGCTGTGAAGGTTTTGCTGTGTATTTGGTAGGACCAGAGCGGTGTTATTTATTATGAGCTGAACCGAACGAAACCATCACTGGGGAACGGTATCGAACTCAATTGATCCGATTTAGCCGAGCACTGCGCATAAAGCGGCCACGATACGAGCAGAGGCACGAAAAAGTGATTCTACAGGATGACAACGCTCGGCCTCACAATGCCAAACCCGTTAAAACCTACTTAAAAACGCTCAAATGGGAGGTCCTACCCCATCCGCCATATTCCCCAGATATGCGCCGTCCGATTATTACTTGTTCCGTTCGATTCCACATGGTCTGGGTAATCAACAATTCCGCTCATATGAAGACATCTCAAAATGGCTTGATTCGTGGATAGCCTCAAAAGACGAACACTTCTACCGTGACGGTATTCGAGCTCTGCCAGAAAGATGGGAAAAAGTTGTCGCTAGCGATGGGCAATATTTTGAATGACACATTTGTAAACATTTTTCACAATAAAGTTGCATTTTCATCAAAAAAAACAGCGAGAACTTAGTTGCGCACCTAATATTATTATAACACTGTTAATGTGAGTATTCGGAGATTTTTGAACATATTGGGTCTGGGAAAAAGTTCGTGGCGTTTTTTCAGTAAAATTCAACTGGTCCCCGCATGGCGCGTGGACGAATTCATTTAAACCGAATATGATTATTATCGACAATGTTTCGCCATTTTTTTGGTAGATCCATGATCCCATCGGTGAAAAACTTCTGTGGTTTCTGGTCGAAAAACTGAATATAGTTTTCACAGGCTTCTTTTGAAACCAACTTAATTCCATTGAGAGAGTTTTCGAAACAGATGATAGTCAGAGGGTGCTATATCCGGACTGTAAGGTGGGTGCATCAAAACTTCCCAACCAAACTCTCTCAATTTTTGACGGGTCATCAAAGAAGTGTGTGGTCGGGCGTTGTCATGATGGAAGACAACACCTTTCCTATTAATCAATTCGGGCCGTTTTCTTTCAATCGCCTGGCGTAATCTCTCTAGTTGTGCACAGTAGAGTTGAGAAAACTGACCAGTTGGAATATGTAGTGGACCATTCCCCTCCAGTCCCACCATACACACAGCATCACTTTTTTTGGCGTCAATGTTGGCTTAGCGAACGCTTGTGACGGCTCACCATCCTTTATCCACGATCTTTTACGCTTCCGATTATCGTACGTAATCCATTTTTCATCTCCGGTTATTAAACGTTTCAGAAACGGCTCGATTTCATTCCGTTTCAGCAGCGCATCGCAGATGTTAATTCGGTCCATCATGTTTTTCACGCTCAACTCATGAGGAACCCATACGTCAAGCTTTTTTTTGTAACCAGCTTTGTGTAAATGGTTCAAAACAGTTTTGTGGTCAATGCCTAGCTCCATGCCAATATCGACACTGCTGATATGCTTATCTTGTTGGACTTTTTCAAGAATTTCATCAGATTTTTCAGTGATTGGACGACCGGAGCGTGACTCATCTTTCACATTGAAATTTCCAGAACGAAAGCGAGCGAACCATTTCCGCGCAACAGATTTCGATAAAGTACCTTCACCGTACACAGCACAAATTTTATCACAAGCCTGCGCAGCGTTCTTCCCCTTATCATAATAATATTGCAGAATATAGCGAAATTTTTCATTATTCTTCTCCATTTTCAAGTGCGAATAACTTTCGAACCACTGCACCGATTACAATGTTTCTACGCTCAAACTAACGTTCGGAAAGTCATCTAAAAAACGAGCCGTCGGTGGTGTCGCTGTGACTTGTTGTTCTTTAGTTATCGGTCTTTTTCCCAGACCCAATATAACCTTTGAATTAAAGGTAATATGTTGTTGTTTAATATAAATTTTAATTTTTTAATTTCTTACAGCAATATTTATCAGCTAACTCCTATAAACAAATTCATATTAAACTATATATGAAAATCGACGATTTCAAATAAATTTAACTTAATTTCTGAAAATAAAGGGTATATTCAGAATCTACGCTATTAAATTAGTAAGTATTACATAAATTTTAGATTAGAAAATTGGTTTAAATAAACGGTAAAAATTCAAAATTTTGCTTGTAAACATTACGATGCTTTTCTTCTCTATTTTATAATTTACTTAATGTCTTATAACTGTTGAAAACTCGTCCTTATATTTTATTTTATGTCAGAGAATGCTATATCATATAATTATTTTGCATCATTTTTAATAATTTTTGTGACAACTATTTACCCAGATATCTCTCATTTAATCTTATTTTTATAGTAATTAGCTTATACAATCCCTTAAACAATATTCAATTATTTTTACTCCCTTATTAGCTTTAATTACCATAACTCCTCTATCTTGTTCAACCTATCTTTTTAATCTTTATGCCAAATAACTTAAAATTATTACATGCATGCCCTTTTCTTTTATTTTTAGATAAAATTATATGAAAAATCTCTCTACAATGAAATATATACAATTAAATCATTAACAATATTATTATTATATTACATCATTAACAATATCATTAATATAGGTATTATCTACATTGGATGAATGCACATATGTTTATTTACATTTACACCTCAAGTATGAGTATTACTATATTTGTCGTTAAGTTATTTTACTATCTAAAATTCAAATTTAAAATTGATTTTAAAATATATCTAAACTACTTAAATAACTCAAATATCTTATGTAAATACTTCAATCGTTATGACATTTCAAATAATATTTATTTCTTTATTAACTTGTATACCAATATAACTATTATTTCTTTTATTATATAATAAACATTTCTTGCATAATGTATAACTAAATATACATATACATATATATATATATATTTCCCTAGTGTATTCAACTTTTACTTTTGTCTTCAAAAAGACTCGTTCGTGCACAAAATACGAAGTTTTATTTTTTGATGTATTGTATTTTCAAAATATGTAAATTGTAAAAACTAGTGACAGAACCCGTAGAATTTTAATTCTAAAATTTTCGTAGCATAAAAGCGTTATACGAAGTATAAATAAGTGTTCATAAAATAACTAAATACCAGTAAAAAATATTATAAACAACCCTCCTAACACGTGATGCGTTCTATATCAAGCAGCATATAAAATTTTTAATGAGCATCTAAATCGGCTTTTAAATGAAACACTTAATTTCAACATCGAAGTTACGGTGTAATAAAACAGAATTATTCTACGAACCAGCAGTGTGGTAACTTAAATAACTAGTTCATGTAATGCTATTATCTATTATAAAATCCTCCGAATAGTTATAAAACTGAAATATATTCTTTGAATAAAAACCTTTAGTAGAACGTGGCCTAATAGCTGTATGCTCTTTGAAGATATTCTACATATGTATGTATGTATGTACATGTAAAGTGCATTCATGACCATCAGGTTAGTCGACTCACATGTTCCGGCGATAAGATTATTGTAAAGAGAATGGGAAATTATTACAAAATACCTCTCATGTAAACATAACGCATTTATTTATAACATATCTTATGGATTTATAACATGTAAGTTGTAGAATGACGAGAAGCAGGCAATATCTAAAATGTAAAATATGTATAGAGTATGAATTAAAATTTAACACACTGAACAAAGAGAATATCGACTATAATGAATTGTTAATGTTTTGCATTAAGCATATAACATTTGTAAAATAGTTGAAGATCATAACGCTTTAAATCTCTTAGGTCAGGACACCTCGTCCTTTACCGAGGAGAACATTAAAGCTGGTAGGAAGACAATCTAATTCTTCTTTCATACCAGAGAAATTTGGTAAAAATTGCCCTAGTTCAATAGAATGTAAGTCATGACAAGGTAAATAATTTCTAGTCCCTCATATACTGGCAATTGGTAATATTCTGCACAAACATTTACGGGTGAAGGTTTGTTGTTGTTGTTAAAGCATAATACTTATGCTTTATCCAATTAGTAGAAAGCGCAATGCGTTTCATAGTGTCACAAAATTCTCGAAAATGGCACGTCTCATCATGCTGGCTACAACTTGGCAAGTGACACAACCTGACGTTACTACTGTGATATGCCCACCAAGGACGGAATAAAAATACAAAATTATGAAAGAAAACTACATGTCCACCTCTCAGATAAATATAAAAGCATTTTCACTACTTCAAAGGCAGTAGAACAGAACATCTGTCAACATGCAAACAATGATGAGAGCTAACTAACTAATAAAACTAATAAAAACTAATAAAAAAATAGTTAATGAAAGATAATTAGTTGTCATCCAAAGAAGTGACCACGACGATCGTTTCGCTGAATTTCAGAATTTGGCAAGTAGTCTGGCTTTGGTGGCAGAACAAAGTCAGGATTTTTGTGAGTGAATTTCAATCTGTTAAACAAATTATGACTGTGGAGCACGTGGTACTGGAAATACAACAGTCACCGCAAAGTGGTATACCGAAGGAGTGCCTGCCTAGAGTTGTTGAAGCAAGCATTTATCCTTTGTCGCAACGAAGCACTCGGTTTTTCACCGCAACTGGTTCCAATTAATTGCTCTAATATTTGTCCCGAATATTTAGTAATAACCGAACTGAAGATGCACTGTTTCCTCATATGAAGAACAGACTGAAAAGGAAGAGGTTTCCCATCGGCTCTAAATTTTATACATTCTTATTTATCATCATTGTCATATAACGGTTTCTGTTCTTACGAATTCAATGAAATTTCGAGTGTGCTCAAGCTCCAACTTGGGACTGCTTCTTTTCCTGTTGTTTATATAACGACTTATTGACCTCATCTGTCAAGTTTTATCCTATACGGATATTTAAAGATGCATATATACTGAAACAACCAATTTCGACAATATTTCTCTACTACAAGACAAGATAACAGAGGCGGTGATGTCTTGACGGCCTTTGCAAACAATATTCAGTTTAATATAAATGATTCCCATAAAATTAATAAATTAGCAAATGCGTTATTAGAGATATATCTCTTCCTATTGTATTTGCTTTATATTCCATCCTACCCTCGAGCTTCTTCTAATAATTTATATATATATATATATATATATATATATATATATATATATATATATATACATATGTATATATATATATATATAAATAATCTGAAGCTAGTTTTAAATGTCCTAGATATATTTAATGCAAAGCGATATAATAATATAATATAAACAACGATGGCAAGTTATTGAATTTAATTTTCTAAAATGCAGATTTCAACTTTAAAATATTTCGTTAATATCACTTTGATGTCCCTGAAAATCCTTATCACTAGTTTAGCCAGTGCTACAGAATAGGATCCCTTGTAGTAAATACATATGTGCCAACAAACATAACAGAGCAGAGCGATCAGCCTTGGATAAATCACATATTCGATACATACTTTTTACGAACCTGGTGTGCTAACAAATGTGGCCGCTCTATTTATCACGTATTAACTTTAACTAGATTAATTTTCGATTTCAATGTTTTATTCCCTGCAGCTTCTTCTCACTGCCAATAATTATAGAATATAATTCTGATAAAGTCAATTTCGCCTCATTATATATGATACTTGTCTTTGAGAGACTAATTGATCTTTTCTTGTGGCACACACTAATGTGAATGAAGCTTTAAATGCTTTTTCAATGTAGTCTATTATATTTTGAATTATTTTGTTCCTCAGTTAATATTCCGAGTTACCTCAGTTCATATCTAAAATAATTGCTAATTTAAAACTCAAAAATCTTTACCACACAAAATATTTGGAGGTTTACAATGATTTCAAATATCTTATAAATTTGATCAAAAAACATCATGTATATTGCATTAGCTACCTTACTAGTACGAAAAATTTAATAATTACAACTCCTTTCAAGCTATGGAACCTTTCTTCGAATAGAAAGTTGTTCTACGAGGATACCGGGAGAATTACAAAACGACAATGGACAAGTTTTTGTCGACACTATCATCATGGTTGATGTTTTTACTAAAGCCTTTTCTTCGAAATACATTCCTTTATTTGTAACTCCTTAGCCCGTTTCTTGTTACATGTAACTGAGGCCAAATTTATTCAAATAATGTCAGTTTCCCTAACAAACCCACATCTGATGACTATTATGTAATTTCTTAATTTGAAAATATAGATAGACATTTGTTACTCCTCTTCGTATCATTGTTGATGTATTTATTACCTCCAACATTCTCCTAACAACTGTAAAAATGCTAGAGTTATGCCTATACTTAAAAAAGGTGATTACACTTTATTCTCCATTTATAATTTTGATTACATCAAACTTTGCCGAACTATGTGAAAAAAATTCTGTATTCTTATATTTTTTACAACATCCGATCACTAATTTCATTTAATCAACATGAATATATTATTGGTAGATCTACCACAACGAACTTAGCTTACAGTAGCTTAACATATCTGCGAAGTTTTGGTCAAATGTAGGCAAATAGTTATTTACACTGACCTGTTCAAAGCATCATCTTAATTGATCACGGGATTCTTTAAATAAATTCAACCCGTATGGTTTTGGTTCAAATTCAATCAATGTCTTGCAATCCGACTTGAGTCTGCGGGAATCTTGTGCAACTTATTATGGATTTTCTTGTAATAACTTTATTCCTACGTTGGTATCCTTCAAGAATCTAATCTGGGTTCTTTACTGTTTGTTTTATTTATTGACGGTTTATTTCTTCAAGTAGAGAGCTCTATTCCGGAATACACAGATGATATTCAATCCCTGAGTACAGAAATTTCCAAGCGAGGCTTTTTTTAAGATATTCTGTTCACTTTATGAAAATATCTGGATAAGTAAAACAATTATTTTCAATTTGTACCGACTTTATTAAATATACTATGTGAAAACAAATCACCCAGTAAAATTATATTTTAGCCAAATTTTGTACTAGTGTTTACTGCTCTGAGAATAATATTATAAATGATTGGATTTTCATTGAACAATTCATACCCTTTATAGCAAAAAGTTAATAATGAGTTGCCTCTTCAAGTAAACGAATACATTCCGCTACTCACCCAGGACATGCTTCAAACAAGATACTCTATAAACTCCTGTGGAAGCTCATTCCAAGCAATTTGTAGAACATCACGTGGCCGTTGTAAATTCATTTAAAGGATAGAAAGCAAACTAACCCTTCGACTTATTATATCCCAGACATATTCTGTGGATGATAGATTATTTAGCTCTTTGATATGTGAGAAAGCGAATGATTCCAAAAGTTCATAAATGTATCTTTGAATATTTTAATGGCCTCGAGGCTTCACACCAAACCATTAATCCTCTAGCAAGTCTCGTGTTTTAGGAAAAAATTAAAAAATTGCCTTTTATCATTACGGATCCACAAGAAAAACAAGATTCGTCTGAAAAGCAGATATTGTGCCACTCTTCATCTAAATCTGCCAGCACGATACCGATTAGCGAGAAGCAGTATTAGTCTTGAACAATAGAAAATCAACCTGAACAAACGAATACAGTGATCTATCGAATATATTGTTATTCTATGGCTTATCACTGCCAAACGAATATTTCTTACAGACCTTGAGGTACTATGCCCTTCCCTAAGATTAAGCAATCTTAGTTTTCTATTCTCCCACTCTGGTTCTTCTAGGTCATCTAAAGCCTCTTTTACAATGTTGACTACCTTTTTGAGGTCAATCTTTTCAACAACGAATAACGATAGCAATATTTCTTTGCATCAGGCTAGTACTTTCTTATTAGACTTCCTTTAGCTGTTGTTCAGCCATTGCTTATATTAAATTAAAAAGCCATAACGATATAATGGGTTGTGTGTAAAGTTTATATTGGGTAACTTTTTTACGTTTTTCATAGATCATTTATTAATATTAAAAAGATTAGTCAATTACACATTATCCATCTTCTTCGAAAAACTTTTGCCATCTTTTGTTCGATTTTCATAAATTCTCGTTTTTATTGGCGAAAAACATACAAGGTGCTGATTAACTACTTCATTTGAGTCGTAAGTTACACCACGCAAGGAATTTTGGAACAAGTGCGAGTCTGAAGGTGAAAGGTGGGTATGGTGGACGTGACAGCACATTCCATCCAAGATGCAATAATTTTTGACAATTGTTCAAATTTGTATATGGTTCGCGCTGTCGTAATGAAATATCATTCCTTTAGGATGAACGAACTCTAAAAGTTGCTGGACGAAGGAATCATTCAAACTGTCGAATTATTGACAATACACGCTTGAATTAGTTAATTGTTTCGTTCCTTAGTATGAAGGGCTCGAAAAACACGATAGATTAAAATTCCATCACATCGAGAGCATAATCTTACTCTTCGATCTTTTAAGTCAGAACTTTGCACATCACTGTTGTAACAATTCACTTCTCATCACGAAAAGATAATTTCCTTCATATTTAAGGAGGATATTGCAAATGTTTATACACACAGTAAGCGTCAGGTGAAATTCTTAAGAAAACCCAAAGTTTACCGAAGTATTCTAACTTTTTCATATTGTCGTGAAGGCTTGAATGGTTAACAGTTGGATGGCTAACGATTTTGCAATCTCTCGAGCCGTGTGCCTCGGCTTTGGCTCGATCAACGCCTTTACTTTAAGATTAAAATCACTAACACAAAATTTGATGAACCATCGCTGATTTTGACGTTCTCATAGAACACTATCACAGTAAACGTTATGCAACTTTACACAAACTTGACACACGTTCTTCCTGTTACGGAAATAAAAAAGCAAAATGTAACGAAAATACACAATATGGTCTCCCATTTTTAATTTTTATAAAATTTCAAACACTCAATCAAATCGCTCATTTTTTTTACAAAATGAAGCAGAACTGTCATCTGCCATACAGCATAGCGTAAGAAATTCATGAGAATGACTGTAACTCTTACATAAATGGACCAGCTGCACCTATTGCAAAAATGAGTGAAATAATGACACAACACCTGTGGAAAACTGAAAAAAATTATTAGCAAATATTAAACAGCAAGGTTGTCCTTAAAGCTTCCTTTAACAAATTTAATTAAAAGATTATAATAAAAGACATAGGTAATAAAGCTGTGAAATCAAATATACACAAAAATTAGTAAAATAGTGTAAAGTAGATATCGAGCTATACGTAGATGTACTTGCGTGTAAATGTGTTTGTGGACGGGGTATTGTATATCACGAAATTCGATATATGCGTGGGGTTACGGTACAATAATCACTCACGAACGTGGTGTTCTGGAGTTGAGATATACTATACATATAATAGAAGAGAGCGAGTCTTTTAAAAGAATCGGTGGGATGGAACGATTTACTTCTCAGAAGCTACATCTATTAATCTGAAATTAGCTAATCACGGTAGAAAAAATCCATGCCAAAAATTAGAAATAATTATAAGCCGCGATGTAATTAAAGGGACTATGATACATTAAAAATGATATTAAAATCTTAGTCGCAAAAAGCACCTCAAAATGATACGTCAGACGACTTACTTAATATCGATCTACAGTAAAAGCAATAAATTATTAAGGATAAACATTGATTATAATTATCTGGTGGGTTGATATTTGGCAGATAATATATTCATCGCCTGCCTTACTTATTATTCTATGCCAAAAAAAGACTAAAATTTGAATTTCTAATCGTAATTAAAAATTAGATGGATGAAGTAAATATAAGTGAAATATTAAAGATAATGTTCTATCCTATCTTTACAAATACGTTCGTTCTTAGAAAAAGACAGAAAGGTTTCCGTTTTATGAAACACAGAAGATTTCTAACTAAATAAAAGAGGATTTCTCATTCGAATATTATCGCAAACGTTGTTTTAATTTTAATTAATTTTAGAAACTTTTGAAATTTAATCATATTTAACTAAATAAAAACGATTAAAAACATGATAAAAGGTATCATTATAAATAAGATTAGAAATAATTATGAGTCTTTTATAACCAAATTAAAGAAGTAGTCAAGGAAGCATAAATTGCATTAATTTTTACTTGCAAAAGTTGGACTCACAGGCTTTTCACCCAAATCATAATTTCTTTTCTGCTATCTGTTGTTATTACAGGAGAGATTTTACGCGCATTTATATACAGCCTTGGCCATATGTCTGAAGCACCCCCATAAACGTGCAATATTACCTGAACCCTAAGAACGTAATGAAAGGGGCCATTACTAATGTGTATATAATGACTGTTTACCAGGAAAATCTCAAGAAGTATACAAATATTCTGTAGTTTTAAGGTTTATTGCTGTTAGTTGATCTTTACTGTTCAATAAGTGAGGTGTATTAGAAACGATATTGTGTTATAAAATTGATTTAACCAGTTGTATTGAATGTTGTGTTTTTGTATAGTGTTGTACATTGTGACAACATGCCTAGAAAACGGGAGTTAGATGTAATAGAGCGAAGTAAAGCAGTGTTATTACATACTCAAGGACTATCGCAATCAAAAATCGCGAAAATAATGAAGCGGTCGCGCTATGCCATCCAAGCGGCAATAAAACGTTTTAAAGAGACAGGTTCTTACGAAAATCGACCGAAAAGTGGACGAAAACGTATTACAACGGAGAGAGATGATCGATTTTTAACGCGACTTTCTCTGAAAACTCGTATGAAATCATCAAAAGATTTATCTGCAGAAATAAATGAGCGCCAAGGAACTTCTGTATCAGCGAGAACAGTGAGAAGACGACTGGTAGAAGTAAATATACATGGTTAAAGCTCGCCGCAAACCCTTATTGAGCGAGGAGCAGAAGAAAAAACGGTTGTTGTGGGCAAAAAAACACAAAAATTGGACAGTTGAGGATTGGTCCAAAATCATATGGTCCGACGAATCCAATGTAGAGGTATGATAAATTAATGCAGTTTTACTTTTGTGTTACATAAATATGATACAATATGATATTTTGAATGTGCTGAATAGTGAATTGGAATTTTTTGAACAGCTATTAATTTTTCTATATCTTACGTAGATTTTGCCGACACCTGGGGCTCAGTTTGTTCGTAGAAGACCGGGGGAAGCGTTTGAGCCACATTGTATTGTGCCTACAGTAAAGTATGGGGGTGGTAGCGTGATGATATGGGGATGCATGACCACTAAGGGTGTCGGCGAAGTGTACGTCTGTGAAGGCAGAATGTACAGCAGTAGGTACATCGATATGTTAGGAGAAGTACTAGAACCGTCTATTGTAAAGCTGTTCGATTCCGATGAAGAGGCCTACATTTTCCAGCAGGACAATGCACCCTGCCATAAATCCAAACGTACAATCGAGTGGTTTAGCGCAAATAACGTGCCCATATTCGAATGGCCGGCACAATCGCCGGATTTGTCGCCCATAGAAAATTTGTGGCGTATTTTAAAGAGAAATGTCGCAAAATATAGACATAAAAACAAAAACGAATTAAAAGCGAGGATATTTGAAGAATGGGAAAAGATTTCACCCGAGATATGTAGCAAATTAGTGGCTACAATGCCTAAACGGATACAAGCCTTTATCAAATGTCGCGGTGGTGCTACAAAATATTAATGTATATTATTAAATTTGCATTCAAAATGTATATACACTTGTAGTTTAATTTTTATACCTCCTAATTTCATTTTACATCCAAAACTTGAGGGTGCTTCAGACATATGGCCAAGGCTGTATATATATATATATATATATATATATATATATATATATATATATATATATACGTATATATATTATTAAAGACGACATTCAGTAAGATAAAAGGCATCCTAATACGTAAATGTTTATACGATTCTCTCCAATTTACCACTATAAATGTCATAAAACTTTCTCCGTACAAGAAATTATTTTACATATGTATTACATTCATGAAATTACCAAGGCGTGAAATTTAATCTACTGCTCTATTTAATCTAGCCTTACCTTTAATCGCACATCGCCAACATTTTCTGAAACCTGCGTTGGTATGAGGGCTTTCAAATTCATTAAAGATATTTCAGTTCTTTATTTTGCTTATGTCATTGGTAATATTGAAATATCCTATCTTGACATGATATCTTATGTACGCTTGTGATCTTTTCACTTTACACGTCATTGTTCGTTGTCACCATTGATGAAGGTTTAATGAAGAGATGGAACTTTATCAAGAATTATTATCACCCCATCATTACGAAAGAATGCTCTATGTCCTATTTTGTTTTTCGAGCAAACTTCAGGCATGCCATGCCAGTGCCCTTGTGGTTCCATTTACTATAGCTAACGTCATGAAAAGACTACCAGTATAAATACTATCTATGAGGTAATAAACGATTGAACAATATATTTCTTTAATGACGACCAAAAACATAGTTTTGATTTTGGTATTAGACTAATTTTTGTTTTTGTATTTTCTCTCGGAATTTTCTTGTTAAATGTTCCTCTTACGTATTGTTGTTTTTATTTTCATTATATTATTTTGGTTATTTTTGGTTATAAGTAATGTTGAATACAAATCACTACGTGCGGTTATAAATAAAATAAACAATGTATGTAATTAATTGTAGTTCCTGTATATTCTAACGTACGCAAACTATTTAGAAATTTATTGGCGCCCGTCGCAAGGTGTAAACTCACCATTGAGTTTGCTTAGCGTACAGCCTCGCTGGAAAAGTTGAATACGTACGGTTATAAATAAAATAAATAATGTTTATAATCAATTATACTTTCTGCATATTCTAACGTATAAAAACGATTTAGAAATTCATTTACACTGGTCGCAGTTAACGATCTACCATCGAAAGACATCTTAGCGTCACTGACATGATGCAAGCTATCGGCAAAACATACACTCGATGGCCCTCCTCGGTTCCTATGACTGGTTTACTGATTACCCAGAGGATCATTCAACCGTAGCTATACAACACTCCAGAATTTCGAGATTTACATTTATTTTACTTTTATATATATATATATATATATATATATATACACTAAGTGATATTATTCTGTAATTAGATCCTGAATATTAGATAATAACGAATATTATTATTATAGCAAATGATATCGTAAGAATATTATTAGAAATTGAAAGTACCGGGAAGTTTTTTGAGAAAGTATAAGTACGATAGTAAAAAAACTGAAAACGACTGGATTAAAAAAGGTAAGTTATGGAAAAATGTGATGTTACGATAAAGCTATTAAAAAACGAAGAACTATCCCTGAAGCATGGTATACTATACTAACAGGATATTGTAAGTTCAAAAAATCTTGAAAAATAAATAATAAAAAAAACTTGATAGAAGAAACAATATATAAAAGATGAATCAATGATCCATCTACTATAACATTCACCATGGTTTCTACTTTCTACTGATAAAAAATCATTTTCAAAACTTTTAAGCCTAATTAAAAAAATGAAACTAGGGAACGTATTCGGTATGGGACATAAGGACCATAATTGATTTGGAAAAGTCGCAGTGAAATAAGCTCTATAACCACCTCGAGTTATCTATCTATCTGCCTATCTATCTATTCTGGAAGCTAGACACCTTAATAAGAAGCAGGAAAAACTAGGAAACAAACAATATGTATTGTCATCTCTACGTAACAGTACACACGTACAAATCTAGAGTTAATCCTAACACCTTTTTAACTCCTTTCCAATGTTTCCTAACAAACATCCGCTTTTGGTGTTAAAATAATCTGAGCTATGATATTCATTTTTGAAAAGTGTTAGTATTGTAAAATTAAAATTAACGGGCGCAAAAGAGTAAGCCTTTACTAATTCGGTGTCAAAATTACAGTCAAAATGAATAAAACGTATCTTCAACGGCAAAATTTATTAAAACTAACACGATTTTGAGTAAAATTATATCTGTTTTCCCTACTTGAAGGATTACAATTTATCTACATTTACTGTGCAGGGGAGGAATAAATATTTTTTTTCTACTTTTATTCAATAATATTTTAATAGACGATATTGTCTTTCGGCTACCACTAATATGTTGTATATTGTAATGTTATATTGATTAAAGTGTACCTCATATAAGCTCTGAAATCAAACAATCCATAGTGACAAACTTGAGAACAGACGATAATCTCTTATGATCAGATCTGAACAATAGGGTGGATGTGGAGTCATTTCACAGCGCAATTCATTTAAAATATTCTTCATTTTTTATGAGTATGAGATCCTGCATTATCTTGTTGCAATAACGGACAGTTATGCAACTTCTCAGTCGATTTCTTGCAAAGCGTCTGCAGTCAGGCACTCGTAATGGACCAGAATAATTTTGTGTTAATTGTAGCACCTCTCGGTAGATAACCCACAAAAATCCCCTCATAATCCAAGAATACAGTAAGTATTGTATTACTTTTACAATCGATGGAATTCCATGTGCTTTAAGCAGAAACCCTTCTTTGGATTTGCGTCATTCTTTGGACAGACTTTTTGTCTCAGGATTAAAGTAAAGTATCCATGTTTCATCAGTAGTTATTTTCCGTTACTAAAATTGTTCGCTATAATGGACTAAAAGATTTTAAAGTTAATGACATGTGTCGGACGTATTGAGTCTGTCTCCTTTCCGCTCCCAACAACCTTGGCTACCAAGCGAGCTTAAATTTTGTCACTCCTAATGTTTGTGTAAACTCTCATGAATCTGTTATGTAAGTATTCCCACACTAACACCTATTTCACGAAGAGTCATCTTTGAGTAGGTTCTCCTCGAAAGCAACGTTTCTTTCATTTACAGAGGTGCTCGAGCGTCCACTGCGCAGATCGTCTTTTAGTGATGTTCTATCACCTTTAAAACTATCGACCCATTAATAAACAATACTTTTACATTCTGCAAACTCCAAATACACCTTGCAGACATGAAAGAATTCCTAAATATTCCACATCCTCTTAAACAAAATGTTAGCTCTTTGTGATTGTTATGTCTCCCATGGTTGCAAAATCAGCGATAATCAGCGGTCAAGGAATGGAAGTAAACTGAACAGCATTGCAAAGAATATCTGCGCAAATTGTCAGTGATCAATAGAGTGACCTAGCAGATTAACGCGGTTGGACTAGAACCAAATTCCACTATTAAACAGAAATCATTTTAAACAGTGGGGTCTATATTTTAATAATACACAAGTCTGGTGTTATTAAGGGAAAAAATATTATACAAAAATCAAAATTATTGTGTTTTTGGTAACTGCGCAAAACTTAAAACTCAAGGAAAATTTAAACGTACGTGTGAAGAATTACAGGATGGCAATACTTGTATTGAAAGTATAAATTATTAATTAAAAGTAACGTGGATATGTCAAAGACAGAAGCTATATCAAATATCGAAACTCTGCTTTACAAAAGAAATTATTAACATAAACACCTGAAAAAAACATTAAACATAATTTTAACTATAGTGAGCGTTTTAGATTTTTTAAAAAACTTTTTAAATAATACTATATTGTGATTTAATTTTACTCTTTCTTTTCTCTAATTTCCTAAAGATTTTCTATTTAAAATTAAATTTTTAACATTACAAATTTTTATTAGTATTTAGATTCTTTTTACATATTTTTCCTTTATACTTAATCTAACTAACACGTTAAACATATCAGAGACGCATGTTTTTTTCTGGATGATCGCGTTAGAATGCCTAGTATCGGCTCAAATTTAATTAAATCTAAAAAGGAACTTTTGAAGTTGACTTACATATGTCGAGTTTAAGCATCCCAAGTATTACGTTACCCTGAATCAAATGACTTGTTCACTGATAGGATCAAAAGTTCAATTTCGTAATAAATCTTTATTTGTAAAAATAAATAAAATACTGTCTTTGTCTTGTAAAAGAATGTTTGAATTTCTAAATAAAATTGACACACACACACACAGACACACACACACACACACAATATATATATATATATATATATATATACATATATATATATTTTTAAAGATTGATTGTATTATTAGTATTATTAGTGATGTTTTAAAATGTTTGTTTTCAAATTTACTAAGTTTATAAAAGTTGTGCAAATAAAAAAAATATTCAATACTTACTTTTGTATTCTATTTGTACAACTTATTTTTTTTAATAAATAAAATACGTATCTATGTTAGAACAATGAGATCTGTTTCGGAAATGGGCATCGGCAAAACTCGGTAGATATGCTAGCTTGTTATGCACATATTCCTATAGAAATAAAAACCGTTACTTTAATTAACTTTTTTATATACAAAAATATGTTCTATTAAATTCTAATTTTCTCACTTCAACGCATTACACAAAATTATCAAACAATCAAATACCTCTTATTTGTGATTTCATTATAACTATCTTCATTTTTATTCTTTAATGAATACTTTTGTTATCTCTTTCTAGGTTTCCGGGCTGGAACCGCGTCACTTGTATATCTGCCGACGTTTCGTACTCATTTGTATGGGACATCTTCAGGGCTGAACCAGTAG
The DNA here is from genome assembly GCA_031893035.1 of Dermolepida albohirtum. Classification (NCBI taxonomy): domain Eukaryota; kingdom Metazoa; phylum Arthropoda; class Insecta; order Coleoptera; family Scarabaeidae; genus Dermolepida; species Dermolepida albohirtum. Next base: position 205,514 of record JAVIWB010002555.1, read on the forward strand.
TTCAGCCCTGTTCCTAACTCTATTTAAATAGTCTACTAAATAAAATGAAATTGATTCTTTAAATTGTATAACATATTAATAGCAAACATATAAATAAATAAACAAATAAACGAGATCATTGTACATGCAAAATTGACAATTAATACTTATCTCTTACTTAAATTCTAATTCTTATTTAATTAATTTTAAATTACCCTCATTACAGGTATTTATATAATCAAATTATGTAAATAGAAAACTATATTTAAACTGAACTGAATATAGACCTTTAGAAATACTTTGAAATGCATAAAATATAATACTGTTATTAAACAACAAATACAATATTAATAAGAAATTTACTACAACTAAAACATAAGTATTAACTTAGCTTTATACATAAAAAAGTTTATCTTCCTTTTCATCCCGTTTATCCATTTCTCCAACAGGAGTTGTTTTCAAATAATTCCCTTCCAACTCAATTTACATCTCCAAACATAACCTTTTTACGCATAAGTGGCTTACATATCCATCATATCACTGTTTTTAAAAGTCTAAGATATATATTTTGTTTAACACTATTTCTTAATACACTAGTACTTGTTTCAAATATATTCACTTAAATCCACCGGATTTAATTATCACTATAATAGTTTATTTATGGTAAGTAATATATTCATATATTTGACCTTTGTCAATGTCACTTATTACTTTTGTTCAAAATTATCGACAAATTTATGCTTTAATTTTCTTTACATTTTCAGCATGGTTACTTAACAAACACTTATCTGGAAATGATGCCGATTTTCTTTCTATTGCTATATATATATATATATATATATATATATATATATATACACTACCGGTCGTGGGTGATATTGTGAAAATTGAGGGAATACTAAGGAAAGAGCAGTATCGAAACATTTTGGAGACCAACGCTATTGCTTCAGGATTAAGACTTTTGGGTAGGAATTTTGTATTCCAGCAGGATAATGACCCAAAGCACACATCCAAAATATGCAAAGACTGTTTGCAACTCTTGGAAGCGGAAGGATCCATCGAAGTTATGAAATGGCCTCCCCAAAGCCCCGATCTAAATCCAATAGAGTTATTGTGGGAGGAACTTGATCGGGAGGTCCGGAAAGCAGTACCAACATCGGAGGCTGATTTGTGGAGGAAACTGCAGGAAGCTTGGGTCCGCATAACACCGGATACATTAGCAAAACTAATTGCAAGAATGCCGCGATTATGTGCTGCCATTATAAAAAACAAAGGAGGTCACATAGATGAATCAAAAATTTAAATATAATATGTAATTCTACTGCCAGATACTGTAATTAGTTATGTATGTACATGTAATAAATATATTTTCATTTTTTCACTAGTGCTTTTAATCATTTCTTCTAAATTTATGGGTGCCCAAATACTTATGAACGGTAGTGTATATCTTTCGACAAAAAACGAAGCAATTATCAATAAATTCCAAGATACAAATAAAAAATCGTTTTAGAAGATTAATTTTAATATAATCAATTTTTATTCGTTTTTAAGTAAGAATTTAAATACGATATTCGGATTCTCCGAAATTTAATTAATCAAGTACACAAATTTAATGTTTTAAATCATTCAAATAAAATATCTAAAAAGAGAATTTTGACTTATCAAAATTCAATTTAAATTCATAAAATATCTTATATTAAAGCATCATACTCTTATTCCTATTCCGTTAAATGCTTGACTTAAAGTCAAAGTATAGTACAGCAAATAAATATGACCGGTAGTGTATGCACATATACTATTATGTGTACACTCATATATTTGTATTTATATTTATTTACGAAATATATCTAAGTAATTATTAACGATAGAGTCAAGATTATTTTAATTAACATTCTGTATGTTCGTACGGGTAACTGTAATTTCAAAATGTCTTCTAAAACCTGAAAGTACATGATAAAATTATGACATGCATTACGAACCAACTAATTGATATGCTAATGCTGTATGAACAACATTTTTATAACTTATGTTTGTGTACGGTAATCTACGGTTTAAGTCGCTAATATTTACAGAAACGTTATAATAACACATTAGTTGTGTTCTTTATTATTATTATCTAATATTGGTAAAGAGCTGAGCTGAATAATTAAAAGAATACAAAAATTGACACGTAAATATAACCTATAATTTTATTGTGCTTTATGACAGTATTCTTAAGTTTACTGGATTTGTCACGTCTTATGATCGACAGCTATGTATATCTTTCGACAAAAAACGAAGCAATTATCAATAAATTCCAAGATACAAATAAAAAATCGTTTTAGAAGATTAACTTTAATATAATCAATTTTTATTCGTTTTTAAGTAAGAATTTAAATACGATATTCGGATTCTCCGAAATTTAATTAATCAAGTACACAAATTTAATGTTTTAAATCATTCAAATAAAATATCTAAAAAGAGAATTTTGACTTATCAAAATTCAATTTAAATTCATAAAATATCTTATATTAAAGCATCATGCTCTTATTCCTATTCCGTTAAATGCTTGACTTAAAGTCAAAGTATAGTACAGCAATACTTTTTAGTTTCTATTGTTTCGTTTATTCCTTAAATAATTCGATTTACTTACTACTGTTGAGTGTTCCTGTCGAAATCCTATATTGATGATGTAGGATACGTTCTTGAAGACGAAGGTTTTCACTGACCTTTTGCAGTAATATTTTTTCCAAAAAAATTGAAATAATTGAAAGTAAACTTATTGGGTGGTATGATAAAACAATGGGTGAATATTCTCTAGTCTGCTTCTGGACTTCCGGGCTGGAACCGCGTCACTTGTTTCAGTGTAGTAGTTGAGCCCTGAAGATGTCAAATACAAATGGGCACGAAACGTCGGCAAGTATACAAGCGACGCGGTTCCAACCCGGAAGTCCAGAAGCAGATAGCATGGACTACGACCGCGGAAGTCTACGTACCAGGTTTTCTAGGTTTGCCTATTATTACGATTTGTACTACTCTGAATGATTTTAGTCAGTATTCGAGTCTTATAATTGCGTTAAAAATGTTTCTTAGCGTCACGAACACATTCTTTGACAATTTCTTCAGCAGTTTGTCCGTAATTAAGGCCACCATTTCTTCTAAACTGACTGCTTATAGACAGATTGATAGATCATCTTGTTTCTACAAGAAGTGTTATATTTGTTCAATTTATTGACCTGTTTAGTTACTTAATGTTTAGACAATTTGCCAATATATAGGTGTCCTTTTCTTTATCATTCACCCATAATTCATCTTGGCCTTTTTCTTATCTGTATTGCATGTGAAACATTGCATGTTCCAAAAATTAATGTTATAGCAGGTGATCCTACCAGCCGGAGTGTATATAAAATATTCAGACAGGTTATAATGTTCATCACTCATAACTGGAAGAGATAATCAACTTTAAAAAACTAAAAAATATATGCAACTACGCACTTGTTCATATATATACATATATAACTGTATTGCCTCTCTTTTCGTAGGTAACTGCAACTTTATAATAATTTTTTTTTACAATAATTTTAATGTTTTGTTCGCTGGGTTTGATACTTTTTGTCGAGTCACAGGTTGTAAGTCTGTGGGGAGTCTCGTATAAATAGAAAACACCGTCACTATATAAAGTTTGTTTGATATAAAAACATATAGAGATATTGTAAATAAAGTTGCTGAAAAATTGATCTTGTTCGTTCGAGACACAACAAAGAACTCATTATTAGTCTGCCACTTTCCTAGCAGCTAAACTCAGTCGTTTAATGCTAAGGGTGGTTAGATTCTTAGAAATGACAAATACATGTATATACATATATATATATATATATATATATATGTATATTGTATATATAAATGAGAGACATTCTAACGGATAATAAAACACTATAATATAATGTTGTAGAAAGGCTAAAGGGAGAAATAACCAAATGTATTAGGACATTAATCACTTCTAGGGAAAACAGACCATAATAATAAATGCAGAAATATGAACACTTAGAAAATATTTAAAACGTTACCTACATGCACAAGATTACTCATTGGTAAAATTCACTTGAATTTTAAGTTTTTACAACATACAGGCGTTTCATCCAAATTCCGACATTGTTTAAAAATAATTATGACACCTAGACGAACTTTTTACTTAATATTTAATAGTATTATATTATTATAAATTTAAACATACATTTTTAACATGATTATGAATTATACACATATCTTCAAATAAAAGTTTTATATTTAGCATTTTAATATTTTCATTAGAATGTGACTAATATATCTTTTTTTAGAATAAATATCTATGTTAAAGTTAGATGTAAAAGATACGAATATATATATATATATATATATATATATATATATATTAAATTTTTATTTGCGATAAGTAGAAATCAATTACTAAAAAGATATACATAAGTGCAATTAATGTACTCAAGTTAAAAAAAACACAAACTCCCACAATACATATCAAGCTAAATTATCTTACTTACCTAACAGATATATTCCGATACGTACTCAAGACTTGTTTTAAAATTAGACCGTTTTAATATTAACTCTGTTTGAGTTAACAATTCCATAGGAATTATTAGAAATAAGAATTAGTGTATATCTGATAAGTTACTGTGAAAGTGCGCTAATTGTAAGCAGCATTCTTAAATAGACATTGTTAAAACAATGTGACACAGGAGCCGCTTGAAAAGGTACGTTTTCTATAGTCACTATTATATTTTATTTATCTTTAATTGTGGATTTTATGTAAATTATTACTTTACTTGTAATTTCTACAATTTAATCTCTGATAAAATGAAATAACGATAAATGCAAGTTAAGGGCGATAAAATGACTCAAAAAGAGTGTCTAAATAAGGACGTTTTCGTCCTTTATTACCATATTTGGTATTGGAAACTTGTACATGTATGTGTTTAATTTGTTCAAATAAATAAAGACTTACATCTATATTTATTTTTATAAATAATGTACTGATAATATTTATTACCTTTAAATAATTTTACTCGTTGCGTTATATTTTGTCATGATTCTGCAGTTAATATATTTTTTTAAGTTTATTATTAGAGTGAGGATTATGATCGACACACGACAAGCGTGTGCTTGATAGAAGGTAGCCAAAATAAAATAAATACTTATATATAATTTATAAAACACATTTTTAAGAGGCTATTTCAGTGTAACCACAAACAGGATAAGATCGGTTAAATATTTGAAATATGTGATATGTATAGTTTCACAGTTGTTTCCGCAAATCGAGTTTACTGTGAGGCAAGCATGTTTCTATGGCAACGAAGACTTTAGTAATTTATCATTTGCTTCAACTACTCTATTGTAGTTGTTATAAAGTATTTGTAAATTTGCTTCAACTTCATCATCTTGGAAATCTCTTTTGTCTTTCCATGATGGTAGTTGTTTGTTTGGAATCAAATTGTAAAAGTACACACTTAATTTTTTTGAATGTAAAAAACAATAAAATGCTGCCTCTAACCATGTTCCCAGCGTGTAAGAATCAACCATGGAGGTTCGAGGATGTCGGGACATTGCCTGTGGAATTCTTGAATATGTTTAGGGCATTTGAAGAACACTGCTTTTGTGTGCGCTATCAAACCATCTACCCCTGAATAACAGCGTAAAGCTCGTAGACTTCCGCGAGAGACCAACTCTTAATTCATCTTGAAAAATTTGAACTTTCGTTCAAATTTTCCAATGTATTTAACACCATCTTTTAAATAACTTCGGCAATATATTTTTGTACTCTTCTGGAAGATAGTAGGATTCAAGATGACGGTTTAGGTGGTTCCATCGTACAAACTATAACAACGATAGAATTTGTTTTAATATGTCGTTTTGTCTACGCATAACCAGAGTTTTTATTTTCCAATTCCGAGTTAATTCTATTTTCAATATGTGCGCGAGCATATGGTATAAAATTTCAACTAGATAACTTACAGCTAGTGTACTTATTCCAGAATGAGTAAAATGGTTCACTATCTAATAAACGAAACGGTTGATAGCAAACCGTCATTGTTGAACATAAATAGAAATTGCTCATTCGATCGTACGTCAATTTTTTTGTGCTGCCCACTATCCACGTGTTTTTTGCAGTCATATTTCTTCAAGCACATGAGTGGTCTATAGGTAGCTAAGCATTTCTACGTTCTCTGCGCACACTTAATGAAATACTTACCAATTTTTTGCACTCTATTCATTATTAGCCAGCAAGGTCACCATAAAATACTAATATTGGGTTCTATAACTAACATTATATAAAACAATCTTAATTTGTGAATAATTTAAACAAGAATTGCGATTGCTTGTACAATTTTATGTTAAAGAATTTTTGTAAAATGATAATCTATTTTTATATTATTAAAAAGAAAATCAAATACTTAATTTAATTTATATTGGGTCTGGGAAAAAGTTCGTGGCGTTTTTTCAGTAAAATTCAACTGGTCCCCGCATGGCGCGTGGACGAATTCATTTAAACCGAATATTATCGACAATGTTTCGCCATTTTTTTGGTAGATCCATGATCCCATCGGTGAAAAACTTCTGTGGTTTCTGGTCGAAAAACTGAATCAAGTAGTTTTCACAGGCTTCTTTCGAAACCAACTTAATTCCATTGAGAGAGTTCTGCAGAGATCGAAACAGATGATAGTCAGAGGGTGCTATATCCGGACTGTAAGGTGGGTGCATCAAAACTTCCCAACCAAACTCTCTCAATTTTTGACGGGTCATCAAAGAAGTGTGTGGTCGGGCGTTGTCATGATGGAAGACAACACCTTTCCTATTAATCAATTCGGGCCGTTTTCTTTCAATCGCCTGGCGTAATCTCTCTAGTTGTGCACAGTAGAGTTGAGAATCAATCGTCTGACCAGTTGGAAGTAGCTCGTAGTGGACGATTCCCCTCCAGTCCCACCATACACACAGCATCACTTTTTTTGGCGTCAATGTTGGCTTAGCGAACGCTTGTGACGGCTCACCATCCTTTATCCACGATCTTTTACGCTTCCGATTATCGTACGTAATCCATTTTTCATCTCCGGTTATTAAACGTTTCAGAAACGGCTCGATTTCATTCCGTTTCAGCAGCGCATCGCAGATGTTAATTCGGTCCATCATGTTTTTCACGCCCAACTCATGAGGAACCCATACGTCAAGCTTTTTTTTGTAACCAGCTTTGTGTAAATGGTTCAAAACAGTTTTGTGGTCAATGCCTAGCTCCATGCCAATATCGACACTGCTGATATGCTTATCTTGTTGGACTTTTTCAAGAATTTCATCAGATTTTTCAGTGATTGGACGACCGGAGCGTGACTCATCTTTCACATTGAAATTTCCAGAACGAAAGCGAGCGAACCATTTCCGCGCAACAGATTTCGATAAAGTACCTTCACCGTACACAGCACAAATTTTATCACAAGCCTGCGCAGCGTTCTTCCCCTTATCATAATAATATTGCAGAATATAGCGAAATTTCTCATTATTCTTCTCCATTTTCAAGTGCGAATAACTTTCCAACCACTGCACCGATTACAATGTTTCTACGCTCAAACTAACGTTCGGAAGGTCATCTAAAAAACGAGCCGTCGGTGGTGTCGCTGTAACTTGTTGTTCTTTAGTTATCGGCAACCAATGCCATCTATCGGGAAAAACGCCACGAACTTTTTCCCAGACCCAATATAATTTAATCTTATTTTCGTACCTTCACATAGGTACTAAGCATTATCATCAAGCATTTATTTATTTTTAACGCCACGTGCAGAGGAAGCATAGTCAGAAAACATCGGGAATCTGGCAATGCCGATTGGTTTAATGAGTGACGCATGCGCAGTGTTCCTATGCGCTAAACTCAAAATATCATTTTCCAATTGCCATAAGTGTACTTGAAGTTAAACTTCCCACACTAGTGCGGGAAATAAAAATTACATAAAGTCAATAAATCATTGTTATAGTAATGAAACACAAACGTTAATATAAATTAAATTTTATTAATTAAAACTTAGAAATTTTACAATATTCACTAAAAATTATTTTTAAAAATATCAACTCAATCTATTATTTATGTCTATAACTGTTAATTCAATGAAGATCTTATTGATAATTATATAACGACAACCAAAACTCAATGAATTGACTGCAATTGTATCATTAATATGTATCATAATAGACCTGTTGTGCAAGTTCAAAGTATATGGACCTCATAATACATGTAAATATGAAAAATATTTTAAATTTTGAGACGGAAAAAAATCTATGATTTATTAGGAACTAACAAAACAGGTAAATGCAATAACAAATCTTTAAATTTATATTTTTTTACTCAGTTTCAGAGCTAACATTGTGATATATATATTAACATTAATCGTACATTGATTTCACTGTGTAATAAATATACTGGGAACTTTATTACCTTCTACACCAAAATGAACAAAAATGAAAACGTCAATTTTTTTTGGATTGGGAATTCTTTTGTTATACTCGTATAATTTCGTCGGTCATGTTTATGTTATTGCAGAGAATCTCCTAGATATCCTTCTGGCTCAAAAGAAGACTTTCACCCTCCAATCTGCTTAACTAATAACAAATATCCACCGCCATTTTGTAATATTATAGCTGAATTTTTTTAAAAACAGTAACATCTATACTCTAATGGGCAACCTTTGACATGTTATGGGCCAAACTTTAATGTGCAAATACGTTCGCGGGCCGCGTTTAAAAGTAATGAATTTTAAGGTAGTGTTTTAAAGTAGTGTTCATAATTGTTAGCGATAGATATCAGACATGAAATAAGACGACGAATGTCTCACGGGCCGTATCAAATCTCAGCGGGCCGGATCCGGTGGTTGCTCACATATGCTCTAATGGATTATGCAATTTTAAGAATTCAGCAACCTTTTACGATTTTTGGCTAATGTATTCAATCCCATTTTACGCGTTTGCAATTAAAGTTAGTTAAAAAGAAACGTTTTTGACACTTGTATTTTTATATAATTTTTATATAAAATATTTAATCCAGTCATTTTTGATAATTGCAAATTTTCTTTTAATATACATATATACGTTTTTATTGCCGTCATAATTAGAAATATTACATCGGTTTAACCAAGTCAACATCAATCAACAATGAAATATTGCATAAATCTTTCCGTGTGACATGCCTCGTATACTTCCATTACTAACATTGCCTAAAAGCGCATTGTAATACATAAAATTTTAATAAATAAGAAAATACTAAGTGTTCTTCAATGAGAGAAATAATGAATCTGGAGCTTTATTAATATATTTGTTTATCTTCCAATCAGAGAAAATCAAAATTTTAATGTTTTTATATATTAATAACAGAATAAATTAATAACTTTTTACTTAGTATTTTCTGAAAACATGTTAACAAAAAAACTTTCTGTATACATTTTAATTTTTTTGATATTGCACCATTATATAAATTTTGTATTTATTTGTATTGAGTATTTCAAGTTCACAAAATGTACGCAATACATGAATACAATCTCAAGATCAAGATTTAGTTACACACTGGTGTTTACTATGATATTAATAATGACGATTAATTTTAATTTACTTTTAATAGTTTTATAAATACAAAGTCAATCAATGTAGAAAAATGAAAAAACTTTTGCTGCACTCTATTATTTTGGAGGACAGCCAAACATCTACTAGTGTCGGGCTGGCATTTGTGTATAGCCTGAATATACTTGTAGTTTGTTCATAACAGTTTTCTATAAATTAAAATATCTTATATTAGTTCCGCAATTCCGCTTTTTTCACTGGCCCAAATTCCATACTATCTACAGCCTTTTCATAATCAAAAATTCTAAATAAAGCGGTATGTCATATTCCGTTGTTTCTTCTATTAATATATGTTGGGAATGTAGATGATCACATGTTCCAATCTGGTTTAAAACTTGTTTGCTCTTTCGGTCGACATTCGTCCATTTTTCTTCTTCTTCTTTCAGTTATAATTTGTATGAAAATTTTATAAATATATCCGGGGAGACAATGAAATTGTGTATTAATGACCATATATATACTTATATATATATATATATATACAAAGGGTACTAGGAAAGTTTTGCAATACAACCAATCTTTAAACCAGTTCTGACAAGTTTCACTTGGGAGTAAAGCACACTCGTCGTCCCAGGCCCGCAGAAGGTACTCATCACTGGAAAACCGCCTCCCTTTTAGCTTCTTTTTCACATACGAGAAAAGTACAAAGTCGCAGGGAGCAAGATCTGGACTGTAGGGAGGGTGCTCGAGAAGTTTCAATCTTGTCGTGGTCAAATATTCGATGCAGGCTTTGGCGCGGTGAGCTGGAGCATTATCGTGATGGAAGAACCAGGTGTCCATTCATGACATTGGCCGCAGTTTCTTCCTACTTCAGACAGGCACTGTTCAGTATACTACTTAGCTGTGACTGTCTTCTGTGTGTCCAAAACGACGCGATCCACAATTCCACTGGATTTGAAAAATACAGCTACCATTTTCTTTTTTACAGATCGGGATTTTCTGACAACTACGGGGGTGTCCTCATCATCAAAGACCCAAACTTTGTTTTGAACATTGGTCGGCACATCGTAATAGTACAGCCGAGTCTCGTCACCTGTCACGATGTTGTTCACATACCGAGATTGCCCCTTTCTAAACTTTTTTAGTATCTCCCGGCACCAAGTCACACGTCGTGTCATCTGCTCTTCAGTCAGTCGATGCGCCACACAGAGAGAACAAAGTTTCTTCACGTACAAATGATCATACGAAATCGAACGAATTGCTGGTGCATTTAGGTCTGAAGTACCCTCTATCTGTTAGTAAGTCACTCGCCTGTTCCCGCCAAGCATTTTCCTCATATTAGTAACGTTTTCCTCCATAACTGACGTTCGTGGCCTTCCCAGCCTCTCAGCATCCTCCACAGTAAAATTTCCCCTTTCGAATTCTCTATACCACCTGAACATCGTTGTGCGATGTGGATAAACATCACCTAGTGCAAGAGTCATAAAACAATTTCTTTTTATAAAATCTGTATATTAAGAAATATATAAAAATATTCAATTTTATTATCAATCAAAAATCAATATATCAATGTATCAAGTAGTGTTCGTTTTTCGTTTTATGTAGAGTAAAGTGGAAGAAGTAGTATAAAATCGTATTTCGAAAGAAAATTTTATGCCTGTAAAGGACATGCATTGAAGAAAAATGTACAAATCGTCACGTGCCAGGCGCATTTTGCGAACTTATTAAACAAAGAAAAATAAAACTTGCTAAGCGCAAATATACATCCAAACTTTGTTATGATATTTCAACAGAATTATTCATTCAATATTTCAAGCTACAAGTTGAATGGAAGTTACGAATAACTAGAAATGACGTGTGCCTTTTCAGATACGCTCAGCGAAATTCCACACAAGCTGTTGACTTAGATATTTTTTTATAAGTTGGTTAAATTATATAGTGAAAATAACGTTTAATTAGGAAAATTACAACAAAAAGAAATGGAGTATTGTTACAAAAATTTGTTAGACTATGGATTTTAAGTCATTTGAATTAAAATAGAAAATTAAAATAAAAGGGAAATAAAAATATCTGCTGATATGTATGTGTCAGGGGTGGGCCATCTGTTTTTTAAATCACATATTAATTTGGCACTGACAGCTATTTCGCGTTCAAAAAAGTAACAGAAACTTATACCTCCGTGGCACGAAATGGACGTTTTATGCTTCAACAACGTTTCGAAATATTGAAAACTTACTTTCAAAGTGAATGCTATGTTACTGACAGCGCGAATTTTAAAAAGAAATTTCGATCGAAATAATGCACTAATACACTTTGTATACATAAATTTGAGAAGAAAGTTCGAGAAATCGAGAAATGACAGCACAAGCTATCTTCGTATTCGTTCTGTCCGCTCAACAGAGAATATTGCTACTGTTGCCGATAGTGCACGCATGAATATCAACTCGCCTCAGATGCGTTAGTCGCACTAGCCTGAGGAGAATTCTGCATAAAAGCTCCGGCTTATTCGCTTACAAGGTTCAATTAACTCAGATATTGATGGTAAATGACTATCCGTTTCGATATCGCTTCTCCGAATAGGCTTTGGACAGCTTGAAAATGACGGCGACTTTGCTCAAAAAATCATCTTTTAATGAGGCGCATTTTCATCTCGGCGGCTACGTTAACGAGCAATATTGCCGTATTTGGGACTTGGAAAAACCACGCGTAATCGTAGAGAAGCCAGTGCATCCTAAGCATGTGACTGGTGTGGTTTTTATAGCGATGGCATTATTGGCCCATTTTTATTTGAAAATGAAGGCGGCAACAATGTTGCGATCAACGGAAACCTCTTCAGAAGCACATTCAAGAATTGGATGTGGACGAGCTCTGGTTTCAATAAGATACGTGACACAAATTATCCAACAATCGATCAATGCGCATTAAGTTCGATAATCGTGTAAACAATTGGCCTCCACGAAGCTATGATTTGACACCCTTTAATTTTTTTTGAGTATGCCCTTAAAGATCGATGTTATGCCTATAATCCAGAAACGATTCAAGCAGTGAAACACAATATTGTTCGCACAATTTGCTGAAACAGGGGCTGAAACCATCGAAAATAGGCTACAAAATTGAGTTGACAGGTTGGGCTTCTGCATGGCCAGCGGAGGCAACCTTTTGAATAAAGTTATATTCCACAATTAATCGGAAGGGTTAATCTTTCTAATAAAGTAAAAATCATTGAGACATATTGAACGACGTTTTTCCTATAGCATTTTTAAAAAGAAGCCAACAGCTTTATATCGACAATGTTCTCTTCTGGTATGACTTCTAGAAACGTTTCCAGTCCATCAGTAGTTTTGTCACAAAATTGTTGCTTTACTTCGATAATTTTTCTACATCAATACTCGTAATTTATTTTCAATAGAGTTTTTGCCGAACGCTGCTAGATTAATGCAAGGGCTGTTTCTGGAAACGATGTAGAAACATACATAAAATTTAGTAAATGGTTTTATTCTTAATCTGAATTATAGACTTCCACGATTGTTGTCCATAGTTTCTCCTAGGCTTCCGCCGCTTCTGTAACAGTGCTGTTTGACTTGCCAATGTTTCATTCGAATGAAAATATGGACTCTATTGTTTTTCAAAATATTCTTTTGACATCAACAACATACATACGTTCGAGTCAATTTGCTAAACATTTTTGTGACTTTGTAACTTTGTTCTGATTTAGCTGATAACGAATTATTTATTATCGTATTTGCAACGTCCAGTATTTCGTGAGACGTACACGAAATAGCAAAATATTTAAAAATTACTTGTTTCAAAAACGCTTTTTACATCGTATTTTCGACATATTTTTTTAAAAAATTTCTGCATTACCTATATTATTCAAAAGGCGGTTAAAATTTGAATTTTTCAGCTTCACATCGAAGAAGTGTATAATTTTATGCTATGCTGGAATAAATTAAACTCAGGTTTACTAAATTAAATTTACTAATACTTTAAATGTTAACGTCTTGTAATCTATTTATAAAACAAAAATTGATATATCATGTTATTCTATAATAACATAAATGAATTATTTCACCTTTTTAAATATAACGAACAATAATAATAATTTAATGTTTGAATTTTAAATGTGTTCCCATTAATCTTTAATATTACTCCGCCAAAAAGTAATACCTATATAATAGTATTATTTGTTAAAAAAATATTGGAAAGTTGTCTTTACGCTTAGTTTTTAAATAATTATTCCTTCTGCACACAGTGGGATGTTATAATTTGCGATTCATAGTGAAAATGGAGTCGCATATTCGCGTTATGATTTATTATGGTTTTCGTTGCAATTTAATACAAAAATAGTGCATAGAAATTCTGTATTAGATCGTATTTCGCTTCAAATTGTTAACAATCAAAGAAAAATCTTTTGGTTGCGTGCACAGCTAAGTTCATACCGCCTTCATCATTTCGCAGCCCGACTGGAAGTTCTTGCTTTCTAAAGCTTGCTTAAGGGATCCAAAAAAATGGTAAAATGGTAGGATGATAAATCTAGACTATGTAACGGGTGAGATAACACTCTCCATCGCAATTGTTCGAATGCTACTCGTGGTAAACGGCCAATATGTCGACATGAAGAAGAATGATGCTTTTACTTGATAATCTGTGTTATTTCGTTCTTAGAGACTCTGATTTTAGAAAGAAATTCATTTAAATATTCTTCATTGACGAACTTTCGATCAGAATACTTTAGCCAACACCTTGCCTGCTGACGGAGTGGTTTAAAATTTTTTTAACAGTGGTGAACTTGAATGGTGCTATCCCATGCTGGTCTATTTACTGTCTAAAATATAAAGGTGCATCCGAGATTCGTCCACGATAATTGCATGAGTTGAAAATCATCACTTTCATTTTGAAAATGTTGATATTTGAGCTCGTTTGTTCCTTTGTTCGTCTAATAAATCTTTTAGTACCCACCGCCCAGTAACTTTGTTAAAATTCATCTTCTTGTGAATAATAACATAAACGCTTATTTTTGGTAGATCAATCAATTCGCCAATTTTTATAAGCGTGTTTTGCAGAATAACATCATTAACTCGTCTAAAATCATCGACTGCAGTAGTGGGTCGTTCAGTATAAGGTCAACTTAACACACGCTTATAACTCTCAATAAACAAGTTACACAAATTAAATACGGTGAAAGGTTTAAATAACACACGAACTGAAGCCACTAGATCATTTAAAACGTCGTTCATTTGCAAATTCATCAATGAACAACCAGCTGATTTTTCTCAAAAAATAATGTTTTCCGATGAGGCGCATTTTGAACTTGGTGGCTATGTTAATAAACAAAATTGCCGTATTTGGGGTGAGGAAACTCCACGAATTATTCATGAGAAACCTATGCATCCTAAACGAGTTACCGTTCGGTGTGCATTATGGTGAAGTGTAATTGGACTTTACTTCTTTGAAAATGCTGCTGGTGAAGCTGTAACTGTCAATGGTGATCGATATCGTCGGATGATAACCGAATTTTTGTGGCCTGAGTTAATGAATATTGATCTAGAGGATATGTGGTTTCAACAGGATGGCGCTACACCTCACTTTGCACACGAATCAATTGATTTATTGAGAGAAAAATTTCCTGGACGTGTAATATCAAGAAACGATGATGCTAATTGGCCACCAAGATCATGTGATTTGACACCGTTAGACTATTTTCTATTATTTTCTATTATTATTATGTGAAAAGTCAGGTTTATAAAAAAATCCACAATCAATTCCTGCTTTGAAAGATGAAATTATTTGTGTCATTGGTGAGATAGAGCCTCAATTATGTCAAAATGTCATTGAAAATTTTAACAAAAGAGTGGACGTCTGCGGAGCTACAAGAGGAGGCCATTTGACAGATATTATTTTTCGCATATAAATGGTCATAACTGATACTTCAATTACCAATAAAAAGCTTTTGAAAGTGAATGCAATGTGCTTTATTTATTCTTTAAAAAACCGCGAAATTTGGAACACCTTTATATCAATGTAAAACTCAGGCGGTGTCCAGGATAGTAGTCAGTATCAGTTGTATGTCTTGTGGAGTAAATATGAATAGCGACATATTTCTCAAATAAATATTTGTGTTTGGAAGTAAAAAGTAAGACTTCCAATATATAAATTTCATAAAGAATTAGCAAAAATGTATTTTCAATATGCCTCTACATAATTGATCAAAATTCAAATTATGCATTATTCTAAGAATTCTTTTTTGTACTGTATTACGAATATTCGATCCAAATCATTGCTACCCCAGACTGTATTCATCGAATGAAAAGACGAATCCCAAAACACACATTCGATAATATTTTACACACTTGGATATGATTCTTCTATTTCAGAAACTCGTCGACCGTAATGCCCAATAAACGAACACTACTATATACAGGATACAAGAAATTACCAGTTTCCACATTCAACAATAGTATTACATCTATAAAATATTATAGTTGCCCTCGTCTTCTTTATGAATCAGTACTTTCAATGACCTGATTTAAAGAATTACCGATGACTAAAAGCGTAGTATCGTCAGAATAACCAATTGTGAGGCATTGATTATTAAGTTTGTGATGGAAATAATGTATGTCATTAAAATACAGAAGGAACAAAATAGGTCCGTGGAACACAACTAGATATCATTGCCTCTGAGTATTTACATCTTTTAATGAAACGACATTGGAAATATTAATGACATGTATGTTGCTTTAAAAGTTTTGCAATTCAGCTACTTCCCGTAAGGTAATGCTAATTTTGTCGTATTCTTTGACATTTCTTAGGTCGAATAGCATTTACAGATTGCTAGGATATGCTGTTCTCTTTTTAGTAATATTTGAATAAAGTTAGTTTTATGAAAAATGGAATTAACGCACAAAAATTTTCAAACCATTATTTTCTATGATTTTAAAGACGGTCTCACTCGACAAGAGCAATGAAGCACCATCCTTGGCGACTGTTGAACGGTGGTGCACGAATTCCAGCGTAGATGTGGTTCGTTCAAAGACGAGCATCGTGAGGGGCGGCCTGTCACTGCAGTCACTTCATAAAACATAGTACAATATAATAAAGACAGACAACTACTGCACATACAGAGATATTTAGGCATCATTAGGCATAGGTATGACCCAAATCAGAACTATCCTACATGATCATCTTGCCGTCAGAAAGCTTTGCATTCCATGAATACCAGACAGGTATTGATCGAACGAACGGAAAAAAAATGGTTACAAAATTCAACCAAGGTCGAGCAAAATTAGTGAACGACATCGTTACATGTGACGAAAATTGGATTTATTGTTACTAACCAGAAAGCGAGCGACAATCAGCTCAACGGGTCTTCAAAGACGAGGAGAAACCCACGAAAGTGAGACGCGGACAAAGAAAATTTTGACTTCTTTTTTCAGTCATCTTGCTACTATTCCGATAGAGAATAGTCGCACAGTCAATGCTGGATGGTATACAACCATTTATTTGCCAAACATATTCGAAAAAGTGCCCGAGAAACGACCAAGAGAACGAAACATTCTGCATCAAGACAATGCACAAACATACAACGCATCACAAACATCAGACTATTTACCTGGCAGCTTGTGACTTTCTTTTATTCCCATACATAATAGACAAAATGCGTGGATTGAAATTTAATACCCCGGGAGCGACTGTGGAAGCCAACGAAAACTTCATATCTGAGGTAACTTAAGAACAAGGGGCTCAAATGCATAAGTGCATATATCATAAAGGCGAACATTTTGAAAAACAATAAAAAAAATTGGTTAAAATAATTGATTTTTTTCTGTATGGTACGCAAAATCTTTATGGCAACCCACGTATTCATCTTTACGTTCAAATGAACAGGTTAGTTCATATAAAGATGTTCATGTGCATTCAAATTTATATATATATATAACATGTTTTCCAATAGGGACATAACAATTTTGGCTTTTAATCCGAATGTTTTTCATGATCCGTAAGTGCTTTAGTTCAAAATGAGTCAAATCAGTCGATTCCACGATGTTCACAGGAATTGGGAATTTCTCAAACCATATTGTGGCGAATTTTTCGCAAAAATCTTGGCTTACACCCTTATAAGACCAAATTAACTCAAGAACTGAAGCCTCTTGATTATTTGAAGCGCCGAAGCTTCTTCGATTTGGCTCTGCTAAAGTTGAAGAAAATCCTGAATTTCATCGAAAAATCATCTTCAGCGATGAAGCTCATTTTTTGCTTAATGGCTTTGTCGAAAAGCAAAATATTCGTTATTGGACAGCAACAAATCCACATGTGCTTCAAAAGACTACATTACAACTACAAAAAGTGACCGTGCGGTGTGAATTTCGTGCTGGAGGTGCGATTGGACCATATTTTTTCGCCGATGAAAATGATTGCCATCTTACGGTTAATGGAGTTTGTAACCGTGCCATGTTGGAAGACTATTTTTGGCCAGAATTGGATGGACTTGACATCAGTAATACGTAGTTCCGACAAGATGGTGCCACATGCCACACAACTGATCAAATAATTGATCTATTGAAGAGGAAGTTCGGAACCGTGTAATCTCGAGAAATTGTCCGATTGAGTAGCCACCTCGCTCATCCGATTGAACACCGTTGGATTTCTTTTTATGGGATTACGTTAAGTCGTTGGTTTATGCTAACAAGCCAATAACGTCAGGGACAATATGAAACGCGAAATTGCCAAAGTTCCGGCTGATATATGTGATAGAGTGGTGGAAAATTTCCTCCAAAGAATCAATTGCTGCAAACCTGCCCGCGGTGGTCATACGAAGAAGATCGAATTTCATAGTTAAATGTCACATGTGTACTGCACCTGGAATAAATTTCAATCCAATATCTCAATTATACTGTGTTTTATTTAAATAAAAAATTGTTGTGTCCTTACTGAAAACCCCGATATATATTCACGTTAGCGAGTATTGGGTTGTTCACGTTAACCCGAAGTTGCGGTACTCGAGGTTTGCAGTATCACGCTGTCTACTATTTCCATTATTAGCTAAATATACAATGTATTAAACTATTAAATTATTTTAATATAAAGTTGGCGACATTCAAAATTATTAATATTTTTTAACTGTCGAAACTATCCACTTGCGGTAATCGTTTGAACGAGATCAAATTCCATAGTTAAATGTAACATGTGTATTGTACCCGAAATCAATTTTAGCCCAATATCTCAATTATTCTGTGTTTTATTTAAATACGAAATTGTTTTGTCCATATGGAAAAATATAAATATATATATATATATATATATATATATATATATATATTGGGTCTGGGAAAAAGTTCGTGGCGTTTTTCCCGATAGATGGCATTGGTTGCCGATAACTAAAGAACAACAAGTCACAGCGACACCACCGACGGCTCGTTTTTTAGATGACCTTCCGAACGTTAGTTTGAGCGTAGAAACATTGTAATCGGTGCAGTGGTTGGAAAGTTATTCGCACTTGAAAATGGAGAAGAATAATGAGAAATTTCGCTATATTCTGCAATATTATTATGATAAGGGGAAGAACGCTGCGCAGGCTTGTGATAAAATTTGTGCTGTGTACGGTGAAGGTACTTTATCGAAATCTGTTGCGCGGAAATGGTTCGCTCGCTTTCGTTCTGGAAATTTCAATGTGAAAGATGAGTCACGCTCCGGTCGTCCAATCACTGAAAAATCTGATGAAATTCTTGAAAAAGTCCAACAAGATAAGCATATCAGCAGTGTCGATATTGGCATGGAGCTAGGCATTGACCACAAAACTGTTTTGAACCATTTACACAAAGCTGGTTACAAAAAAAAAGCTTGACGTATGGGTTCCTCATGAGTTGAGCGTGAAAAACATGATTGACCGAATTAACATCTGCGATGCGCTGCTGAAACGGAATGAAATCGAGCCGTTTCTGAAACGTTTAATATCCGGAGATGAAAAATGGATTACGTACGATAATCGGAAGCGTAAAAGATCGTGAATAAAGGATGGTGAGCCGTCACAAGCGTTCGCTAAGCCAACATTGACGCCAAAAAAAGTGATGCTGTGTGTATGGTGGGACTGGAGGGGAATCGTCCACTACGAGCTACTTCCAACTGGTCAGACGATTGATTCTCAATTCTACTGTGCACAACTAGAGAGATTACGCCAGGCGATTGAAAGAAAACGGCCCGAATTGATTAATAGGAAAGGTGTTGTCTTCCATCATGACAACGCCCGACCACACACTTCTTTGATGACCCGTCAAAAATTGAGAGAGTTTGGTTGGGAAGTTTTGATGCACCCACCTTACAGTCCGGATATAGCACCCTCTGACTATCATCTGTTTCGATCTCTGCAGAACTCTCTCAATGGAATTAAGTTGGTTTCAAAAGAAGCCTGTGAAAACTACTTGATTCAGTTTTTCGACCAGAAACCACAGAAGTTTTTCACCGATGGGATCATGGATCTACCAAAAAAATGGCGAAACATTGTCGATAATAATGGAGCATATTCGGTTTAAATGAATTCGTCCATTCTCGTTGAGACAGCCGTACTGTGAGCACGTACCTGGTACATGTTAACCGTGCGGAGATATCAAAGAGATTTTTGGCAAGTTTGTGACTCTATTGTGTTAGTGCATTATAGTGTTTCCAATAGGAGAAACAGCAGTAAAGATAGAGGCATCAATAACCACGCGGAAATTCCCAGGCTCCTCACCTTCGATTCTCGTCGGCTCTTCGGGCGACGGCGGCTACGGCCGGCGCCACTTAGACGGTGAACCGTCCGTGAGTAATCTGCAGCTGCAGAACAAAGAAAGGAAAATGGAGAACGGAGAAGCGACAGCTACTACCGGTAAGACAACGAAAATAAACACTAACACGAACACAAAAAACACAATTAACACAAACACAACTACCGGCAAAAAACCGGTAGAAATCATTATAAACACAGAAATGGGCGCACTGACAGACAAACATTCCGCCGAAAAGCTCAACAGACAGCAGCTAACGGACATACTCTTGTATGTCAAGACGTTGCTGCTGAGACTCGACGAGCAGGACGACGAAATGGAAATAGACACACAAAAAAATAACGAAGACACAAAACACACACACACCGACAGTACCGACACAAAAACAAACACCGAGGACACACAAAAACAAACACAAAACACACTAAAAAACGAGGCGATGCGCGTCGCCTACCCCCCATCCTCAGACGAGGAGAACGACGATAACACACCTTTCACGGTAGTGAAACACAAACGGAAACACCACCACGAATCGGACGAAGAGCAGAAAGAACGCAAGAACAAGAAAGACAAAAAAACGGTTTCACCAACACCGTCAACGTCAAAAACAATTGACACAAACACACACACACAAAAGAAACACACAACCACAAAACCCAATATAAACACGAATACAACAAAACAAACAGACGCGACCGACAACATAAAAAGACAAAAAATACCGCCCATTATAATCCGCGAGAAGGACTCGTGGGGGCAACTAAACAGAGAAATGGATGCGAAGAAGATTCGCTTCACTAAAGCCCGCCTCACCGAGGAGGGAATCAAAATACAGCCAGCCACCACAGACGACTTCCGCGCAACAACGCGTTTTCTTGACCACAAGAAAACGCCGTATTACACCTTCAGGCTCGAGGAAGAGCGAACATTGAAGGTCGTGATTCGCGGTATCCCCACGGATTTCACAATCGAGGAAATCCACGAAGATCTAAGAAACAAAGATATCGAAGCCATCGCGGTGTCCAGAATGCGACACCCGATAAGAAAGACGCCATACCCTATGGTGTTAGTCGAGGCGTCGCGCGACAAGGCCGAAAAACTATACGGTCTCACGGACATATGCAGATTAGTGATCCGCGTCGAAGCGCTGATCCGCAAGGCAGGAAACGGGCAATGCCATCGCTGCCAACTATACGGACACTCACAATACACCTGCAGAGCAATCTTCAGGTGTGTAAAATGTGGTGAAGACCACAAAAGCGACGAATGCGCGAAAAGTCGCGATACACCCGCCATATGCGCAAACTGCGGTGAAGCACACACCGCAAATTACAGAGGGTGCATCAAAGCACCCCAACCAAGGATTAAAGAACAGAAACAACAACAACTACAAAAACCGGCGCTATTACCGACGCCGGTATCACACACACCACGAAACACATACACAACACAAAACAATACGTACGCCAACATAATAACGGGCACTAAAACACAGACGAACGCCACACAACTCCCTAAACAAAACACGCAACACACACAAAACAACACACAAAATAGCGCGAACAAAACCGCGATAGCCGCGGCCTCACTCGGGGAAATGTTGCTGGCATTCAGCAAAACGAACCCGTCCGCGAACGACACAAAAAAATTCCTTGCGCACACCCAAACAATACTGCAACTTTTTTAAATGGATAGTAAAATAAATCCAGCGGCACTTACGATAGTCGCATGGAACGCGAATGGAATAAGGCTGAAGAAACAAGAGCTACAAATATATGCCGAAGACAAACAAGCAGACGTAATACTGGTATCGGAGACGCACCTACAGCCGGCGCAAAGGCTAAACTTAAGAAATTACAAGACATACAGAAGGGACAGACAAACGCCAGGAGGTGGAACAGCGATCTACATAAAAAGGAATATAAAACACACTCAATTACCGATACCAGACACGACAGAACTCGAGACAAATGGTGTGATAATACACACAAAAAAGGGTGATATCCACGTGTACGCAGCATACCTGCCCCCGCAGGCGAAGTTCAAAGAAGACGAGTTCGACGGAATACTCGACAACAACAAGCAGACCATAATATCGGGGGATCTCAACGCGAAAAACAAAGTATGGGGCTGCCAAACCGACAACCAACACGGGAGAAAACTACAAAAATACCACGAAAAGCGCGGGGTGAACGTCATAGCACCCGACAAACCAACATTCTTCCATCAAGGATACAGACCGGACATATTAGACATCGCGATCACAAATAACGTACACAACACACCGACAATTGAAACAGAGGAGGCTCTGAGCTCGGATCACAACCCAATTATCCTTCACTGGGAAATGGGAACAAAAGAACACACATACAACACAACACACACGAACTGGAAAACATTCACAACATACCTAAACCAGAACACGCCGAACATAACACATATAAACGACAAGCACGAACTAGAGAACGCGGTCACACAAATACAAGACACTATTAAAACAGCCACGGCAGCAAGCACGTTTCAAGTAACACACAAACACCACACGGACAAACTACCACACGACATAAAACAGCTAATCAGAGACAAAAACAAAGCGCGAAGAAAATTCCACAACACACTAGACCCGCGCGACAAAACGACACTAAACGCCCTGCAACAACAGGTAAAAGACGCCATTCGCGATTTCAAAAACTCCGAATGGCAAAACAAACTCCAAAAGATTGACACGGACAAACAACACAATGATCTGTGGCGACTGTGTAAAACGCTCAAAAAAGAGCAAATCACAATCCCGCCACTCATCACGGAAAACGGGATCGCGATCACGGACCAACAAAAAGTAGAGACTTTCGCGGCACAGATAGAAACCCAATGCACGCCGAATTGGGAAAACACTGACATACGGCACATCGCGAACACACACAGACAAGTAAACAGAGAAACAAAAACACAAAATACACAACACGACGACTTTTTCACACCGAACGAAATAAAACACGTGATAAAACGCGCGAAAAACAACAAAGCACCCGGATTTGACGGCATAAACAACACGATGATGAAAGCGCTACCACACAAAACACTAATGTTCATTCTCGCCATAGCAAACGCGATTCTAAAAATCCAAACGTATCCGGAGCAATGGAAACACGCGAAAATTATTGTGTTCCCGAAACCGAGTAAGGATCACAAAAACCCCGCGAACTACCGCCCGATAAGTCTGCTCCCCACAGTAAGCAAAGTAATAGACCGGCTATTACTTAACAGATTAACGGAACATTCCGAAACACAAAACGTAATACCCGACGAACAGCACGGTTTCAGACCCATACACTCAACCACGACACAATTATCCAGGGTGACCGAATACATAAATGACGGTTATAACAAAAATCAAAAAACCGCGGCCGTATTTCTCGACATATCGAAGGCATTCGACCGTGTGTGGCATCAGGGACTAATACACAAACTACACACGTACAACTATCCAAAACACATAACACGAATCATACAATCATACCTATACAGACGAACATTCCAAATTACAATACAAGATACACAATCGTCAACACACGTGCTGACGGCAGGAGTCCCACAGGGATCAATACTGTCGCCACACCTGTACGCGATATACACCGCGGATATTCCTAAACCGCAACGAGGAATAATCGCCACATACGCAGACGACACCGCGATACTGACACAATCATTCAAAGAAGACATCGCGATACAAAAACTACAGGAAAACACAAACAAACTCATAGACTGGTGCCACACCTGGCGCATCGCGATTAACACAGACAAAACACAAGCAATTGTGTTTAAACGCGAGAAAAAACCACCCGCAACAAATCTGACAATCAAAAACACACGCATTAAATGGACAGAAGAAGTAAAATATCTAGGCGTCACCCTAGATAAAAGACTGACATACACACAACACGTAAAGAATACAATTAAAAAAGCCAAACAAGCCCGCAGCGCTCTGATGATGCTAACGGGAAAACAATCAACACTAATCCCGAAAACAAAATTACTCATTTACAAACAAGTAATAAGACTAATCACAACATACGCATCGCCCATATGGCTACACGTAAAGAAGACATACAAAGACAAACTAAACGCGTTCCAAAACACATCACTACGGATGGCACTCAGGGCGCCGTGGTACATGAGAAACACACAAATACACAGAGAGGCGGGATTAGAACCGCTAATCGATCACATTAAGAACCGAGCAAAGAGCTTCTACAAAGCGATGAAAACACACCCAAACGCGACACTTACACACGTAACAGACTATCCAAAAACACACCAAAGATACAGAAGGCCAGCGATGGAAATAGACAGCGACGAAAACGAAAACGATTAGATATCGGAGTAGCTCAAACGTCAATGTGAGGATTAATCACGACGAAGATTGAGAGCAAAAGGGCAGAGCCCTAGCTCGAACAAACAATAAAGAAGTCGAAGAAGTCGGAAGTAAAAGGGCAGAGCCCTAGCTCTAATTAACCAAAAGAAGTTGAAGTTGATCATTTTGTCGCTTGTTTGTACTATGCCTATTCGATAATATTGGTTTCCACGTGTCATATATATACATATATATATATATATATATTTGTGTGTGTATGTGTGTTAAAAATATATTATATTAGAGATAGGTCTAATAATATATTTTATATAATTACATAGAATGTTTTATGCGTCTTATATCTATTATATAGTAATATGTGTTTGTAGAAAAATGAAAAATATTGCAGATTTGTTTTTTAGGAGCTTGGTGTGAGAGTACAAGTTTACATAATATTTAAGTTTTTATGTATATATATATAAAAACTGAACTAGGTGCGAGTGAAGGTCATCGTCATTTGTGAAAGTTTTACCATTCAAAGAATTCTGCAAACTTCGAAATAAATGGTAATCAGATGGTGCTAGATCAGGGCTGTATGGGGGATGTGGCATCACTTCCCAGCTAAGCTCCAATAGTTTCCCACGAGTTGCCAAAGATGTGTGAGGCCTCGCATTATCTTGGTGGAAAACTACACCTTTCCGATTTGACAATTCTGGCCGTTTTTCTTTGATTGCTTTGCTTCATCCAGTTTTATTAATTGTTGACAGTAAACATCAGAGTTGATCGTTTGGTTCCTTGGAAGCAGCTCGAAAAGCACAACACCTTTGTAATCCCACCAAACTGACAGCATGATCTTTTTTGGATGCAATTCAGCTTTCGATGTGGTTTGAGTTGGTTTATCGTGTTTGCTCCATGATCGTTTTCGAACTATTTTACTGTACAGGACCCATTTTTCATCACCAGTGATGATTCTTTTTAAGAAAGGGTCGGTTTCATTTCGTCTAAGGTGCATATCGCAAAAGTTGATTCTTTGTGTTAAATGAATTTCTTTCAATTCGTGAGGTACCCAACTATCAAGCTGCTTAACTAGCCCAAGACATTTTAAATGTTTTTCAATTGTTGTGTGCGATACATGTAGCCTCTCCGCAACCTCTCGAACAGTTATATGACGATCCTCTTCAATTCTGACTTTGATTTGGTCATCATCAACTTCAGTAGGCCGATCAGAACGTTGCTCATCTTTGAGGGAAAAATCTCCAGAACGGAATTTTTTATACCAATTCTGACACGTGCGCTCTGTTAAGCAATTAGCACAATAAACTTCACATATCTTTTTGTGAGCCGCAGCAGCTTTCTTTCCTTTACGGAAATAAAATAGTAAAATATGCCGAAAATATTCGTTTCTGCACTCCATTTAAAATTAACCCACAACTAATAGCTTTAATAAAAATCACGCACTACTTGCTTCTGAAGTTACGTCAATGTGACTAGTATCACGCGACAAACGGTAAAGTACAACACTAACATACGTTATACAAAAAATAAAGCAACGCTCTCTATCAGTAAAAACCGAAAGTATTTAGTTGCCAACCCAATACATCAATGACTTACCTCAAAAAATAACTAGTTGAAGTAGTTGTTTTATATACACATCACATAAAAATATTATTTTTTCATGTTTGGAATATCCTAAAACTTTTATTTTAGTATTATATATTACAAATGAAAGACACTGTCTAGTTATTATTATTAATTTATTATTTAAATCGTGTTTTGTATTATAAATTTAGTAGACAAAATCATCTGTACAAGTGCCTTTGTATGTGAAATCTATTTTACCTATGCAAATATACCATATTTGTAAACATACGTACACATGCATATCTACGTGTTTGTATACACTTTAATTTGAAACATTAGTCTTATAACGAACTTATAAAAAACACGTAGGTAAATAGCAAAGTAAACAAAGGCTTTATCACGCATATTAATTTTCGATGGAAAATCTGTTTTTAAATGAAAATACAAATACCTGATATAATACGCAAGCAATTAGATAAATGGAATCAGACGAGAAAATATGTGCGAACAATATTTAATTCATCATTCTTTCCGTTTCATTCATTGTATTATTCCAATGTGAATGAAATCAATGTTTTAAAATCAAATGGAAATCCGACATTAAATATCAAATATAACGAAATCGAAATTGTCAGAACTTTCTTACTCTTGACAGCAACTATAATTCAAAAAATATTAAATTGATCTACAGTGTGAGCAACAATGAGTGACCTGATCCTACACTTCTTTCCATACATATCACTTCAATATTTACTTCCTCTTAAAACTGAAATTAGACAGTGTCTCATAGTATGCTAGCTACTATGTAAACAACAAATACTACTGTGCAAATTACTTTAAACTGTGATATTAATAAAAATATATTTGGTATGTATTATAGTGTATGCACATATACATATATATGTATATACATATATTAAAGAAATACTGTGATAGAGTTGACCGATACTTGATGAAAATCCATATTAACAATAAAACACAAAAATTGTGAGAATTTCACTTAAATATATTAAAAATTTTATTTAATTGTTAAAGAAATACATATAGACCTATAGTAATTGTTCAAAATGTGAACCACCACAATCTAAACAGGCGTCGACCCTCCTTTTCGTATTATTAAATACATTGACCAATTGATAGCAGTTATGTTATTTATTTGTAACCTAATTGCATCTTTCAATTCCTCAATTGTATGTAAACGGTTACGATATATGGTATTTTTTAAATGACCAAAAAGGAAGTAGTCTAACGGCGTTAAATCTGGTAATCTTGGAGGCCATGTCCCTAAACCAATAACTCGGTCAGGAAGATATTGTTCCAGGTATTGTCTAGTATCATATGCTGTATGAGCACTAGCATTATCATGCTGGAAGTATCCTTCCTGTAATTCATCGTCATCCAAATCGTTAATGAATTGTTCTAATAAAGGGTTTTCCAATAGGGACTTGACAACTTTCAATTCAATTTGTGAACGCACCCTTTCACTAATCATCGAACTGTCACTGTCAATTTATTCACTAAACTTAACATTTTCATCATGGCAAAGTACACAAACGAACAACGTCTGCAAATTATAAAAATTTACTACAGAAATTCGGAGTCGGTGACCGCTACTTTAAGAGTCTTAACTCCGATTTTCGGTTGTAATTCTCGCCCTAGTAGACATGCAGTAACAAGTTTAGTGCAAAAATTTGAGTCTACATATTCGTTGTGTGATGTTGCCGTGCCAGTGAGACAACGGGTTGGTCGAAGTGTCCAAAATATCGCTGCCATTGAAATGTCCGTAGCAAATGATCCAAATCAGTCAATTCCACGGCGTTCTCAAGAGTTGGGCATCGCCCAGACCACTTTATGGCGAATTTTGCGTAAGGATCTTGGTTTACACCCATACAAGATCAAGCTGAATCAAGAATTGAAGCCGATGGACTATTTGAAGCGACGTACGTTCTCCGATTGGGCTCTGGAAAAGATGCGCCAAGATGATCAATTTCATCGCAAAACCATTTTCAGTGACGAAGCTCATTTTTGGCTCAATGGGTTCGTCAATAAGCAAAATATGCGTTATTGGTCGGGTGAAAATCCACATGTGCTTCATGAAACACTACTTCATCCGCAAAAAAATAACTGTTTGGTGCGGTTTGCATGCCGGCGGCGTCATAGGGCCATATTTTTTCGTCGACGATAATGATCGTCACGTTACTGTGAATGGTAATCGTTATCGCGCCATGATTACCGATTATTTTTGGCCCGAATTGGAAGATATGGACTTGGACAACATGTGGTTTCAGCAGGACGGTGCCATAAGCTACACAGCACACGTTACAATCGATTTATTGAAGAGTAAAAACTTACTCACCAAACGATGAGCGTGTTATCTCAAGAAATGGACCAGTCGATTGGCCGCCTCGTTCGTGCAATTTAACGCCTGTAGACTTTTTTTGGGGCTACGTCAAGTCATTGGTCTATGCCAACAAGCCGACAACGTTGGAAGTGCTCAGAGCCAACATTGAACGCGAAATAGCAGCCGTTTTGACCGAATTGTGTGGCCGAGTCATCGAAAATGGGGTCCAACGAATCGACCGCTGCAAACGTGCCCGCGGTGGCCATATGAACGAAGTCGAGTTCCATTCATAAATGTTTTGATTGTACTTCAACCCGATAATAAAGTTTTTGAAATATCTCAAATGGTCTGCATTTTATTTTGAAAAAAAATTGTCAAGTCCTTATTAGAAAACCCTTTATATGTATTTCTATATCGAAGTGTTATGTGATTGTTTCTTGAAAAAAAAAATGGGTCCAATTACACGTCTTCTTGATATAGCAACCCATACTACTATTTTTATAGGATGCAGCTGTGTTTCTTGAAAGGCATATGGATTTTCACCTGACCATACTCTAAAATTTTGGGAATTCACGTAGCCGCTTAAGTGAAACCATGCTTCATCAGAAAAAAGGTTTTATCCAAATCATCATCGTTTCTCAAGTTTACGTTAAACCAATTACAATATTCAACACGTTTTCCAAAATCAAGCGGCAATATTTCCTGTACCACTGAAATCTTATAAGGGTGATAATGCAGTTTTCGTTTAACCACATTTCGTGCTGTTCCATATGATAAACCTATAACAAGAAAGGATGATACAAAAATTACCCAAATAAATGAGAACCTAATTTGCAGTACTAAATGAATGTACGTACCTGCTTGTTGAGAAAGTTGTCGTAATGGCTTTGATGGACTGGGTTGCAGACGAGTACGTACATCTCCACAACCTCTTATGTAATAACGGAGGTACGGCCAAATGATTTGCCATGACAAACGCTTCTTATTGAATTAAAGCGATTCACTACTCGGGAAATGTGCCGACTAAGTATGTCCTGATCTATTTGTTGATTAGGAAACTGATTAACAAATTCCTCCGCACAACGTATTGGCGAGTATTTCCATTCTCCGTTTGCTCTGCGTTCGCCGTTCCGAAAGTATGCTACCAAAATTTGTCGTGTTCCAGTGAAAACGGCATTTTCGCTACATATATGTGAACTGGAGACTTTAAAAAGACTGATGAAGGCTAGCATATAAGTATAAATAATGGATATTAATCACAAAACAAGTTCTGTGCACTGCATGTCAATGAAAGGTGAATGACATAAACATAAAATAGGAAAACTCACTAGAAATTACTAAACTGCTAACTTCAGATAGAAAAAAGGAAGTAGTACTGATATAGGGCGTGCGGAAAGTAGTAAAAGATCAGGTCAATCATTGTTGCTCACTCTGTATACATGTAGAAGGGTGGAGTTAAATGTTTTCGGGCTGGCATATAGATGGCGGTGAAGGTAACAAATATACGTATTTCTCAAAACTGCAATCTCTTATCATACGTCTTTACCACATAAATTACGTTGTGACTCGGGTTAAGTGAAGAATCAAAAATGTAAAAGGAGCCATTACCACATAAATTGTTGTGATAGATATTTCAACAACTAAGTTGTCATCTTCAGTAGAGTATAATCTCAGTGTTAAATATGTCCTCGCTGTAAAGTTATACAGAAGAAAACGCGAAACACTACTCGATGTCCACGCAAACGTCAAATTTCACAAAAATTCTTTTAGGTCACTTTCTTCTCCTAAAACTAACACTTACATTCCTAACCCTCTACACACACGATATATATGAAACTGTCGCAACTGTAAAATGAAATATTTTAGTATATATATATGTAGGGACGTGAGTGTGGTATTTTAATATTTTTATTAGAATGATGTATAAATATGTTTAAAAGAATATGTGATGAGCTTTGTATAAATTATGTAATGAGAAAGTTTTCTACTTACTTTAGCATCTTATTTTTTTTTGATATATTTTAAACTTTTGTATTTGATTATGAAACTAAATGTAACTATGTATAACGGTATCTGTGCCTGCATAACAGAAGAAGCAAAATCCTCTCATTTCATATATTTTACTATATACTCTTTGTTAAACCTTAAATATTCTCAGTTTATAATATGATTCATTCTAATACTCATTTTATTTAATCTTTACTGAAAATCTTTCTATTATCATATTTATTTTTGCTATTTTTTTAAAATTTAGAATACGAATAATTTTTAGTAATAAATCTGTATTTATTTTATTTATCTTAACTATGTTTATACGCTCCGCATATAAATAATACTTCTTTATATCATGTTTTTTAAATTAAGTTATTGAAATTTAAAAACAGTTCGAGTTTCAAGTCATAAATTATTATTTACCTTGACCTTTTTGTGATATATACAAATGCAGGAATCTTTTGTATTCGTCACGTACTGTCCAACTGTAATAAAGCAACGTCTACCCGCCGTTTTCCCGTCAATTTCTAGCGTGCCTATTCTCTCGTGTCATTGGTTGATTCAAACATGACCAATACACCTAACCCCTCAGCCTAGGGGTTCTTTTTAAAGCACCCGCGTGTAAGACACAGAGACTTCTTCTCAAACCATGACAAAGTACACACGCATTCCTTTGACGTGATCGTAAAGTTGTTTTCCCGCGTTTGTTGTATCCACGTGTTTAAGTTCGCGTCCGCGGAATAAGCACGGCATCCCGACCCAAGATATATATATATATATACATAAACACGCAAGTATTTCTACGCATCGTGCGATGCACATTTTAATCTAACTCTTTTTATATTTTATTAAGCAGCCGCATATCGCTAGATTTACCTTTTAGTACAGCTTTGCTATTACGTTTATCATATTTTATTTGTTGCTCTCGTTCTTATTAATTATCTTTATTTAATACACTCAAGCTTTAAGAATTAATTTACCTTAGTGGATAAAATTGTAAAGACAATCCTGTTGTTTTATTTCCACTAATAATCTTTGTTTCAGCTTAGCACACGTCCTGGACTTTTGATGCTCATTGTACACAACTACTAATTATTAACTCCTCGCATTACATTCAATTACATTACTTTCTTTTCTCTTACAGCGCTTTAGCTAGCCGAACACGCGCTCGTAATAAATTGACTAACCATCGAATGCAAATAAATATTCTCTATTATTATTTATTAAAACAAAAGAGGTAATAAATTGCTTAATCCACATTCACATAACTAACAACGTAACTCATAGCCATTTCGTCAAAGGAGGAGGTAATAGTTTAATATTTCTATTTAAATAAAGCAAATTACTTAAAATAAATATGGTATATTAAAAAATATTTTTGAACTGTTCGTTTAATTACCCTTATTGTAGCTCCCTATATGATCGATCATGGTAATGAAAGATTTTTAGTAAATGAATTGAATAATACAAAAAACTTTTGTAGTATGTATCTCCTAAATAACAGTCAAAAATCGGCTAAAACTACAATACAATAATAACAGTAATTTATCTTTAACGTCTTTTTTCTTCTTAACATTCATCTATTCTGGTCCTAGATATCACCTTCACCAATTGTTCCCCTTCAGTTTTCATGAATGTTGAAATATGTTTATACACGCACATTCGTCTTATGCGTGTGTTTGAAGCATTATTTTCAAATTATAGTTTTTATTATATTTATAATACTGTTTATTATTTATTATAAATTATTTCTAATATTGTCTTGACAACACTGGTTTAAAATATTTAAACACTGTTCTCTTTATTAATGATAAGTAATTTATCTCTTCTGACATTTGTCAATGTGACTTATAACCTTAAACCTTATTAACAACTACTTCTTTGTTTTTTCTAATTTTTAACATGTAGTTTCTACAAATAATTTTCACTGAATACTGAGAAATTTGAAAGGTTTATATATCCTAAGACAAAACTAATGTTAAAGTCGTGAATATTCTCAAATTCACGAAAAGCAAAAGAAATCCATTCGAAAATGCCCTGACGAAATTAATTTATTTTTTAAATATGAAATTGAATATCATATTTAAATTCCTCGCATTTTAATTAGTCAGTTACATAAGAATCATATTTTAAATCTATCAATTAAAATACCTGAAAATTCAAATATTTTTACTGTTAAACTCAATTTAAATCTTTAAAATAAACATAATTAAAGTCTTGGCCCTTTAATATTTCTGTGACAAAATTTTCTATACTTCTTTCATTTCTATAGAAAATGTGGCTTTTTATAAATTCCATGAAATAACTAAATTACTTATATAGCTCATATCTTGGTTGTTTTCTTTAAGTTACCTTTTGCCTTTTCTTGATTTATTACTTTAAAATCAACTCATTTCAATAACAATGTTTTCCTTAAATGATTTCTAAACCCACATTTTACTTCCTTTATCTGAATATTATATTTTAAATTACATTAGTAAAGATTGCTTTCTATCTATGACAATGACATATTATGATTTATATGAATTGATTCTAATCATGTCTTTTTTTAGATAAATGGCTTCCTTGTGTAACTATTCATCACGATACGATACCCTAATTCTATTCTGATTACAAATATTTATAACAAATTCCCATCATATGTGTGGTTTAATTGTATTGAAATACAGAACTATTAAATACATGCTTTTGAAATTATCATTAAATAAGAGTATTATTACGTTTAACAGTAAGTACTCAGTTTTAAGTTATCTTTCAAAATGATATATGTATAAGTAAAATCTTTACGTTTTCGTGAAATTTACTTCCGATATTCATGATTTATATACAAGTTTCTTTGAAAAATTTAATTAAATTGTTAATAATTTTTAGTGGACTAACAATCAATATTTTCCCCATTTACACCATGATATATATATATATATATATATATATATATATATATATATATATATATATATCAGGAGTGAAAAGTGAAATATGGAAAAACATAACAATTTACCAGACAAGGAAAACGGTTTCACTTTGTAATTAATTCGTGGTTGTTTAATACATGGTGTACAATGATATAAACAAAATACGAATATAGTAGCACTTATCCAAAAAGTTGAACAAATTGTACTCGAAGATGCTCGACTGAAACAACTTGACAAAATGTTAATCCGATACAACAATTTTTAAAATAGATCATCTCGGCAGTCTAAGGTTAGTTATAATAAAGCGCGTAAATACCTACATTTGTGTGTGTGTGTTTAAGGGAATATATGTATATAAATGAAATAAGAAATTATCGGAAGGAATATTGTTGATTGATTATAAAGATAAAGGTGTTTCTATAACCGGAGAATATTACGCTTCAATATTAGAGCGACTAAAAGAAGCCATTAAAGAGAAAAGACGGGGAAAATTGACAAAAGGTGTTCTGCTTTTGCACGACGACGCGCCCGTCCACAAGAGCCGCGTTGCGTTAGCTGCCCTGCATAAGGTGGGCTTCGAAAGCATTACAGCCCAGACCTGGCCCCGAGTGATTATTACCTGTTTCCGAAAATGAAAAAAGAGCTGCGGGGTAAAAAATTTACGATGATGAAGTCAAGGAGGCAGTTTCGGCGTATTTTGCAGATAAAGAGAAATCATTTTTTTATGACGTATAAATAAATTTTGAAAATGCTTCGCTTGCAGGTGAATATATTTTTTTTTGGACCCCTTGTCCCCCATTCCGCGAATATAATCAGTAAAATCCAGTTAAATTTACGTCCGCGCATTTATATAGCTTTGAAAAACAAAATTGTTAATAAACGTAACAACAATATTTTCGTACCAGATACATATATATATATATATATATATATATATATATATATATATATAAATATATATTACAATTTAACGCAGAAAATGTAATTAATTCGTGGTTGTTTAATACGTAGATGATATAAATACGAATATAGTATTGCTCGCGTCGAATTTTAGTATTTCTATTGACAAAACTGTATAATGAATGAATCAATACTTGGGTGTATAGTAGTCAATTAGTTATAATAAATCAAATACCTACATTTGTGTGTGTGTGTTTAAGGGAATATAATATTTGGAAATTATGGTTTTCATAGAAAGCAGCTACGGAATTATCCAGCGCGTGTTAATCAGTCCAATTAAAACGTGCGCGCGTAGCAACAAAACGTGTTTAACAAAAAATTGTTCGCAGAAGAAACTCGGAAATATATTTTTAAAATATTTTTTCGCAGTAATATTGGGTCGTGCATGAGCTACGGAATTAGCCACTGTACAATTAGATCAATATATATATATATATATATATATATATATATATTTACAATA
Source organism: Dermolepida albohirtum (assembly GCA_031893035.1). Taxonomy (NCBI): domain Eukaryota; kingdom Metazoa; phylum Arthropoda; class Insecta; order Coleoptera; family Scarabaeidae; genus Dermolepida; species Dermolepida albohirtum. The sequence continues at coordinate 240,420 of JAVIWB010002555.1, forward strand.
TGGTTTGCTTTGTGCACAAATATAAGTCTGAATTTATCCACTACTATATTAGCTATGAGTAAAGACAGAGATCGTGGAATTGAATGGCGGTTATACAACAGCGTATGCAAGCGAAAGTACAATAAACACAATGACGATGCGCATACAATTAAAATAATATGCTATAGTATATGCTAGTAATAATAATTTTATTCGCACTTACATAAAACTAGCACTTATGCATATATGTATATTGCAATACACTCTGTTGATCCATGGTTTGCGCCAATAAATGCAATGTTCGTAATAATGACATATGATGAAAGTATACATATATATATATGTATACTTTCCATAAATATTTTAAATAATATCTATATACCCCGGCTAACATAAATTTTATCTCAGTCCTAATTGATATACATATAACTATTTTATAAGGCAAGATATTGAAACTAATTTAAACTTGGAATAAAACACTGATTAGAATTTCAATCAACAAAATTTTTATAAAAACAAATAAAAAAACAATCTCTTAAATATTTAGCGCTTTAACAATATGTGGATAATTATTATAAAATATATCATCTATTTAAATATAATATGTAATATAAGTTGCCTAACTATAACCTTTAAATTAATAATAATTACGCATGACTTTAGTTCATTACGATGTAACAAAAATAACTAATAAGGAACATTAGTAGTAGATACTTTAATATTGCAACTATATATAAAAAACTTTGAAAAGATTAATTTGATATTAAAGTAAGCAAAAAATGTGATTATTATAATAATAATTATATTATAATTTAATCAACTTTTAATTATTACAAAAATTCGATTATTGGTTATACGCGGGTAGCCGTCCGATCTGATGATTGCATCGTGAAGTTTGTCGTTTTTGACAATATATTTACCTTGACAGTTTTATTATCCGGTTGCTATTTCTACTGTTGACAGTAACTTGAAAATTTTATGTCAGCGAAAAAATGGAATTAACTCGCAAACATTTTCGTGCAATTATTTTTCATAACTTTCGACGTAGATTATCTCAACAAGAATGCATCGACGTGCTGAATTCTTTATATGGTGATAAAGCACCATCAAAAACTACAGTATATCGTTGGTATAGTGAATTCAAACTTGGACGGCGTTCTTTGGACGATGAATTTCGTGAAGGTCGTCCCACAAATGTTGTTGTGTCGGAAAACATTAATGCAGTGCCTGAATTGATAATGCAAGACTGTCATGGGACATACCGTGAGATCGAGGCATCTCTAGGTATTAGTAACACCAGCGTGCATAAGATCCTGCATGAACATTTAGCCGTTAAGAAGCTATGTTCACGCTGGGTATCACATAATTTGACAACCGCTCAAAAAAGGACTCGCGTCGATTGGTGCTAAAAAATGCACAAAAGGAATGGCAGTGCTTCAAAGAACATTTATAAAGTCGTCACAGGTGATGAATCTTGGATCTATTCGTATGAGTCCGGTAGTAAACAGCAGTCGACTGTGTGGGTATTCCAAGATGAGCCAAAACCAACAAAAGTTGATCGCGCTCGAAGCACATCAAAATAAATGTTCGCCTGTTTTTTCGAAAAAACCGATCACGTTGCAACCGTGCCTTTAGAGAGCTGTAGAACAGTCAATTCCGAATGGTACGCAACTATTTGTTTGCCAAAAGTTTTTGAAGAAATAAGGAAAACAAACCGAAAACGACAGATCATTCTCCACCATGACAATGAGAGCTCTCACAGGTCGGTTAAAACAATTGAATATTTGACCGAGCAAAACATTGAATCGATGAGCTGTCCGCCGTACAGCCCTGATCTAGCAACCTGTGATTTCTTTTTGTTTCCGCACGTGAAGAAAAAACTTCGTGATCAACGGTTTTCCACGCCGGAAGAAACAGTTGAGGCATTCAAAACTCAAAATTTGAAGATACCGCCTTCACAGTGGCAGCAATGCTTTTCGCATTGGTTTAAACGAATGCAAAAGTGCATTGATTTTCAAGGAGAATATTTTGAAAAGCAATAAAACTATTTTCGATAATAAAAACTTTTTTTTTTTTACTATTCCCGAAATATAAATGGCTACCCTCGTATAAATATGTATATAAATTATTAACACAATTCTAAATATAAATTAAGCAAATGTTTTTACTCAATGTGATGATCAATGTTCTAGGTCTTTGTTTTATCATAGAATAAGAATATTTTCTTTAAATCTCTCTATTTATTAAATGAATTCTAATTTAGTGTATTATTATTTAGGTACTTTTCGTAATTATAAGAAATGGTTAATATATCCAGATATTTTCTTCGATAAATGTTTCTTCTATCTTGGATTTAAAAAGAAAACAGGATTCTCAGGAATTTGATGAATATTTTAACCAGTATTTTTATAATAACAAATAATAATAATACATGATAAACATCCAATCTTATAAGTGAAAATCTTCAGTCATTAATACTACATTTGTTAAAATTAATGAATATAAGAGTATGTTTCCTTGAAGTGGATAAAATATATCTTCTTAATCTAGGTCTCAGTTTCGTGTAAAATACATATAAGTATTTTTGAAGTTAAATATTACAGAACCATGTAAAGATGAATTTTTAATTTAAAGGTATGTTCACCAGTTATTCATATAATTTTTACTATAGAATTAATTAGTCTTATCAATTAATTTATTAAATGTGAGTGTAATATTTTTTCTATCTATGTACATCTAAAATTCAAATTAGCCAAAGCCATGATTTTTATTTATAAATATATGCTTTGCATTAACATTAAATTATTTTTAGTTACAATTTAATGTAAATGATAATGTATATATAGATTTTAAATATTCTATTTATTATAATTTAGTTTTCGAATAGCATTAAATTTCAATATATCGTAATTTCAACTATTAATGTTAATATAATCTCGTCTTTTTATAATACATATATCTATAACCTCTAATAGATTATATATTTGACATAGAAGTTATTAACTAGAAGACACTTATGTTTTAAATAATAAATTTTGTTAATTTAGTAAATTTTGAATAAACTGATATTGTAATTTAATTAATACTATAATAATAAAACTTTAAAAATGGCTGTAATTTCAGAAGTTATTAACCTAATTTTAATAGATATTTTATTATGTGAATCATATTTACTACATTACATTAATATAAATATCGTTTCATTTTAATACATAAACATTACATAATTATAACTAAATATACTATTAAGTATATTTATATTACAATATAATGTAATCATTACTACTTATGTACACTTACGTACAAGGAAACTCAAACGTTATGTAAATTTGCGGTCTCATGACCACGCTCCTAAAAAAACAAATCTGCAATATTTCTTATTTTTTGAACATGTGCTTATTTATATTTATATTCCTTGTCCGACTAGCACTATAGCAAACTATATAAATAGTAATATATTTTGAAAGTTAGTGTTATCGATTTCATCTTTTTTAAATTTGTAATAGCTCTATTCCTGGCATTTGAAAGAAGACTTAATAGAAATTATGTATACACGTGTATATATATATATATATATATATATATATAATATATATACATATAATATATACAATATTTTCCTAACAGTAAGTTAATGAACTCTTTTACCATAAGAAGGCCCTTTTTGAAACATAGTAGTTTTATGAGGTGTGGGTAGTCGTACGAGTATTATGTTAAATGGTATAATAGCTCAAACTTTTGCTTATATTTATATATATGTTATTAGAATTCTCTTATTTTCTTGAATTTATTTTATGTTTTTTTGAAATAAAGAATTACTATTATTTTTATAATAATCATTATTATTTTTATTATTATATTATAAAATCGAGTGTTGCCCAACATGGTTAAGAAACGAATGAATATACATAGCTGCGAAGTGTCTAAAACTAACTAAAAAATTGAATAATTTAAGGAAAGTCAAGAGCTACAAGAGAATTTTTATAGTGAAAAACAAGAATAATGTGTGTGAAAGCAGAGGACCAATTCTATACTTGTGTTTGTACGAATTCCTGGAAAGGATACCATCAATAAAAAGAACTAATGGTGACCGCGGGGCTGTATATAAGGGATTAGGAATGCGAGTGTTAGTTTTAAGAAAGGAAAGTGGCTTAAATTAATTTTTGTGAAGCTCAAATATAATTTTGTAGACATCAAAACAATTAACAGATATTGTATACAGTGCCAATTTATATGACTCCAACAAATATTTTTATAAACTATTTTCAACTTTTTAAACAAGGAAACGAATACTTAGACATGCCTCAACATCTTTACGCATGCGTTAAAATAATCTTCGCTAAAGTGTATAAAGGTGCTCTTAAAAACGCTCCTTGTTCGGTATCCAAAAGTTTACCTCTTTGATTAGTAGTGAATATTTGTAATTTCGAGTGTCATCTGAAATGGAACACAACGATTTGTCAGAAATAGAATCTTGAGCCATAGTTCAATTGGAAAATGGAAGAACACAATGAGTATTTCTGAAGTGTTTGGAATGAGCCAAAGTATAACTTCCAAACTTTAGAATCATCAATCACAAGAACAATGTCAGACAACATCAACAGACGATCGATGGTTTTTGGAATTGCACTTTTCCTACAACTCATATTCTAAGTTAGCTTCTGCCACTGGAAAACCACTACTCAGGCAAACAACGAAAAATCGTTTGCATACGTTTGCCTTATATGCCCGAAGACCGTCAATTTACATTTCTCTTTCTGCGTATCATAAAAAGCCAGTATAATGTGGGCAAATGAGCATATCAATTGGGGGCCATAAAGAATGAAGGCGAGTATTATTCAGTAACGAATCCAGATTTACGTTGTACTCAGATAATAGGCGTATTAAGATTTGACGTTATTAACTCCTACCTTTATATGAAGCGTGTTTCAGGGGTTAAATGACCGCTTGATTAATTTGATAAATAACGAAGAAAATAATTTGGTACGACGTTATTAACTCCTACCTTTATATGAAGTTTCGTGTTTCAGGGGTTAAATGACGAAACGCTTGATTAATTTGATAAATAACGAAGAAAATATTTTTGAATAGTAAATATTTCTTTGCACGTGAATTTATTACGAGCGCGTATCCGGCTAGTTGAAGCGCTGTATTAAATGCAAATAAAAAATAAGTAATGGAAGGAGTTAATAATTAGTAATTGTTTACAATGAGCATCAAAAGTTCAGGAGTCAAGCTAAAAGAAAGATTATTAGTGGAAATAAAACAGCAGGAACGCCCTTAAAATTTTATTCACTAATTTAAATTAAAATATGTGTAATCGCAAAGCAGTAGTAAAAGTAGATCGAGTGATACAAAGACGTGGCACAAAATATAAAAAGGACTAGATTAAAATTAGGTATCGAACGATACGTAGGGTTCTTGCGTGTGTGTGCGTGCGGATGTTTCATATATAAACACGCGGTGTAAAACTTCACTAGCTGGAGTAGAAGAGTCTCTTTTTTCTTGCATGTTGGGGCTTTTAAGAAAAGAAGCGGTAAACTGAAGAGCAAGGTTCTGGTCATACTTGAACTAACCAATGAGAGGAGAGAATAAGCACCCCAAAAAAAATTAGGATAAATTAAAAGCGCGATATCAATATAATACCACGCAAGTAAATACCTAGACAAAATAGTAGATACGTATTTTGTATGAAAAAAAGGATTAATATTTGAATATCTAGTTGCATTTAGAAATTAATAAAATAGAATTAGTATTGAATGTGAGTCAATGGAAAATTACACAAACTACTTCAAAAAAAGGCGTTCGTTTTAGGTACTTGGCTTCTTGGAAAGGACGACGGTTAGTTTTATTACAGCCTAATCATACATAACGAAAACAAAAAGATTTTGCATCTGCATATAACACAAAAAGTGTCTAAATGATAATTTATACATTCAAAATTGAATTATATTTAAAATTTTATAAAAAATATTTAAAAAAATTATTATATGGTAAATGCGAAGCGTAACAACGCTAACCGAGCACACGCAATATTCCATAAAGAATAGGTCACAATATGACGTTAGGGGCGTAATATGTATAGACCAGGATAACTAATGGAAATCAACCTTTATTTCGTATAAAATAGAGTTCTCACTGTCCAGAGATATCAAGATGACATTCTGCAACCTATTATTCTTAAATTCGCCGCAGCAGTGGAGAAGAATTTCATTTTTATGGACGATAATGCTTATCTCAACAAGCAAACATCATGAACAACTGGACAACAGCTAATTCCCCAGATGGTAATCCAATAGAACACGCTTGAGATATTATGCGAAAATAGTTGCTGCACGAAAGATGCCAGCAAGAATGCTTCAGGCACTACAAATTGCTGTCAGGCAAGAATAGAATATAACTTCCCAAGAAATGTGCGACATGCTAATCTATTCCATGCCATTAAAATTCTAAACATTTTTAGTTGTGTGATCTCCACTAATGGGAATTATATACACATTTTTAATTTCTTATAAGAATTAATCTGTGCTTTTCTTTTACTGTTCAAACAAGATCACATTAAACGAGTTGAAATATACATATGTTCAGATTTGTTCGCAAATATACTGAAATCAAAAAAAGATGTTAAATCAAGTTTTTTTATTTATTTATTTTAATTTTTATATCCTTTAATTTTTTGAACAATGAATATCAACCAAAATTTATCTTTTTATTTGTAAACAAGTGAAATTAAAAATATATAGGTCATACATATTTGTTGCATATGATTACCTTAACGTATTTTTCTCTAGTTCTTACAACACCATAGAATATGTATTTATCATACGAATTGATGAACATTGATTGACTTTTAATTTAAATGCTAATCACGTTCTATATTCGTCGCGGCATTCAAGGACTATTCCAAAATACATACATATACATATATATGCATATCATTTACCTTATTTGACATCACGTACTGATACGCATCATAATGTACTACATATTTTAGATTTGCAGCTAAAACAATCTTTCGAAATACATTCCATAAAGAAAAAAAAATCAGTATTTTTTTACATACAGTCGCTGACGAGCAATGGAAGATAACTGTTATGAAATACAGCCAGTAACGAAAGTTTTCGTGCACCCCGTGAATGTTGAATATCATAAAACGTGAACATCCAGCTATGAAAAACATATTTACTTCCATTTAGCAACGTTATTAAAGTCTAAAAGCCTCTAATAACAATATGAAAACTATTATTCTTTACAACTACAAGAAAATATGCTAAATATTCAATATTTAATATGGAATGGATATTTCCCTAGTTCAAGCCGTAAATTTAGAACGAATTCAGCAAATCGTCTTCGTAGTACAATGTATTTGTCAAAAATAAGTATTTGATGCTTTTACAAAGATGAGTTGTAAAAGTAAACACATGTTTACGAGTTAACAACACTACAGAAAAAAAAACCATTCGGCCAAGTAGTCAAATTTGTTGGAAAAACATATTATTCAAAATATTGTCTAGTTGGGTGAGTTAAAAACTCTACAAAAAAAAAAGGTCTAGACCAATTAACCAAATTTATCGAAAAAACGTGTTCCACAGTGCAGATTGAAAAAAAATATTCAAAGTATCTGAACTGTGTGATTTATAAATTCTTTGCTGAAAACAGTTTGTTTAGAACAACACAACACGGTTACTTAAAATGTAAAAGCATTGAAACTGCTATTTTCGAACTTACCCAAAACCTGGTTACAACTTTGGATAACAGAAAAATGGCCTGTGGTATGTTCTTAGATATGTCAAAAGCATTTGATTGCGTAAAGTTTGATATATTAATAAAGAAATTAAATCGGTATGGTATTGTGTAAGATGTAGCCTTAAAATGGATTGAATCCTATTTAACAGAACTAAAGCAGGTCGTAAAAGTTAAAAATGTAACTAATGTTTCCGATATCGTATCTAAAGAGCTGTTGGTGACTATGGGTATACCGCAGAGCAGTATCCCGGGACCTCTACTTTTTATTATATTTATAAACGATATCATATTTAATACTGATAATTATTTTGCTATTAATTATGCAGATGATATCACTTTACTATTTAAACCCGAAACTTATCCTGAATTGATAAAAAAAGGAAATTTTATAATGGAGAAACTAGAAAAGTAGTTAAATGATAATAATCTCATATTAAATATAACAAAAACTAAATGCGTACTTTTCAAAAATTACGCTACCTATACTCTACAAGACATAACATTACATAATAAAACTTATAATTTTGTAAAAAGTGTCCCATTCCTAGGTATAACGATCAATAACTCGCTTACTTTTACTGAACACGTCTTCAAACTAACCAAGAAACTAAGTAACACTAATTACGGTTTAAGAACACTGATCAAGAATACAAATAAGGATATAGCTAAGCTATTTTATTATTCAAATTTTTATAGTCAACTTAGATATGGGGTCATTTTTTGGGGAGCTCTTATCAGTAATTTAAAATCTGTCTTTGTAGTTCAAAAGCAAGCAGTACGAATACTGAATAATATGAGACACAGAGATAGCTGCAGGGGTGCTTTCAAAGGAGAAAATATGCTAACAACTGTAGCAGTGTATATACATATATAAATGTATTAAATTTGTCTGGGCTCGTCCAGAAATTTTTGAATGCAGAACTATAACATTAACTTACAATACCATGCACGGCCTAAAATATTTATATCCTCGCCATAGACTATCGTTATATCAAAGCGGAACATACTTCTCTTGTATGAAATTATTTAACGAATTGCCCAGGGAAATAAAATCTTTGGAAAATTACAGTGCAATGAAAGGCAAAAAGTATAAATTACTTTGCAGTATAAACCCATACTCATTAGAGAAATATTACAAACATTTAATAGTAACAGTAGATCTAAAAATGCTTTGTCACATTTTTTTGACTTATTTTCGTGTATAGACTTTAGAATTTAAAAGATTGTATTGTTGGTTCACTGAAAATTAAATAAATGACTATGACCGTTCAAATTATACCGTGAAATAGGCGTCCAAAGATTCTAAATCAGCGGTATCAGATAAGTGTTACAAGGGCAATAAGTTAGAATAAGATATGTGCACTGAGAATAGCCGTACAGACAGAATTTGATACTAAAAAGAAAGTACATTAAGAAAACATAAAGAGAATTTTAAGAAAAACTGTTTGTAGGTGAAGAGTATCAAGTAAAAGACCTTTCGATTATAGTTACCTATTGTAAAGCATAAAGCATACAGATAAGTATTAATGTAGCTAATGAAGGTTTTTACGTGGTACTCTTCCATTATATCTGGCTTTTCTTTAAATTCTATTTATGTTTTCTTAATATACTTAGCCTCCAGTATACAATTCCATCTATATGGTTATCCCCAGTCCACTCATCCATGAATTTTAACTCATTACACTTGCAACACAATTCTTTTGGACGCCTATTTCACGGTATAATTTTAACAGTTCAGATACTTTGAATATTTTTTAAATCTGCACTAAGGACACGTTTTTTCGATAAATTTGGTTAACTGATCTAAAGGTTTTTTTTGTGTAATTTTTTGAACTCGCACTAGACATGTATGTATACTTTTACAACTGAACTTTGTAAAAGCATCAAATGCTTATTTTTCACAAATACGTGATACCGAATTCGTTCTATATAATTTTGTGGCTTACAACAGAGGAATAAAGTGTACGAAAACTTTTGTGACATTCAATGTTATATTGTTATTAGAATCTTTTAGTTTTTTAGCATTTTTAAATGAAAGTAAATATGCCTTATTATAGTCGGATGTTCACATTTGATGATATTCATGGGTGACGAAAAACTTTCGTGACTGACATTATTTGCTTGTGTACTATAAGAAAGTAATACAATATTTTCTTATTATTGTTTTTGAGCTACAAAAATTACGTTTTTTAGAAACGAAATCATTTGTTTTATTTTTTAAACAACCACAATACATTATAGAATACAGTGTAAACGTATTTTGTTATATTTACAGTTATTTGACAACTGGTACGGTTCATTTATTGACTATTTTGTAGTGTGGAAATTTTTATCTGCCACCTTCACCGAATTGCTAAGGAAAGCTTTGATACATCCCTCAACAACGCTTGGAGAGTTTCATCCACCATGTCTGCATCAGAGTCAACAGTGACTAGTATATTTTGTCGAATTTGGTAAATCAAATAAATAACTATTTTAGGCATTTTTATAAATTGATGTATTTCTACTACGTGCCTACAATACTTTCCGTTACGATATTGAATATGATATATTTAGCCGACTCGGTGGCAAGTTAATGGCTTGTCACGCCGAGGACCTCGGATTAGAATCCGATGGCCTGATAAAGCCTTCTGCTCAAGAAAGTTTTTCGTGGTTTTCCTTTCCAGTTTAAGCAAATACTGACAGATAAATATCTTAAGTCGCCCAACAAACGCGGACGTAATAACTCATGGTCTGCTAAGGCCACCTGTAATTGGTGTTGAGTTATTAGGGGATGTGAAATCATGAATTAATATTATTGTTATTAAGATATTTTCTTGTCTCAATGCAACATGCTTTCGATAAATATTCAAGTATAAAAATTATCTCGATTGGTTAGTTTTTGAGTCAGGTATGCTATTATTATATTAGAAGCTTAAATTTTAGGTCTTCTATGTTTGGCAAGACCATTCAGACTAATTCATTCACTCCACAAGTCCCAAAAATATTAAATATTTAAACAATTATAAATACTAAATATTCTTTATCTCGAGCTTTACTCATAAATTTTTTGCTTCCCTCATTAATATTACTTTTTTGCCCTATAACTTACAGCTTGCCGTTTCAATAAACCCCGAAAAATATTTAGAGACTTTATAATAGAGACTAGTGCAATACCATGTGAACATCTTTAAACTCTTTATACCATAAGAAAGACCTAAATCTTGGGATAAAGTGTTTCTCAGAGCCATCTAAATCATTTAAACGAACATAAATTTCATGTTTTTGCTCTCGCATTATCACGGGTTTTAGAGGCGTAATAACAATGTAATAGCTCAAATAATATACAGCAATTCATTTTGCTATGATAAAGCCTACTTCAATAATATTTTCTGCTTTTTAAGGTTTTATAGCTTATCGCACAGGACCGTAATAAATTCAATCCTAGTACATGCTGGCAGTCTTCCCAATTATAAACCTTGTCTTTATAAGATGTAGAAAAATTGAATTCGTCCTCCATCGTTACGCGAAATTATTCCTATAGATTTTTGTAACCGAATAACCTTAGGAACCAACACTTTTTAACCACCTTTAGTAAGTCGTAAGTCAAATCCTGTCTCTTGGTGTGCTTTAGCGAATTCAAAGGCTTCTTTCTAGCTACACGTGACTTATACCTGCCTCTTCTGAAAGATTTCCGTACTGTATCTGCCAAACCGGTGGTACTTAACTTCAACGGCTCCAGCTATTCTTGGAACACTTTCCTAAAGATTTCTTTTCTATCCCTCATTTAGTAACATATCCGTCTCTCTTCCTTAATTTCCAAGGTTGTCCAGGCCGTTGTTTATTTTTAATTCTTTTTTATCTTTGAATCTTTTTTTTACTTCTTATATAGTGGGCTACTTTTTCCGGTTTCGACGTATGATTTTCCCTTTTCATGACATTTGCAATTTAAGATGATAATTTTCCTTTCTTTTATTTTTGTTTTCTCTCCATAGGTAAACACTTTAAAACGTTTTTTTTTTTGCAATGACTACTTCAATGTGCGGTATCAACATTTTTGCGGCATCATTCTTTGAATTTGAAGTGCTTTTTTGTTTCTCGTTAATGAAGGAAAAACTTAATGTGTTTATTTCTTTGTTTTTGAAAGAATACAAATTACCTTATTTTGTCTTAAATAAAATTGTACCAAATTTGATTATATGTGAAATTTTTACTCTACAAGGTATTTCTAAAAGAGTTTCTTATTCATAAGTGAATTTGTACTATGAATTCACTATGATTCATAATAATGTAGCATTAATTCCAATTACAAATAAAATATTAATTAATTATTGATTTAAACTGTCATGTGGGATAAATTATCCATAGCGATTTTGATCTCGATTTACAACTCAACTGATCCTGAATTTGTTTTGATTTGGAAGGGAACCTCACAAATATACTTGTACAGTATTATTTACTTTTAAACCATGACTCGCAATTTGCAAATCCTGAATAACCGTACAAAATCGAATAAATTATATACGGATTCAGGAAAACTTAATAATAATTTAAGCCTTTCATTTTTACACTACGAATCTACTGCTCGTTGTTTTCTAATTAAAAGTGGAAACTAAAAACTTAATATTAATTTTTACCTATAAAAATATAGGCGGTTCCACGCCTGGAGTCGAGGTTCGGTGATCCTTTGGCAATGGGAACGCCAAGAACCAACATCCTGTTTAGGGCTCCACTTATGCATGCGGCTAGGAATTTCAAACAACTGCATCGTCGAGGTGTTTGATTGGATTTAATTTGATTTATTTATTTATTTAACTTACATTCAATGCTATTATTTTGTTATTCATTTTTTTTTGTGTTTTTGATTTTTTTTATATATATTATCAATGTAATTGTAATTGTATAGGAGTACTCTGTTGGGTGGTTAATAAATATTATTATTATTACGAGTATTACTACTTACATATGAATGGATAAGAGTATCTTCGATGACATTAAATCTTATATGTTACTGAAGATAAAATGATCCTATACTAGATATTACTAAACGAATAAGGGGAAAGCATTGACTACATTTTTTAACAATATTACATTAATTTTTTAATTTACGAGGATAGTTTGACAAGTAGTGAGAATGACACATAGGTGGTACTTTAATTGGTAAAACAAATGCACTGTAATTTAGGTTGCCTATTTATATGTTTACATTCCGATATTTAGATAAATTGGTTGATTAGTTTATTTTTGACAGCTGATTGAAAAAAAAGCAGCACGTCGTTTTGTTAAAATGGAAAAAGCAGAGCATCGTGCGGTGATTAAATACTTTGTAATTAAGGGTATGAAAGCTACCGAAATAAAAGATCAGTTACGGGAAACATTAGGTGAATCTGCTCCATCATCCACCACAATAAGTAGATGGGTAAATGCATTTAAACGTGATAGAACAAGCTGTGTTGATGAAGCGTGCTCTGGAGCACCCAATATCGTGACTTCTAAGGAAATGATTATAATTCAGAAAGGTGCCACAATAAACGGACAATATTATGCAGAACTTCTACAAAAATTAAATGTTGAGATTCGTGCTAAACGGCCAGGAATGGCATAGAAAAAGATTCTGTTTCACCAAGACAACGCTCCCCAACGCATACCAGCACAGTTGCGATGTCCAAAATCCACGAGTTGCATTTCCAACTAGTACCGCATGCGCCTTATTCGCCGGATCTAGCCCATTCCGATTTTCACCTTTTTCCAAAATTGAAAACGGCACTAGATGGAAAGAAATTTTCGTCTAACGACGAGCTTATCATCTTCGTAAATGAGTATTTTGCAAGCCTTCCGGAATCGCATTTTAGAGATGACATAAGGGCATTGGAGCAGCGTTGGAATCAATGTATTGCTCTTTTAGGAGAATGTATTGAAAAATAAAAATTATTTTGTATTTAAAAAATTCGTTTTTCTTTTCCATTCTCACTACTTGTCAAACTACCCTCGTAAACTGAAAAGAGTGCCTTACTCAAAAGGCTATTCTAATATATCTATACTTACAATTAACTTATTTTATAATATTGTATTTCATTTAACATTCCGTTCTAAAATATATCAAGCCGGTTTATCAATTCTGACAATTCCCATTTTCTTATTTATGAATATTAAAAAAGATTTAATCGTCTAATATTTTAATTTGACTTAATACTGGTTCGATCCATATTGCAATAATAATAACACACCGATTGAAACACTTTTGCTTTATACCAATCTGAAAATGGATCTACCATTCATTTAAAAATTCAATTCTTTCAAATATATGGTAGGATTAATGAAAATAGGCAAAGAAACCCCTTGCCACATTAATGTTCGTACTCTGAATATGTATATCGATAACTAACTTGACATCGAATAATATCATATCTCCCTCTCTCGACCAATACATAAATGTATTAAGCAAGAACGCTATTTCGACAGATAGAATGTTTCCAGTGTATAATAGACAGAAACTTACATCTAGGCTTTATGCCAATGTTTTCACTATTATTAATAACACCCTATCAACTACATATGTTTCACCGATATCACGGATCGTCAGGTTGATTTGTGTTATTAATGAACGATTCCTTCAGAGTGTATTATCATATCTATATACAGAAAATAATGAATAATATCAATTTTCAATACATAAATGTATTGACCGACAAAGCAAGAACGCTTCTATTGAATAAATTAAAACTTACATCTAGGCTTTATGCCAATTAAAGAATATTATTATTAATATATATTACATATGGATATCACGTTCAATATTTGCACTTATTATCTTGGAAAATAATGAATAATACATCTCCCTCTCTCGACCAATACATGTTAAACCACATCTTAAGATCGGAGACTATGTTTCTAGACAGAAACTTAACACTTTATGCCAATTAAAGAATGTTAAAAGGAATCATTCTATTATTAATAACACCCTATCAACTACATATGTTTGATATCACGGATCGTGTGATTTGTGTTATTAATGAACGATTCCTTCAGAGTGTATTATCATATCTTTCGAACAGAAAATAATGAATAATATCATATTGTCAATATATTTCGACGCTCATCATTGGTATGGCATAAAGCCTAGATGTAAGTTTCTGTTATTATACACTGGAAACATAGTCTCCGATCTGTAAGCAAGCGTTCTTGTCAAACATTTATGTAGTACTAATGATATTATTCATTACATATGATAATACACTCTGAAGGAATCGTTCATTAATAACACAAATCAACCTGACGATCCGTGATAACGGTGAAACAAAAATGTTATTAATAATAGAATGATTCCTTTTTAACATTCTTTAATTGGACATAAAGCCGATGTAAGTTTCTGTCTATTATACACTGGAAACATAGTCTCCGATCTGTAAGATAGAAGCGTTCTTGCTTTGTCGATCAATACATTTATGTATTGGTCGAGAGAGGGAGATATGATATTATTCATTATTTTCTACAGATATGATAATACACTGAAGGACGCATTAATAACACAAATCACCGGATCCTTGATATCGGTGAAGCATATGTAGTTGATAGGGTGTTATTAAGAATGATTCCTTTTTAACATTCTTTAACTTGACATCATCAGAAAATTATTAATCATAGTATTTCGACATAAATGCATTTTTAATTTTGAATATTTTCACTGCTTCGGTTAGCTAATTCGTATCCAACCTTTTAAGACATATTAATTTATATCGTTGAATTTTCATCAAAATATTAATTGAATAAATTAAAATTTGTGTTTATTAAGAATATTAATTTATATATTCAATGGCACGTTCAATTTTGCACTTATTACTTGGTCATAATACATCTTTACATGTTAAACCACAAAGATATTCTCTTAACACTGCCAAAAAAGCTATCCAAATTGTTGATTTGTATCTCTTATATTCCTTACAACATATACCGATTGTCTATATTTCGACGCTCATCATTGGTATATCGGTTATTAGAAGACATAGGAGCAACGTTTTGCAAAATTCAGTACTAATGAATAAACATTGCCTCCGTCTCTCGTCCAACACAAAAATGTATTGAACGACAAAGCGAGAACGCGTCTATCTCGCATGTCGGCAAAGTTTCCAGAGCGTATTACAGACAGACGCTTGCATCACGGCGATTTGCCAAATAAAAGAATGTTAAAAGGAATCATTCAAATATTAATAACACCCTGTCTACTACATATGTATGTTTCAGAGAATCACACTCTTCATCAGGCAGACTTGTGTTATTAACGAACGATTCCTTGGTAGAGTTTATCGTATCTTTTCGATACAGAAAAATAATGAATAATCATTGCCTCCCTCTCTCGTCCAACACAAAAATGTATTGAACGACAAAGCAAGAGCGCGCCTATCTCGCTGGTCGAGAGCAAAATTGCCAGTGCGTGTGTAGACAGACGCTCGATACCTCGATGATTTGCCGCATAAATGAATGTTAAAAGGAATCATTCAAATGTTAATATCACCCTACATGAAATTAGAAGTAAATTAAATGTAATTAAAAGAAATTATATTTCGTGGTAGATAAGGTTTTCGTGCAAAAGAGACCTTAATTGATGATCGACACATTAACTATCAAAGAAATTTCGTATTGGAAATATTTTATCACAAAGATTGTCATATGGTAGAACTTTTGGAAAGCTTTTAAAGTCGATTTGTATTTAAAAAAACAATTTACAAACATAATAAAAATTTTTATATGTACAAAGGAATCAAATTCCACGATCACAAAAGAAAATTACTTTCCGCGATTCTCATCAATAATTTTTACCATTTTATGGCATGAATTTGGTCACCTATTTTTGATGAGTTTTCTAGTAGTTTCGTCTACGCCAAGCTATTTTATTATTTGTCAGAATCGTATCGAGTATTGTTGGAGATTGTTACAGTTATTTCTTTATTATCTCTCCTTTTTTTCTTTTAGGCAGATTTAAAACATCATTTTATAAAACAAATTAATTAAAACAAATCTACCTATTCCAGTGTTATTTTTCTATTGAGTTACTAACATTTGAAACAATAACTTATATGCAAGTAATTACGAAATTGTATACTTGGTTGCATATATCGAATTTGTAGAGCACGTCATTGATGTAAAGTAACCAGAATTCAATCTGGTGTAAATATTAATATCACATATCGCGGAAGAAAATTTTTTGTGATTGTGGATTTTGGTCTCTGTATATTGTAAAGCGTAACATATAATACCATTTATTCTTCTTTTAGTATTTACACTTCTTCGACTGGTTTCAAGATGACCACTAAAGCATCGAGCAAATGAATCAGATTTATATTCATCCGGAAATGATCGACTCCGTGTTTAACGGTAGCTCCCTAATGGACTACTTTAACAATCAATCGAAAATTTGGGTGTCTCTGTACAATCGCTCCTACGAGATACACGAGATTAAGTTTAGTAACGAAACAGAACAGATATGTGAATGTGATTTTACCATACCAGATTGGTTCGAACTGTATGCACAATATCACGGCCACCTGGCGATAGTGGTCTGCATTTTCGGAACATTCACCAATCTGATTAATGTTGCTGTGTTAACAAGAAAGGATATGGCTTGTGCTCCTATTAATAGAATACTGACCGGATTGGCTGTAGCAGATATGATGCTGATGATAGAATACATGCCTTTCGCCTACTATTATCACTTGGAATTACCGGGAAAATTGAATTTTCCTTTTTCGGCGGCCGTTTTCATGCTTTTTCACATACATTTCACACAAATACTGCATACCATATCAATCTGCCTGACATTAACACTTGCAATATGGAGATATTTGGCTATCGGGTAAGTTATTTATTTGTTATCCGAGCGAATTAGTATTTGTAGTGGACAATGTAACATTTACCTCGCAATCTTTCCATAAACAACATAATATTCACCTAAAAAATTCTACACCTATAATATTAGTATAGCAATAAAAATAACATGAATAGGTACAGTAATAAAATTTATTTAGCAATGTAATGATAATTTGCTCCAACGCTCAGATTCAACAACCACCAAAAACAAAGTCTTTTGGTTGCGTATGCAGCCAAATTCGCACTGTCTTCATCACTTCCTCGTTCGACTTGAATTTCTTTCATTCCAAGTCACCCTAAGAGGTTCAAAAAGATAGTGGCCACATGGTGATAAGTTTGGAATACATGCCGAATCAGATAATATTCCCATTCACTGTTCGAGCGTGTCTTGCATTAAACAGATATATAGACAGGCATTATCCTGGAAAAGAATAATGAACAGAAACTATGCTTCCATCTTTCGAATAGAAATAAAACTAGCCGAACGAAGGAAAATACAATGCACGAACTTATCTCCTAAAATTAAAAGCTGAGCTTCAACTATGTATGTAAGTACATAATGACAGGGCCGATAAATTCGGCGAATGCCTAATAATTTCAAAATGACAACTTTATTGTGGCGTACTTTATTGAGAGCTATTTTATTTATCCAAAAGTTAAGTATAGTTTCTGTTCGTTGCCTTGACGTACCGTCTCAATTCCAATATCACGAGAAGAGAATAATTCGTCGACGACGTCCGAGATTGGTTGAAGATTCGTAGATACACGAAACGCGTGTCAGTTATGATCTCAGATATAATGGAATTGTCCTTCATTCAACGGAAGAAGAATGATGGTTTTCGTTAATAATCCTCGTCGTTTTGTTCATATAGACTTTCTGACTTAAGAAAGAAGTTGACTGCATTAATCAAAAACGTTAAATAAAAGCCCTTTCCACATCAATGTTCGTATTGTGTATAGGTACTTCGACAACTAAGTTGTCATCATCAGCAGACAATTAATCATAGTGTCGCACCTGGATCCGCAGTAAAACTCTTGTTTGTAACGAAATGATGCGTTTAAGATTCATTTATGGTAATTATATAGGTAAAAATCATCACCTTCATTTTGAAATCGTCGAAGAAATTCTTGAATAATTGGAACTCATTTCTGCCTTTTTTCGGTAGACAAAGCTTTCGGCAGCCACCATGTATTAATTGTTAAAATTCTGCTCTTCATAAACTTGAATACTACGAACACTTATTTTTACCGGACAAGTCAATTTCCAAATTTGCATCGGCCTATTTTCTCAAATAAACTCATCAACACGAATCATTAATTGCAGTAGCAGGTCTTGCAACGGAGGCAAATATGACAGCAAGAAAGATGTTGGCAGTAATATTATATAGGATAGTCAAGGTCCATTTTTCAGAAGCTCTGTCAATACAAAATATTGGTCAATTTCTTCTTAAAGTTAAAGACTCTGTAAGAACAAAACAACGTGGATTATTAAGTAAAGGCACGATGCCTTTACTTAATAATTCACGTTGTTTTGTTCTTACGAATTATTAAATAAAGGCATGATGCCTTTGCTAAATAATTCGCGTTGTTTTGTTCTTACAGAGTCTTTAACTTTCCTCGATAATGCTCGTCCACATCTTGCCCATTTATTACAAAAAACGCTTAAATAGTCCCGTTGAGAAGTCTTACTTAGCTCACCCACTCGCCTAGTTTAAATTTATCATCTTTTTGAACCCTCTGAACAGACCTTGGGAAGCAAGACGTTCAAGATTTTAATTGCTGTACAAGGAGCCTAGGTCAAATTTATCGAATATAGGGAACCATCCTTGTCAGAACATATCAGTGCGAGAATGAATTCGAAAAGGCATGAAAGTAGGATAAAAACTATGTAAATGCTGATGAAAGAATGTTAAATATTCGTTCTTAATATAATGTAATTATTGATAAAACTGTACCGACATCTATTGAAGATACAAGTACCGGTTTGAGTCATAGTCACAGAGAAAGCTAATTTATCTATATTCTATTAACTTATTTATAAATATTTATTATTATTCCGTACTAAGTGTATAGAAAAAAAACATCAGCAATATTAAATGAAACCAAACAAAATTACATCTATAGTAACTTATTAATGTGAATAAAGAATTTATAAACAGAATAAACCGCAATGCTTTGTGATTTTCCGACATAATCCGCTTACAAACATAACCCAAGTGCTTATTGTTTTGTATTTAGAATTTCCAGGAAATATTAATTGATATTAATGTAATCTAAATTGAAATAGAAACACTACCGGTATTTTTATGTACGTACTTATTTCTGTGTTGGAATTCATATCTAGATTACATGTGATTAGTAATAGTTAATAGACAGGCATTTCAAAATAATTTTAGTAAATGAGTTTGTAAAGTCGTTTTTTTATTTGCACAATTACCGTTAATATTTAAGTTACCATTTTAAATTTTGTTAATTTCTTTTCAATATTTTTTATTCCTATTATTTTTATTAATACTATCTTATATCTTTTTAATTATTACTTTGATTTATATTCTATATTAGATATACGAATTTCATCAAACCTTTTTGTTTTAAATGAAAGCTCCATATATTCTCTATATTTAGAATAGAACATTTCACAACTTCTTCCAAAAATTTTTTGCATTAAGCAGTTCATTCATTTTTAAAATTATTCACTCTAGATACGTATTTAAACAACAAAACCACTCCATTTTCCTCTGTTTAGTACCTGCACCTTTACTTCTATTCGTGTCCTATTCTTCTTTTCCAAAATTTTCAAGATTTTTTGACCCATACTTGACCGGGTCTTCTTTTTGTCTTATTTTTTGTACGTTTATTTGCCAAGAACGACTAAAAGAGCTATTAAACACATTTGGAAAACAAAAATTCTATTCTCAATATATCTTCACAATTCTAGTTGTCTTTTTTCTATACACTCCGCGCAACATGAATAGGACCAACTGCATATATGACATTTGTAGTTGGTATAAACATGGTAGCGCGCTGGAATTGTTATTTTCGAAAATAAGAGGGTTGATAAAAAGATGTATGTAGGTAACAAATATAATTTTTGTAAAAGTCAGTGCAAATGTACGTTACTAATGACAATAAGTAGAGTAATTAAACGCCACTTGAATACGACCAATCTACAAAATAAAAGATTCGTTTGCAATAACAAAATACTTTATTGTTCAATAATGAGTACTTTTGCCATTATTTCTTATAACCTCAAATAGTCGGGATGGAATGGAATTATACAGGGTTCTCAAGTTGTCAACGGGAAGTTCCGCCCAACTTCGTTTCAGCGCCTGCTCTAGTTCGTCAGCGCAACTGAATTGGGTAGCATTGGAGTACAATTTACGCGACAACCATCCCCAAACATTTTCTATGATGTTCAGGTCGGGGGAGAGCGATGGCCAATCGAGAACCTCCATGCCTTGTTCTTGAAACCAGCGTCGAACAATGCGCGCGGTGTGAATACTGGCATTATCCTGTTGGAAAATAAATGGCCCACCTGCCATAACGTTGGAAAATTTGTCTTTCACCTGTTGCAGCAGCTGGACGTACTTTTCCGAATTCTGTCTGCCCTTCACTATTACTAAATCAACAGGTCCGTTATAGGAAACAGCTCCCCATACCATGACTGAACCAACATCGGCTCGCCTTCGTGACTGAATCACTTCATCTTTACGTAAATCGTGGAAATAATAAGAAAACCCATCCGGGCCATCTAAATTAAACTTCTTCTCGTCACTGAAAATAACAGTTTGCCATTCTCTTGTCCACTCCATTTTTGCTTGAGCAAACTGAAGACATGCAATGCGCTGAAATTCCCTTAAAGGAGGCCGTCCTTTAATTTTCAAACGTTTTAAATGCGGACAGGTCTTCAGTAAATTCTGTACAGTTCTTACCGCATTCGTTCCAACGTTATTCGCGATTTGTCTTGCCGTTAATACCGAATTCGATGCTTCGCGTAATATGGCTCGACGTTCTCTCTTAGTTGTAACGGATGTTGTTCGCCCTTTAAAACGTTTTCCATAATTCTCGGGATCCCTAATAAAATTGTTCACAACCTGGTGTGATCGACTTATTTTCTTTGCAGTAGCCCTTGAGGAATACCCTTCTTGATGGAACGCTTTAATTTTTCCAATTTCTTCCATACTTAAGCACTTCTGTCGTCCCATCGTTGCACAATACCCTTAATTACAGATGTTTGTTTATCCGGATACACGTTGTAACTCGACACTCATCCGGTAGCTTACTATTAAATACTGGTCGTATCCAACCGGCGCGGTGCATTTTATATGTATGTGGTACTTACGTCACCCAATGCATAACGTTAGGCACTATTGCGCAACAATGCGTATTATTTGCCATATCATACCATTACAAACTTGCATTGTATTTTTAGTAAATGAATTGTTTTTCAAACCACCGAAAGCTTGCAACAAGTCGGGTGGTCCTATTCATGTTGCGCGGAGTGTATACTCTAATGACAGTTTGATTTTTCACTCTATATACTGCTTTGAATTCTTTCATCTTAGTTTGTATCGATATTTCTTTATTGTATTCATCACATAGTGAACTAAGTCTTAGTAATTTACCTAGCCTCTTTATCGCATCCTTTTATTATGAATAATTACTCTTAAATATTGGAATATTATTGGAATGCTTTCGTACACCCCATGAATGTTGAAAATTATAAAATCTAAGCATACATTTATAATAGAGTAAGGTTATTTAGTAAGATTAAAAAACTAAAATATAAAACCCGTTACCTTCTAGTAATACGTTCTTCTATGATTCCTCATTAATTATGGTGCGCTTTCCTATTTTTATTTTGCAATATCAGGCGTGTTCAAATACATGAATCCAGCAAATAAGGCCGATCTTGGCTGTGTATTTCAAATGGTGATCCTGCTGATCCTGCTATTGATATAATAACAATAATATTTTAAGCCTTTATGCAAATATTGTTTCAGGATGTCTAAATTCGATTCATAGTTGTTCAATAAATACAAAACTACCCAATCAAATCGCAGCGATAAATACCTACACTATTATTGATCCGTCCCTATACTTTAAAACAGGTAACTATAACGCCAATAAAAAGTTCTCTACCTAGTACTCTTCCATTATACTGGGCTTTTCTTAAAAGTCTCTTTATGTTTTCTAAGTGAACTTTCTTTTCAGGATCCAATTCCACCTATCTTCGATACAACAATTCCGGATATTTTCAATTTTTTTCTTTACACTCTGCACTGTGGAATGCACTTTACGGACAAATTTGATCCAAGTATTTCTTTTCTTTGTGTAATTTAACTATTAACTCACAGGTATCATAAGATATGTGCTTATTTCTTCGACTCTTTTTGTAAATGCATCGAATGATTATTTTTCTCATAATGCTATTAAATATTTACCGAATTCATTTCAAATTTATATCTTACAATAGAGAAATATTTCATAAAATAAAGTGTTGTTGAGCCGATATTGAAATATTTACCAAATCTTTTTGTAGTTTTACAGGACAGCTTTCATATCATTATTTGAGTTTTTTAACGTTGTTAAACGGAATTAATATGCTTTATCATAGCCGACTGACTATATTTGTATGTTTAATTTTACTTATTCATTTCTTATTATATCCGATTTGATTTTGCCTTTATTTATATCTCATTAATTCCGTTTCTTTTAGCGTTATACTCTGCATACGGTTTTCTCTTACTTTTTCCTTTTTGCAGCCAATATCAGATCTCGGCAAAAGCGTCTTTTGAAATATTTGTTATTTATAAACATCTTCATCCTACTACATTCTTTAATTATTTTATCCATTAACATAATGAAATATATTAGGCTCATTTGTCCTTATCCATCAGTTATAATGTACTCTTCTAAGAAATTTCAGGCTGTTGGTAATTTAAATATATTTTTTTTATTAAAATACTCTTGATTCATTTTATTAATATTTGCAAGTATAAACATTTTTCAGATCTATTTTATTTCTAATATTTTTCTTTGGTGGCTAAATAATTGAAAATGATTAATTTTGATACTTTTTATAATACTCTTAAATCATTTTATTAAGAACTTGCCTTTTACATCTAATATAATTTACGCCATCTCAATTATTATTATATATTAGTATTAGTAAATGGCATACCATATTTTTCCCTCAAAGCATCTGGCGAATTTTATTGTATCCATACCTTTATCCCTTTTAAGTTTAAATCGTTTTTTTTTGTACATATACCTTCCTAACCGTATGAAGCAACAACTTTTCTTTTTAATTTTGTTTAATATAATATTTTCTCCACATACTTGATAAAAAATAACCCATTTACAACAATATAATTTTTAAATCAGAATGCGTATTTCGACAACTAAGTTATCATCATCAGTGAAAGCTTAAAATGTCTATGTACTTTGCTTTTATAAAATGTGTTCTGGTGCTCCATTATTATTATTGACATTGGTATAAGCCCATTAGCCATTTACACTCGCTATACTGAATCTCTAACATCTACTAAATGAACATAAAGGATAGATAATAAAACAAATTATCACGTCCTGGGTCGATCGGATAAAATAAGACATGCCCAACAAAATATGGTTAGAATCTTCTCTTTGGGAGCAATTGGTACAAGTATTCGTTTCTATAATATTAATTTTACGTAAACGTGTAGAAAATCTTCTATGATCAAATAATAGCCTTGTAATTTTTGCATGCATATGAGGATATTGTAGATTTAAGGCTTCCTATGAATATTTGCATATAGAAGGAAGTAGTTTATTATTCGTTCTTTGTAGGTGTCTTCATATCTTTCCTGGCACTTTTGATATAGAACTTATTTGAGGTAATTAAAAAAGTATCTTTTGGAGCGACCGTTCGAACATTCTTTTTGATGTATAGAGCTTCCCGCAGAGGAATTTTGGACTATCTATTTTTTATGGTTCAGTTACTCTTTCGTTATTGAAGCGTTTGGATATTATCCATAATACCGCTTTGCGAATATGCTTAGGAGTTATGAAATCAATGCCAATAGAAGCATCGTACGTCGAACCTCGTCAACCACCATTAGTTTTGAGATGGAAGCTCCTAAGTAATAAATTTTTACTAAAATTAGCATGCTCTCACATGAAAATTTTGGAAACGGGAACTATCTTCTCCTACTACAACAGCTTTTACCGGTACAGCCAACACTGACAACAACCAAGGAAATTAAATTACAGATATATATAATTTTATGGTTCAGCTACTTCCCATAAGGTGGTGCTATCGGAAATATTTTTGACGTATTCTCTGATATTTTTAATCCGAATAGCATTTACAGATTGCTAACATATGCTGTTGTCTCTATTTGTAAATTTTTTAAATAAAGTGAGTTTTGTGAAAAATAGGATTAACGCGCAAAAATTTTCGAGCCATGATTTTCTACGATTTTAAAGACGGTTTCACTCGACAAAAGTGTTCGCATAAAATCAAGCGATTGTTTGACGAAGAAGCACCATCCTTGGCGACTGTTGAACGGTGGTACAACGAGTTCCTGCGTATACGCATTTCCCTCAAACCCGAACATCGTGAGGAACGGCCGGTCACTCCAGTCATTCCAGAAAACATCGATGCCGTGTATAACATCATAAAGACAGACAACCACTGCACATACAGAGGTATGATCCAACTATGATCTATCCTACATGATCATCTTGCCGTCAGAAACCTTTGCGCTCAATTTATTACTACGAGCCGGAAACCAAGCGGCAATATGGTCAATGGGTCTTCAAAGGCCAGGAGAAACCCACGAAAGTGAAACGCGGAAGAAGCTCTGACAAGAAAATGGCGGCTTCTTTTTTCGGACACGCCGGTCATCTTGCTACTAATCCGCTAAATAATCGGCACACAGTCAATGCTGAATTATATACAACCATTTGTTTACCAACCGTGTTTCAAAAAGTGCGCGAAAAACGACCAAGAGGACAAATCATTCTGCATCAAGACAACGCGTTTCATACATCAGAGCTTTTAGCCGCTTCACACACGGGATTGATGACTCATCTGCCTTATAGTCCCGATCTTATGACGCCCATAAATAAAAGACGAAATGCGTGGATTGAAATTTAATACCTCCGTGAAAGCCTTCGAAAACTTCGTATCTGAGATGACTGAAGAACAACAGACCCAACGTTTTGAGAACTGCTTCTACCGAATATAAAAGTTAAACGGTCATAAAAGCGAATATTTTGAAAAACAATAAAGAAAAATTGATTAAAAATAATTGATTTTTTCCGTATTATCTGCAAAATTTTTAAAGAAACTACGTATGTATATATACGATAGTGCTAAAAACTATAACGGCACGGATTATGCAATTTACAAACTTACTCTAGATATCATCATTAAATATTCTCTTTCAAAAACAACCAACCCAGACAAACGAGCTTAAAAGCATTGTAGAAGCATTGCATATTTCCTCTGAACGCTTGTTCCTAAGAAAAACGTAGAGGAAAACTTGCCAAATTCGTACACTGCAGAAGCGATGGCTATACTTAGAGCACTCGAAAACATTTTAAATAGTTCCTACAATAATTTTATATTGCTCGGTTTCTCAAAAAGTGTACAAAAAAGCATAGAAAACTTCAATGTAACATCATCGTATATCATTTATAATATAAAATATGTTTTAACCTTCTTCGAGAAAGAGAAAATACTTTCGTGGATTAAAGGACATTTGTGCCTCAAGAGAAATGAATTCGTGGATAATTTAGCGCAGGAAGTTTATCAGAAACTAAATGTGATTACATTCCCCTATAAGAATATACTAATATTATTATTTTACAACGTAATTGTCGAAATATGTATACAGATTTAAAAACCGTGTTATGATGAGGGATTATACCTAATCGGCTTTTATATAATTATTCATAGTCGCCAATTTAATTACATTTTTTGTAGATAATCATTCTCACAGTATACGAGGATAGTTTGACAAGTAGTGAGAATGACAAAAAGGTGGCGGTCTAATTGGTAAAACAAATGCACTGCAATTTAGGTTGCCTATTTATATGTTTACATTCCGATATTTAGATAAATCGGTTGATTAGTTTATTTTTGACAGCTGATTGAAAAAGAAGCAACACGTCGTTTTGTTAAAATGGAAAAAGCAGAGTATCGTGCTGTGATTAAATACTTCGTAATTAAGGGTATGAAAGCTACCGAAATAAAAGATGTGTTACGGGAAATATTAGGTGAATCTGCTCCATCATCCGCCACAATAAGTAGATGGATAAATGAATTTAAACGTGGTAGAACAAGCTGTGTTGATGAAGCGCGCTCTGGAGCACCCAAAATCGTGACTTCTAAGGAAATGATTATAAAAATCCATAATATTATTACGCAAGATCGACGACTCAAAGTGAGAGAGGTAGTAAACATGGTAAACATTTCAATAAAACGCGTACACCACATTTTAAAGAAAGAATTGGGCCTTTCCAAGCTTTCGACAAGATGGGTGCTGCGATTGCTTACGACTGATCAAAATGAGTGTTTGGACCTTTATAAGCGGAATTCGGTTGATTTTTGTAGGCGATTTGTTACTTGCGATGAAACTTGGATACACTACAGTACACCCGAAACTAAACAACAGTCAAAACAATGGTTAGAATGTGGTTCTGCACCTCCAAAGAAAGCGAAAACCACTTTATCGGCAAACAAAGTGATGGCATCTATTTTTTCGAATTCAAAGGGCATTTTGCTCATTGATTACCTTCAAAAAGGTGCCACAATAAACGGACAATATTATGCAAAACTTCTACAAAAAATAAATGTTGAGAGTCGTGCTAAACGGCCAGGAATGGCAAAGAAAAAGATTCTGTTTCACCAAGACAACGCTCCCTCGCATACCAGCACAGTTGCGATGTCCAAAATGCACGAGTTGCATTACCAATTAGTACCGCATGCGCCTTATTCGCCGGATCTAGCGCCTTCCGACTTCCACCTTTTTCCAAAATTGAAAACGGCACTAGGTGGAAAGAAATTTTCGTCTAACGACGAGCTTATCATCTTCGTAAATGAGTATTTTGCAAGCCTTCCGGAATCGCATTTTAGAGATGGCATAAGAGCATTGGAGCACCGTTGGAATAAATATATTGCTCTTTTAGGAGAATATATTGAAAAATAAAAATTATTTTGTATTTAAAATATTTTTCTTTTCCATTCTCACTACTTGTCAAACTACCCTCGTAATATAAAATATGTTTTAATTTTCTTCGAGAAAGAGAAAATATGTTACTTTCGTGGATTAAAGGCCATTCGTGCCTCAAGAGAAATGAATTCGTGGATAATTTAGCCCAAGAAGCTTATCAGAAACTAAATGTGATTACATTCCCCTATTCTGATTTTCTAGTACATCTCAAGCAAGAATATACTAATGTTATTATTTTACAACGAAAAACTAATTGTCGCAATATGTATTCAGATTTAAAAACCGTGTTATGATGAGGGATTATACCTAATCGGGTTTTATATAATTATTCATAGTCGCCAATTTAATTACATATTTTGTAAATAATCATTCTCACAGTATACATATGTACATACTTAATTTTGAACCCAATGAAACGTACTTTATTCATCCGCCGCATTTTATATAATACTTGTGTTTACCTTTCATCTTTACAATTTTCTGTATATATTGTTTGTATATGCCTTTGTTTAGCTATTAACTTTTCATAATATGATTAGCTATATACTCAATTTTACTAAAGTTTATTTGAGGATCTTATTTAATATATTCGTGTTTTCTCTGCGTTATTGTATGTCAGGATTTTATGAACAATATGCATTATGTTACAAAGCACCCTTTTTGTTTTGATACTTAAGTGTGTCATTTAGAACTTTGTATAAAGAGGCTGAACTAACTCTAGCTTAGTTCTTCTATTACGGAAAACTACAAATAGCATCACATAAATTTCAATATCGTGTCTTAATACGAGGGTAGTTTGACAAGTAATGAGAATGGAAAAGAAAAACGAATATTTTAAATACAAAATAATTTTTGTTTTTCAATATATTCTCCTAAAAGAGCAATACATTTATTCCAACGGTGCTCCAATGCTCTTATGCCGTCTCTAAAATACGATTCCGGAAGGCTTGCAAAATACTCATTTACGAAGATGATAAGCTCGTCGTTAGACGAAAATTTCTTTCCACCTAGTGCCGTTTTCAATTTTGGAAAAAGGTGGAAGTCGGAAGGGGCTAGATCCGGCGAATAAGGCG
Organism: Dermolepida albohirtum; assembly: GCA_031893035.1. Classification (NCBI taxonomy): domain Eukaryota; kingdom Metazoa; phylum Arthropoda; class Insecta; order Coleoptera; family Scarabaeidae; genus Dermolepida; species Dermolepida albohirtum. Next base: position 269,284 of record JAVIWB010002555.1, read on the forward strand.
CGTGCGGTACTAGTTGGAAATGCAACTCGTGGATTTTGGACATCGCAACTGTGCTGGTATGCGAGGGAGCGTTGTCTTGGTGAAACAGAATCTTTTTTTTGCCATTCCTGGCCGTTTAGCACGAATCTCAACATTTAATTTTTGTAGAAGTTCTGCATAATATTGTCCGTTTATTGTGGCACCTTTCTGAAGGTAATCAATGAGAAAAATACCCTTTGAATCCCAAAAAATTGATGCCATCACCTTGTTTGCCGACAAAGTGGTTTTCGCTTTCGTTGGAGGTGCAGAACCACATTCTAACCATTGTTTCGACTGTTGTTTAGTTTCGGGTGTACTATAGTGTATCCAAGTTTCATCGCAAGTACCAAATTGCCTACAAAAATCAACCGGATTCCGCTTATAAAGGTCCAAACACTCACTGTAAATGCGCAAACAAGTGAACTTTTGATCAGTCGTAAGTAGTCGCGGCACCCATCTTGCCGAAAGCTTGGAAAGACCCAACTCTTTCGTTAAAATGTGGTGTACGCGTTGTGTTGAAATGTTTACCATGTCTGCTATCTCTCTCACTTTGAGTCGTCGATCTTGCGTAATAATATTATGGATTTTTATAATCATTTCCTTAAAAGTCACGATTTTGGGTGCTCCAGAGCACGCTTCATCAACACAGCTTGTTCTACCACGTTTAAATTAATTTACCCATATATTTATTGTGGCGGATGATGGAGCAGATTCACCTAATGTTTCCCGTAACTCATCTTTTATTTCGGTAGCTTTCATACCCTTAATTACGAAGTATTTAATCACCGCACGATACTCTGCTTTTTCCATTTTAACAAAACGCGTTGCTTCTTTTTCAATCAGCTATCAAAAATAAACTAATCAACCGATTTATCTAAATATCAGAATGTAAACATATAAATAGCCAACCTAAATTACAGTGCATTTGTTTTACCAATTAGAACGCCACCTATGTGTCATTCTCACTACTAGTCAAACTATCCTCGTAACACTGGTCGACACGAATTTTGTTGGCTTCTCAATGAGCCTTATTATTTAGTAATTCGGGTGTGCTAAATCTGAAAATCGTACTGGTTTTTACGTATTAAGTCAAAATTTGGCTCTATACCATATCCTGCTTTCTGAAGAATCACTAAAAGCGACTAAGTTGTTGAGAGCGAATACAAAATAAACAAAGTACAAAATTATGAAGATGGGAATCCTTGGTACCAATCTTTCATTCACCGCTTGCGGTACTTACATTTTCAGGAAATCTGTCAAGATGACTATGTAGAAAATAAAGTTTTATATTTATGTTACAAACTAGGCGGCTGAAATTTTCAAGCATCGTTTCCACTAAATCTTTGTATTTGCACACCTTTTTGATCCCAAGAAAATTGTTGGCAACCGTCATGAATGAAGGCCAAGCCTCTTTCTCAATTTCCTTCATAGTTCTGATGAAATTTGGCTCATTCATTAAAATCTAATTTGCGGTCCATCGAATACTACGTCTTTTTAATGTATTCATGTTTCCCTTAAGTGCAGAGAAAAACCAATAGAAATTAAACCATACACATTTCCATCGTGTAGTTAAACACAATTGAGGCTTGAGGTTTTGATTTAGAAGCAATTGTTATGAACTTAAGTATTATTAGGTCAGATTTATTAATTACATACAGATTATGCTAACGATTTCAATGTATTTGGAATATTTTTCAATTCTGACAATTTAATCACTTACATTTATTGACACTAAAACCAACAAAACGTAAAAAATGCCATAGAGGAAACACCTAGCGTGACAGGGAAAAGTGAGTTTGATTTTTGAAATTACCGTGCCAAAATTAGTTAAAAACAGGTGTCAAATTACTATTAGCAGAAAAAATTTAATTATAGGCCTATATAATTACATCTACATATGTATATAGAAAAGATCAACTGTACGTTCTCTACAGTTATTAATACTTTCGTTACGCAATAGACTTTATTACTCTTTTTATCATGAGTTTGCCTGGATCTTAATTAACTTTGGTATTCTTTTGCAAGCGAGGTTTTCCATGTTACTTTCTTTAACCATTTTTTCACACGCACTTTTTATATTACCCTGTAAAGACTTCACTTTCGGAATTCATGAAAAATGTATGCGAATTGTTCAAAAAGGATATTAGAACTGCGTAATTAGTTCTATAATTACTACACATGGAGCCGCTATACTTTGTTTTTAAATATTTTTGCCGCTTTGTGAAAATTTTATAATAACTTCAATTTTATTGTTTTTCTTCGATCTGAGTTTGCAGGTTTTCGTATGTATTTATTTTTGCTGTTTTCCTGCATGTATATAATCGACCTCTTCCTACGAGGGGGTATTGATATCTTGTTAGTCTGGAAAGTTTCTAGTACACAATTGAATATGATTACTATGATTGCAACTATGATATTTTATAAATGAGTTGTCAAAGTTCGCCATCCATAAGTTGAACGGTGAAAAGACAGTGAATTTTGAAAAGAGCGTATCAAAAATAACTAGATTTCGAAAAAGTTGAGTTTTAATCAGTTATTAAGTATTTATTGGGTTGGCAACTAAATACTTTCGGTTTTTACTGATAGAGAGCGTTGCTTTATTTTTTGTATAACATATGTTAGTGCTGTACTTTACCGTTTGTCGCGTGATACTAGTCACATTCACGTAACTACAGAAGCAAGTAGTGCGTGATTTTTATTATAGCTATTAGTTGTGGGTTAATTTTAAATGGAGTGCAGAAACGAACATTTTCGACATATTTTACTATTTTATTTCCGTAAAGGAAAGAAAGCTGCTGCGGCTCACAAAAAGATATGTGAAGTTTATGGTGCTAATTGCTTAACAGAGCGCACGTGTCAGAATTGGTATAAAAAATTCCGTTCTGGAGATTTTTCCCTCAAAGATGAGCAACGTTCTGGTCGGCCTACTGAAATTGATGATGACCAAATGAAAGTCATAATTGAAGAGGATCGTCATATAACTGTTCGAGAGGTTGCGGAGGGGCTACATGTATGGCATACAACAATTGAAAAACATTTAAAATGTTTTGGGCTAGATCAATAAGGTTAATATATAACCCCTTTCCACAATTAACTATTTGTAAATTCTGTATACGTTTTCGACAACCAAGTTGTCATCATCAGCAGATAAAATCAAAGTGTCGCACCTGGTAAAACACGAAAAAATTGTACTTGAAAACCAAGATGTGCACATCTTGGTTTTCAACGATGCGGATCGCGTACGGAGTATATTTTTCGTACAATTTTTTCGCCGTGTTTTACCAGGTGCGACACTTTGATTTTATCTGCTGATGATGACAACTTGGTTGTCGAAATACGTATACAGAATTTACAAATAGTTAATTGTGGAAAGGGGTTATATATTAACCTTATTGATCAAGTCAATAAACCACAGGCTCCATCAAATTCAACTGTTTTGGGCTAGTTAAGAAGCTTGATATTTGGGTACCTCACGAATTGAAAGAAATTCATTTAACACAAAAAATCAACTTTTGCGATATGCACCTTAGACGAAATGAAACCGACCCTTTCTTAAAAATAATCATCACTGGTGATGAAAAATGGGTCCTGTACAGTAACATAGTTCGAAAACGATCATGGAGCAAACACGATAAACCAGCTCAAACCACATTGAAAGCTGAATTGCATCCAAAAAAGATCATGCTGTCAGTTTGGTGAGACTACAAAGGTATTGTGTTTTTTGAGCTGCTTCCAAGGAACCAAACGATCAATTCTGATGTTTACTGTCAACAATTAATAAAACTGGATGAAGCAATCAAAGAAAAACGGCCAGAATTGTCAAATCGGAAAGGTGTAGTTTTCCACCAAGATAATGCAAGGCCTCACACATCTTTGGCAACTCGTGGGAAACTATTGGAGCTCGGCTGGGAAGTGATGCCACATCCCCCATACAGCCCTGATCTAGCACCATCTGATTACCATTTATTTCGAAGTTTGAAGAATTCTTTGAATGGTAAAACTTTCACAAATGACGATGACCTTCACTCGCACTTGGTTCACTTTTTTGCTGATAAGGACCAGAAATTTTATGAGCGTGGAATCATGCAGCTGAAAGAAAGATGGCAAAAGGTCATTGAGCAAAATGGAAAATATATAATTGATTAAAAACTATTCTTTGTTTAAAAAAAAAGTGTTTTATTTTATACTACGAAACCGAAAGTACTTAGTTGCCAACCCAATAGTTCGTAAAGAGTTATCGGCCAAAGAAATTTCTACTAATATGACAGAAACTTTAAGTGATCATTATTCTTCATGCGTTACTATTAAAAACGCAAAATTGATTTTGAATTGGTTGACAATCCTACTCTATTCTCCGCATTTAGAACTGTCAGGCTATTATTTGTTTAAAAAACTCAAAAAATATTTAAAGAGTAAAAGATTTTCGACAAATGACAAATATTTCGTTGACCAGTGGTTGACACAAACCAAAACGAAAAACTTAGAATTACTTCATAAACATTCTGCTAAGCGTGTAAATCTAAAAGGATATTATGTGGCGCTTTATGTGGATGGTTAAATACTTATCAATACCCTCTCGTATCCTTCACCTCCTGTCCATTGTCCCTTGCATGAAGGTGCATTTATTTCATTGCCTGACCTGTTTCAATGTTTAAATTTGAGTGTGTTTGAACGACCTTCCTGTAATTGTTTTTACCTATAGTGTTCTATATATATGAACTAACTTTGTTTTGAAAGGATAATTTACGAAAATCAATACAATTTTATCAATATATGGAACCTATTTATTAGCTTTTAGTATAATGACTTCTGGCAGTTGTAATTTCATTTTGAAAAAAATATTGTGCGATTTGGTTAAGTGCTTGAAATTTTATAGAAAGTGAAAGATGGAATTCCAAAGTTTATATTTTCATCAATTCGTCATATTTCAGTTTCAGAAAAGCTGCATAAACTTTACGATGACAGTGATATACCAGAACGTCAATTCCAGCGATGATTCACGAAATTCCGTGCCGGTGATTTTAATCTTAACGGCCCTGCTCAATCAGGAATGCCTACTGAGTTTAGCGACGACAAAATAAATGCTTGATCAATTCTAACCCACAGCACATAACACGAAAAATTGCCGAAACAGTAAATATCCATCAAAGGCTAGCATACATCAACAAACTCTATGCTTGGATTGTTCATGAACTCATTCAAGTTCACTTGACGGCGCCAACATTCGCTATATGTTCCTTAAACATGAGGAAAACAATCCTTTTTTGAAATAACTGATTATCAGTGATGAAAATGTATTGTTTATGACTGATCTACGCACATCTATTTGTTGGAATTACATTATATTATATAGACGATTTGATCCAAAAATATTAGAAAATATAAATAAAAATACTTTCTACAATCTAACTAAATTTTGTGGTTAATTGTATTAATCAAAAATAAGGTAAAAACTGCTTACCAAAACAATGTTAGTATTATGTACACGCATTTTGACGGCAACTAAGTTACTACCATTAGCAAAAAGTAATCGCGAAGATCAAACACACATTGAGTAATGCGTGGTACGACATTGATTAACTTCTGCTGATGATGACAATTTAGTTGTCGAAAACGTTTACAGAACATCGATATGGTAAGGGGTTTTTGCCTTTTTGGTTATTAACTTTTTGCAACATATGGGGGATCGAACCTTGTATATTTTGAAACGTTCCTCTTATTCTGACAAATTTGTAAGTTTTGTATTTTGAATCGTAAGAACAGTTTCACCGTAACAGAATTCGTATAGCATTAATTGATTAAGATTTACTTTAAATGTTCGACACTTTATTATTGTCTTTACTATTATCGTTGTTGTGTTACAGATATCCCGATAAAAATCATCTCTTATGTTCAGAAGGACGATGTACCTTAGGCATTTTCCTCAGTTATGTCTTGCCCGTTTTTCTCTGCGGTCCAACATATTTCGCTTTTCAAATTAAGTCAACGACCATTAACGAAAATGATACGGACTACATCCTATACCACACGGCGTTGAGCGATACGGCAAACAACGATGATTATTTGGTCTTTTATTTCTGGATGTATTCGGTAGTAATGAAACTCATACCGTGCACCATATTAACAGTAATCAGTGTGTGGTTAGTAAAAACTTTACACAAAGCCAAGAAACGGAAACAGGTACTTAGAGAATATAACACGAATTGTCTGAAAAATCTAGTCAACAATAAAAAGAAGACCAAAGCGGAGCGAAGGGCGGATCGGACGACTAAGATGTTAGTAGCGGTCTTATTGCTGTTCCTCATTACAGAATTTCCGCAAGGGGTTTTGGGTTTACTTAGCGGCATGAAAGGAAAATGTTTCTTTCTCAAGTGCTATCAGGACTTTGGCGATGTTATCGACATGTTGGCACTATTAAATGGATCTATAAATTTCGTCCTGTATTGTTGTATGAATAGGATGTTCAGAGCGACTTTCGAACAAATGTTTACCTACAAGATCTTGTCGAAATGGGTTTCACCTGTCCAACCGGAAATACACACCACGTACGTATAAGGTTTTATTATTTCAATGCGTAAACCTTGATCGGAAATGTTAAATAAAACATGTGTAAGTACAAATATTAAATGTGATATTGTCTGAGGAGATAAAATGGAATAGGTTAATTTGATAATGAAAATAGAACGTGTACGCGTTTATTATTTATATACGAAGTTAATTCAAAAGTTCCTGTGTGATGGTATTTTAATAGAATGTTTTACAAAACAATTCTTTTGCTGACGGATTTATTAAACGAAAAGGAAGATCACGAGAAACGTTTCCGGGCAACAGGCCATCGGATTCGATCTCGAGACCTGCGGCGTAATAAACCAGTAACTTACCACAGAGCTATCAAATGTCTATTTTCAAAAAATTTCGGAATTTAAATTCGCTTAAATGTGATAATATGCATTTAAAATAGAAAAAAGCGCTTTTCTCTTCTTTCCCATATGGTGCAAGATCTGCCCAAAACTCAACTTCTCCGAAGCTTTTCACAATCATGAGGCCTCTAATTTTTTAAATTATTAGTATGTGTATACATAAAATGTACGATGGCTTAGTTTTTCCATTTCCTTACCAAAAAAGAAATAGTTAATTTTCCTCCAACGGACGAAAGTGACTCAAATGATGCTACCGATTTAGAAAAATTTACCTCTCAAATGTTAACTCAGTCGGAATTGAAAACCCATAATACGTGATCTTATTTATGAGATTCAATCCTAAGACTCTCGGTGTGGCAAGCCAGTAACTTACCACAGACTTATCAGCTAAATGTATATTTTCACAAAACGTCGCATAAAATATTCCATGCTTCGATTTTTTTTTTATTTGCTTACCTAAAAAGAAAGCTAAAAGAAAGCAATTACTAACGGATAAAAGTGGCTTGAATAAATACCTGAGTACCACCGATTTAGAAAAATAACCTCACACATTGGACTCAGTCTGAATTCAAAACCCATGATACATGATCTTATTTATCGGATTCAATTCCAAAACCCTAGTCATGATAAGCCAATATTTTACCACAGAACTATCAGCTATCTGTATATTTTCAAAAAATTTCAAGATTGAAATTCTCTTGAATGTGATAATATGCATTAAGTCCAAAAGCGCTTATTTCTTTTTTTACATTGTGATGCATGATCTAACTAGATCTAACTTCTCCGAAGCTTTTTAAAACCACGAGAGCTCTAATTCTTAAATTTTCAATACATAAGATGTTTTTCGTCTTTTTATATAAAGTGAAAGGAATTGTTAATTAACAGATAACAGTAATCGTAAAAGTTCCATCGATTTAAAAAAGCACATTTTTTTGGAATCCATAACCCCCATAACTGATTCGCTAGTTTGTTTATTTTTGTTAAAAACCAAATTTATTTCAGTACTAATATATGGTATAAATTTATTTTTATACCTCTTTTGTCACAGCATATAAACACAATTGCTTTTTTGTAATATTTTCTGGACCAGAATGAATATTGAATTAAGGATCCACACACATATTAAGAACATTCTTCATTTTTTTCGGGTGATTAAACATATGTTCAAAGAAGTCAGGACAACCTTTCAAAATTCAAATAGAAAAAATCTTAATTTTTTTTACAAAAATCTTATAATAATATAAATAATTTACTTATATAGCTTTAAGCGCCATTGAACAGAAAGTCTGCTGACTAAGCAAACGACGACGTGTGCAGATAAACGGCGATTGCCAAATGAAACATAATTAATAAAAACAACTGCCAACTATCCTTTCGATAGTAACATCCACAAGGTACGTAGAACTGCTAACAAGCCAGACTACCTGACGAACTCTCAAATTTGGTGAAATGATTCTTGTAGTCATTGACATTGAAGTGACTTTTTCACACATTGACTATTGGAGAACATTCTTTTTGTCATAAATGGGGTTCTTATATTCTTGATATGTGCTCAGAGATATGTACTCTTAATTTTACACTCATTCATGTTTGAAAAATGTACAAGAGAAGCAAATGTTTTAAGAATTATATGCTACGATAAAAAATAATTATTGTCACGATTTTAAATAGAAGTTAATTCACACCAATTATTTGACTCTCCATACTTTTTGGGAAGGTGTGTTACATGTACAGTAAACTCCTCATATTGATCAATTCCGTCATTAAAAATACTTTATAAACAATACGTACTGTCGGGCGTACTTGAAAATTTACAAAATGTAAACATACAAACATAATTTATACGTGCTACATAAAATCGAAAGTACTTTAAAAAGTCACCAGATATTTTATTTGAATGAAAAATTACAAGGACGTATTGATCAACTGTTAGCTTACTACAAAAGCAAATAAAATTTGAAATTCGAAATATTTTCTTTTTTTTACAATGAACCTAGACCTTTAGCCCTTTCAAAGAAAATGTTCTCGTTAAACCAGATCTCTACAGCTTCTATCATATCTTCGTTGGAAAAAACTTACAACCTTTTAGACATTTTCATTTGAAGAATTACATTTCCTAAGGAGACCATTTGGCTTATTCACTGTGTTATTTCCAGGACTAATGTGATCTTAACGCTAAGTTAGAATAGTTTTTTCTAACCACATTCCTTAAACGAGAATTAGCAGCTTCGAAAGCTGAGCAGAGAGCATGAAATTTTTTCAAAAATTTCTGCAACGGATATAGAATACTAAAAACAGTCAAACATTAGAATTGTTCTGACTACTAAGCTCACTCAAGTCATGTAATCTAGTCTCTTTAGTATTGCTTGACTGTCGGAGGAGAAAGGCCACCGTACGACTTGTCACACACTGCCTATTAATTTATATTGTTAAGCGAAGAAGTGAAGGCACGATTTGTACAGAAAAACATTGTACTTTAAACCATAACAATGTGACAATTTTCCGCGTCTTGGAAATCCCAAGAAAGTGACACAAAAACTTTTCCAGCAGATTTTTAAACAAGGGTTTCTTAGGCCTTGAAGAATCAGAGTATTTTGACCCCGTTGATTATAACCTTGTTCTTAGATAGTAAAAATGTGCCCGAGCTTCACCCATGGTAATAACATGGCTTAAGAAGTCAGCATCTTTTTCAAACATAACACAATGTCTTTTCTCACTTCTGATTAACACCCAGACATTCAAAAGCCCATTTTATAGAATTTTTTTTGAAATGAAATATTCAGTACCTCAGATATTCGTTTTAATCCAATTCGATGGACACAGAAACAGATTTCTCTTCATCTTCTATGAAAAATGTATCTTTTTTGAAGCATCCAATCCAATAATGTAAAATCGTCTACGAAGGACAATAATCACGAAGAGTAGTAAGCATATATATATATATATATATATATATATATATATATATAATCCAAATCAATGAAATTAATTGGGTATTCATTCGGTCAATTGTTAAGAAAATAAAAAAATGAAAAAACTAATCATTTGTTCTATCCTCTATATTTCGCTATAAATTTATAGCTTCCTCAGGAGTTAAAAACTAGATTAATTTAAAAAATTCTTTAAAAAACATTCAAATATGGTTTGTTATACTAAATACTAATAAATAAAATTATAAACTATTGTACTAGTGTCAGTGGTAGGTAAAGGTCAGAGCATGTTACACAAATAATTTACATTTGAAACTCTTCAAGTTTCGGTCGACCAAAACACTTTTAGCTATATGTATATATATATATATATATATACATATATACATACAGACTTGTTCATTCTAGAATTAGATATGCGCTGTCCACAAGTGGAAAGAGTGCAGTTAGGTTAAAGCGCGCGAGAAAGGAGGATAGAATATCTCTCACTGGCAGTTTCGTTTTCTCCCACTTTTGTATTGCAAATAACTTCCCCTACTTTCTCGCGTGTTACGCGTGAGAATGTCTGAAATCAGTCTTCACCAGCGACATGATGTGTGTAGGTCGGGGCTGTAAATCATTATGCATTGACAATACGTACCTACATTTTTGAATTGTATAAATTATTTGATGCATTTTATTTGAATCTTTTAATAAAATGCAACATGGCTATTTTCTTGAAATGTTTTGCCGTTTGGCGTGAAAGTAATAAAATATTCTTGAAATAAATGAAATAGAAAATTCTAAAAATTAAAAAGATTTTCAAACAATGAAAAAATTAAAAGAAACTTTTAAAAATCCTAGTGTAGAATACGACGAACTGTTAGAGGTTTTACGTCAACTACTTCAGATATTTGTTTACTAGAATAAGAAGGTTCACGCGAGAAAGTAGCGGAAGTTGTTTGCAATACAAAAGTGGGAGAAAACGAAACTGCCAGTGTGAGATATTCTATCCTCCTTTCTCGCGCGCTTTAACCTAACTGCACTCTTTCCACTTGTGGACAGCGCATATCTAATTCTAGAATGAACAAGTCTGTATATATATATATATATATATGTATCCCTTGGTAAATCTACTTATATTTTTAATTGTTTGGTTTTCTGGGGTATATATTTCATTTTTTCGATTTTTACAATTCGACATTCTTTTTTCTTTAATTATATTGCACAACTACTATTCGACTTTTTGATGTAAAATTTTACAATGGACATTTCTAATAAGTTCCTGTTTGTTACCATGGTATCGCAATATTTTGTTTATGTAAGAACTGACCAAAGTTAACTAGATATCAATACATCCTTCTATAATAACTTTGTAAAAGGCGCATGAATGATAATTATTTATTTCGAAATATTCAATAAAAATATACATTAGTATATTAGTTAATTAAAAAAAATAAAGCTTTTAAATGCTTTAAATTTTAAAAATTGAGCTAACGCCATAAGTTTAAGTATATATATATAAAACAAATACATATATTGCAATTGCATAATATGGAGAACTTTTAATACAACGAAGCTGATTTTTAGAATGGCAAACAGATTTGAAAATACTAAAACTATATATCACTTATACCACTTAATTCCTCGTATTTATCCCGTGTTGATACTAACTAACCTGTTATACGAGAAAAAAATCTCTAATCCATTTTATCTACCTACTGCCTCGCATATATGTTGATCTGGTAAATGTGTGATAGGATTTATTATAAGCGCCACTACAAAATATTATTTTAATACATTTTTGATATACAACATGACAGGTTGTAAATGAGTGACTGGGTATTTTTTTTGCAATGCTGCTTGCTGTTGTGAAAATTGTTGTGTAAGTGTCAAAATTCACATTAAAACAAAAATTTTATTATATGCTTTTTTAGATAGTTTACAATCGATACTAATGTAACCTCGTATGTACATTTTATAGGATAAATCAATTAAAATACCCCATTTTGTTCCATTAATTTTTTACTCTACGCGTTTTACTGGCAGCAAACTTAGTTAATAATTTTGTGTATTTTCTTAATCTATCTAGACACCCTATAGCTATAAGATTTAAAATGAGAAATAACAATGTCTTTAATAGGACATCTGTATACTTTATTCAAAATTTAAAATGAACGTTGATTAAATGCTCAAAGATCAGATTGTTTAAGATTTGTTTTATGTTATTATAATTATTACGTTATTCTATTTTGAATAACTTGTGCACTGCTTTGGTCAGATGTTAATTTCGTTAGCGCAATTCTTTTATTTGCAAAGAATAAAATACTATAATATTTGCTTTGTAAATATATGTTTGGATTTCTAAATAAAAGCCTTATAAACGTTTAATATATACAAAGGGTACTAGGAAAGTTTTGCATTATGACGCAAAAATGAATCGTAGGAAGCTGCTTGCTGATGCATGTTGAGACATGTTCATACGTGCGTAGTCCGCTGCGCCATGTCGATGGGCTCAGTTATTCATTAGCAGTGAGTGTGGTCACGAAATGAGATAAGGGCAGTTTTTGTTATAATTTCGTGCGTGGTTTAAACATAGACCAGTGCTTCGAAGAAATGACTCTTACACTAGGTGATGTTTGTCCACATCGCACAACGATATTCAGGTAGTATCTTGAATTCCAAAGGGGAAAATTTAACTGTGAAGGATGCTAAGAGGCTGGGAAGGCCACGAACATCAGTTACGGAGGAAAACGTTACTACTGTGAGGAAAATGCTTGGCGAGTGACCTACCAACAAATAGAAATAAATGCACCAGCATTTCGTTCGATTCTGCATGATCATTTGCACGTGAAGAAACTTTGTTCCTTCTGAGTGCCGCATCGACTGACTGAAGAGCAGATGACACTACGTGTGACTTGGTGCCGCGAGATGCTAAAAAAGTTTAATAGGGAACAATCTCGGTATGTGAACAACATCGTGATAGGTGACAGGCTTGGCTCTACTATTAAGATGTGCTGACCAAGGCTCAAAACAAAATTTGGGTCTTTGATGATGAGGACACACCCGTAGTACCCCGCATCGACTGACTGAAGAGCAGATGGCACGACGTGTGACTTGATGCCGGAATATGCTAAAAAAGTTTAATATGGGACAATCTCGGTATGTGAACAACATCGTAACAGGTGACGAGACTTGGCTGTACTATTAAAATGTGCCGAGCAAAGCTCAAAACAAAGTTTGGGTCTTTGATGATGAGGACACACCCGTAGTTGTCAGATAATCCCGATCTGTAAAGAAGAAAACGATAGCTGTATTTTTCAAATCGAATGAAATTGTGGAACGCGTTGTTTTGGAAACACAGAAGACAGTCAATAATGGACACCTGGTTCCTCCATCACGATAATGCAACGAATATTTGACCACGACAGGATTGAAACTTCACGAGCACCCTCTCTACAGTCCAGATCTTGCCCCCTGCGACTTTGCACTGTTCCCACATGTGAAAATGAAGCTCAGAGGGAGGTGGGTTTCCAGTGATGAAGACCTTCTGCGGGCTTGGGGCAACGAGTGTGCTTTACTCCCTAGCGAAACTTGGTAAAACTGGTTTAAAGATTGGTTTCGGAGGATGGAGAGGTGTATTGAGTGTCGACGAAATTACTTTGAAAAAATTGAATAAACAAAGCTGTATTGCAAAACTTTCCTAGTACCCTTTGTAAAGGGTTTTCCAATACGGACTTTATTATCGGGTTGAAGTACAATCAAAACATTTATGAATGGAACTCGACTTCGTTCATATGACCACCGCGGGCACGTTTGCACCGGTCGATTCGTTGGACCCAATTTTCGATGACTCGGCCACAAAATTCGGCCGAAACGGCTGCTATTTCGCGTTCAATGTTGGCTCTGAGCTCTTCCAACGTTGTCGGCTTGTTGGCATAAACCAATGACTTGACGTAGCCCCAAAGAAAAAAGTCTAGAGGCATTAAATCGCACGAACGAGGCGGCCAATCGACTGGTCCATTTCTTGAGATAACACGCTCATCGTTTGGTGAGTAAGTTTTTACTCTTCAATAAATCGATTGTAACGTGTGCTGTGTGGCTTGTGGCACCGTCCTGCTGAAACCACATGTTGTCTAAGTCCATATCTTCCAATTCGGGCCAAAAAAAAATCCCAAAGTAATCCATAACCATTCACAGTAACGTGACGATCATTATCGTCGACGAAAAAATATGGCCCTATGACGCCGCCGGCATGCAATCCGCACCAAACAGTTATTTCTTGTGGATGAAGTGGTGTTTCATGAAGCACATGTGGATTTTCACCCGACCAATAACGCATATTTTGCTTATTGACGAACTTATTGAGCCAAAAACGAGCTTCCTCACTGAAAAAGATTTTGCGATGAAATTGATCATCTTAGCGCATCTTTTCCAGAGCCCAATCGAAGAACGTACGTCGCTCCAAATGGTCCATCGACTTCAATTCTTGAGTCAGCTTGATCTTGTATGGGTATAAACCAAGATCCTTACGCAAAATTCGCCATAAAGTGGTCTGGGCGATGCCCAACTCTTGAGAACGCCGTGGAATTGACTGATTTGGATCATTTGCTACGGACGTTTCAACGGCAGCGATATTTTCGACACTTCGACTAACTCGTTGTCTCACTGGCACGGCAACATCACACAACGAATATGTAGACTCAAATTTTTGCACTAAACTTGCTACTGCATGTCTACTAGGGCGAGAATTACGACCGAAAATCGGAGTTAACGCTCTTAAAGTAGCGGTCACTCCGAATTTCTGTAGTAAATTTTTATAATTTGCAGACGTTGTTCGTTCGTGTACTTTACCATGATGAAAATGTTAAGTTTACTGAATAAATTGACAGTAACAGTTCGATGATTAGTGAAAGGGTGCGTTCACAAATTGAATTAAAAGTTGTCAAGTCCCTATTGGAAAACCCTTTATATATATTAAAATAAAAACGGAACCAAGAGAGGTTGCGAATTTTTTGACCAAACTTGGAAAAAACATATTATTATTCAGTGATTATAATTGATTATAATTTTATGCGATGGATCAAGTGGTCATTGCATATCTGACACTTCATGTAGTCTTGTTTGACATCAATGTCAGGTGTATTTTCTGCGTTTTGATTCAATTTTTACCGTTTTCTCTTGTGATACTTGTGCGGCAACGTAGAAATTACCGTCAGTTAAGGGAATTTGGCGGAGGTGGAATTGTTGGCTTGCGCTAAAGTGGTTTTTCGTTTAAAAAAAGTGCAAATCGCCTTAAGCAGAAGCAATTCACCATTACGGGCTCTGAGTCAAAGATCAGAAATGACCAGGAAAGACACCAAAGAAAAACTAATGAAGTGCAAGACCACCATGTTCGTCTATTGGTACTAAGATACCGATTCTTCTAGATCAATTGCTGATCTATGGTTAGGTAATGAAGTTTCAGTGCAACATATAGTAGCAGTAGTTGAGCCCTGAAGATGTCCCATACGAGTGGGTACGAAACGTCGGCAGTTATACCAGTGACGCGGTTCCAGCCTGGAAACCCCGAAGAAGATATGTAATGAAGGTTATCCTATGACTCTTCTAACCGTTTATCACCGAATCAGAGATTTTGACTTGCACTTACGGCTTAATACCAGCAGCAACGTTTAAAGTGGTGTAGGTTGAGAATGCACTGGAACATGGAGTGGCATAGGGTGGTGTTCAGTGATGAATTTTGATTTTGTATAGGGATGCATGATGGTCAGACGAAGACGTCGCGATATTCAATCTTCTGTTGGAAGGCGTGTGCATCAAGCCGTGGAAGTTATAGTATGGGGTGCTTACATGTATGGAAGTAGGTCTCAGTTAGTATTCATCCGAGGCACCATGAACGCCCAGTGTTACGTTGGTGATGAAACACACTATTCTTCCATACCTTCAGCAGCTCGAAAGCCGACTTTTCTAGGAGGATAATGCCCGTGCCCACATAGCGTGAACTTCTTTAAATCCGTTCGAGGAGGCTCATGTCAAAACACTGTCACGGCCTGAACTCTCGCCAATCGAACACATGTGGGAGATTGTGTGGAGAAAGCGGATTAACTTAGAAAATCATCCGCAAACACTAGAAGCTCTCCGGCATAAGTTGTAGGTTGCTTGGAACACCATACCACAAGAGGACATCGACTACCTACTAGAATCAATGCCACGAAGAGTGAGGGAGTATGAAACTAATAGGAGCAGATCAACGCGTTATTAATAAAAATAAAATTAAATAATGTTAATCTTTTGTTATTTTTCTTTGAAATTATATAATATATTAATCATTTATTACCTTTGAAAAGTTATACGTTTCGACCAAGTTAGTAAAAATATTCGTACTTCTTTTTGGTGTTGCATGTTATCGAGCATATTTACATATAAACAGCAAACTTCAAAATTCTAAAATATATATTTCAATATATATGCACTATACATAACATAAGTAACGTGCTAAAGCTTTCCTTCTTTTCTGAACTAGTTCGCTTCAAATTCTTGACTTCTTTCTTAAGAACTTCGTTTTCTTCACTAACCATCGCAAACTGTTTCCTCATCTCTACCAATTTCGCTTCGTGCGTTTCTTCTAACTGATGAAGTCATTCTTCTACTTCCAATCTACCTTCTTGTCTAAATTGCTCTTGTTTTTCAAATGGGACATCATCTCTTACTTCCTCCAGGCGCTGTTCCAATTCTTACAATTCCTTAGATTGTTCTTCATATTGAGAATGCAAAAATTTGTCGAACTCGTACCACACCATATTTCAAATCAACGATCAGCTTCTTTCGCTGCTGCGTCTTCTATTAAAGCCTCATGTTCAAAATATTATCAAGCTAAACCATCTGCTCTTCCCAAACACTTGGAACATGTACTCACACAGTCAGCCCTAACTCATCACGTCGAACACAAAACATCCGCCGGGGCGCTGAACAAACACAAAAAGAATGACCAACTTTGTCGCAATTAAAAACATAATCCTATAAGGTCTGCAAACACAAGAAGAATATCTCTTTTTTAAAGAAGAGCATTACAAAGTATACCACATTAAAACAGCTAGAAACGTGGAAAGATGAATTTGTTAAACGAAATGTATTAACAATAACGTCTGAATTTATACTTACGACATTTAGATATGCACATAAAAATAAATTAATTTCCATGAGCTGATTCACGAATATAATACTAGAAATAAAAACAGTCTTAGAACACTGTATCACATGATGAAAACAACACAATTCTACAAAAACTACTACGAATTATTATTATTATTATGCAATGTTGAAGAAATTGCTGCTCGAAAAGGCATATTACTCTAAATGAATACATATACGACCTACATTTGTAAATAATGAATTGTTTATCTTTAAACTTTAGTCGTTTATGTTATCCGTAAAATTTTCAACTAACATTTTATAAAAATTTTATGAAAATAAAACCTATACCAGATAATTACTTTTGAACAACATAATATTTATGAATGGCAACTCTTTTGTGAGTTTTTTAAACTTTTGTAGCTTGTGCTTCGGTTCTTTTGAATAACTAGGCCTAGCATCAGACCTTACGCACTACATTCAAATATCTAAAATCGCTTATTCCAAAGTAATACATTCCAATTTATTAAAGTAAACATCATTGAAAAATACATTTAGAAAAAAAGGTTATATTCAAAATATATATACAAAACAAATAAATACATATATGAGGAAAAGAAACCGTAAATATGAAATACATTTAAACGTTTTTATAAAACAGAGAAAGCAGTGCGATGATATTCTTTTTATTTACAAACCATTTATAAAATTGTATCAGTTCGCTTTGAATATATATGTTTAACATGAAAATCTATACGAAATTCTTTGTCTTCGTGATTATAATTCGTAAAATTCAAAGATTTATTTTTCAATGTACTTTTTAAATTACAATGAACCAAATAACATATACACATAACTTGGTGAAAAAATTTTTTTTCTCTGCAGACAGCATAATCGTTTATAAAAAAATTTATCTTTCTCTTTATCGTGTTTGTACTTCTTATGCTATAATAATGATTTACCTTTTTCTTGGTTTCATGTATTATAAATCATCAATTTTTTTTACATAACAAACTAACTATAACTTAAAATAGAAAGAAAGAAATACTCAAAATAAAATTCCACATTAGCTGTCTAATATTAGTGTCCATAACATAATGGTTTAAAAAAGATACCGAAATAAAAATAGAAACATAATTGAGGGCATTTGAGAATACGAGAAATCAATCAGTTTTGATTGATTTCTCGTTTAACTTTCCATTTATATTTAAATATTTTTGAAAGTAAAATATATGAATCGATGCAGCAAGGTACAGTAGCTACCACAAAAGGTTTACAATGTACACAAAAATATGTCTGCCGAATTCATGTAGAACCGTCTTTATAATAATAGTATGTAAACAAAACTGGCAGTCGGAGCAAGTCTCATTCATAACATACAAAAACAATTATTTTACAAACGAAATTATGTTATTTTATAATAACGAGAAAATTAATTCTACCTGGCATATAAAATTATTACTCACGAAATTTGAGAACAGTATATACATATGTATATAAAAAACGAATTTTCGAACAAACCGAAATTTTGTATATGTTGAATAAATATGTCTATAGGTAAAATCTGGAATGTTTTCCGATCACGTGATCACTGTTGTATGAAATAACATGTCGACAGGAAGTGCGGATGTCAAATTAAAACTATATTTTATTGCTGTTAGATGCGATAATGTACTATGGTATATACTTAACCTGTAAGCCTGTAAATATCAAATGTAAAAACTGATAAATTAGCAAAATAATAGCGAAAACTCGTTTTTGCGAAACACTTTATAATTTAGAAAAATGTCACTATTGAATGTTACTAAGCACAATTGGTTATTTCTATCACATAGGTATATAAGCAGATTTCTTTTCTAGTTTCCCTCATAGTTAAGTAGCCTAATTTTTTGCGCTTTATCTTGGGAAAAAATGACTAAACGGGGATATTATCCATATTACCTTATTTGCATTATTTTTAGTTGATTTCAAAAGCGTTTTATAATTTTCCTGCACAACTTTGTATGTCCGAAAAGAGGACGTGGTGTCACCAAAGTGACAACAAAAAAATTATAATATTTATACATATACGATATGTTTTATAGTCATGTTATTTACCCCTAATTTATGTAGACATGCAACCAGCACGTTTATTGTTGGTAAAAGGCAGAGCGACAAAATTGAAATCGAAAATTATGAATTCGGCTCGCGCAGTGTTTATGCATTTAGATCGAACATGACATTAACAAAAACAGTAACTTGCGTCACGAATCATGTTTATCTAACTTCAAAGTTTTTATTACCTGTATGCCCATTTCGTCTATATTTATGTAAAACTATGATATCTTAAGAACGAAATATTTGTATCTTTGAGAGTAAACACATATATCGGTAATTTTATGTAAGGTGTTCAATATACAGGGTCTAATACAAACCATAACGAAAGTTTTCGTATACCTATAAATGTTGAGAATCATCTAATATATGGTATTTATTTCCACTTCACAAAAATAGCCTAAGAGGAAATACTGTTATATTCAACAAATAATGATACATAACGATGTAATAAGCAGAAAATTACGAAATACTCTAATTTTAACCACCTTATACATCGTATATGTGATGCAGAAATTTTTGAAAAATTTCTGTTCTCCGCGTGGGCTTGAATCCACGATTTTATTCTCTCCAGGAACGCGCCCTGACTATTAGACCATGGAGGCAGTTAATTCAAGTCCTTCTAATGTGCCATAAATTGCATTTTGGAAGTAGTTATTAAACGAAAACCCACTGTAAGTTATTAATTGCATACTCCTTTCAAATATGTATTTAATAATAATACCTCCTGCGGATTTCCAATTAAAAATCTTTTTCCATAAAATTTTTGACCTAATTAAGGCCACGAATCTCGCCACCTTAATAGTAGAACATCCGCCCGGCAATTAAACGATTGGGGTTCGATTCTTCATCGAATAGGGAAGATTTTTTTCATGAATTCCTGTATTTATTATGATGATGTAATAAGGAGAAAACTACGAATTTTCAGGGATGTACAATTTACAATAGTGATGGTAATAGCAAGAGCACAAAAGATGATGTGTGATAGGTTAAATTTAAACATTACAAACTGTTTGTTAGGGACTTACTTAAGAAGTGAGTGCATTAACATGGCATAGAAGATTGGGAGATTTAAAATACTCCAATATGGAAAAAATGCGTAACAATTATATATATCGATAACTTTTGTTGCGAAATGCGTGTAAAAGTAAAGCAATGTCATTTACCATTTTACAAGCAGTAAAGTCATTCAGAAAACATCTTGGATTTAATACATGCAGATATTTGATCAATAAGGTTGATATATAACCCCTTTCCACAATTAACTATTTGTAAATTCTGTATACGCATTTCCACAACCAAGTTGTCATCATCAGCATATAATTTCAAAGTGTCGCACCTGGTAAAACACGGCGAAAAAATTGTACGAAAAACAAACTCCGTACGCGATCCACACCGTTCAAAACCAAGATGTGCACTGTGTCTGTTTCACAAGATTTTTAAAAATTACTTTTACTTAAACTAACATGCACTACATTGAAAAAGGTTATTATGGTCAAGCAAGTGTCTGTGTGATTTATGTGTGTTTTATGATATTGTTCCTCCTGTCTTTCAGTAGAGAGAAAA
This sequence comes from Dermolepida albohirtum, assembly GCA_031893035.1. Taxonomy (NCBI): domain Eukaryota; kingdom Metazoa; phylum Arthropoda; class Insecta; order Coleoptera; family Scarabaeidae; genus Dermolepida; species Dermolepida albohirtum. Next base: position 289,922 of record JAVIWB010002555.1, read on the forward strand.
GAGGGGTTTGTAAGGGCCCGACGTCATTATAGTTCACCACATGGCTTAAATTCTTTAAGATGTGCATGCTTTCATACGCGTCCAGTTCGCGATAATTGTACACGTTCTTTATCAAATGTAAGCAATCCATATTAACACTGTGGTTATTTTCTAATACATGTCTCGCTATACCCGATTTTTCCGGTCGGTTGAATTTTATGTGCGAAAGGTGTTCTTTATACCTGGTTTCGATCGATCTTTTAGTTTGGCCGATGTATTGTCTATTGCACTCTAAACATTCAATTCGGTAGATTCCCGATTTTTTATTTTCTTCAATTTTGTCTTTTGCATTTCCTAAAAGCATTTTAAGGGAATTATTAGGGCGGGAACAGACTTTAAACCCGCGATCTTTAAAAATACTATTCAGATTTTTTGTCACACGATGGAAAGGTAAACAAACAAAATGCTTTTCCCGATTGCTCTGTGGTGAAAGACATGTGGTGTCACGGATTGTTTTTCTTATGTTGGCCTTTCTAATTAATCCATTGATTATTTCCGAATCGAAACCGTTGTATACCGCGATATTCTTAATGAGGTTCAATTCTCTTTCATATCTTACTTTTGTTAGTGGGAAATTGATCAAACGATTAATCAGAAAATTGAATGAAGCCATCTTCTGTTGCATGCTGTGATTTGAGTCAGCCGTAATGAATCTATTGACATTGGTTTCTTTTCGGAAAATATCAATTTCTATTTTGAGATCATTCCTAATAACTAAGGTGTCCAAAAAAGGCAACTTGTCATTGTTTTCTTTCTCTACTGTGAATTTAATTGTCGGGAATTTTGAATTTAACTGTTTAACGAAATCATTTAAGTTGCATTTTTGTGTATTGAAAACCGCGAAAATATCATCGACATACCTGACCCAAATTCTTGGAAAATATTTAGCTTTATTTTTTAGTTCTATTTCAAAGTTACTCATAAACAGGTCCGCTATGAATGGAGAAAGACAATTGCCCATTGCGGTTCCCTGTTTTTGTTCATAGAACTTCCCTTCGAACTGAAAACAATTTTGGGACATGCAAAGGTTTGTTAATCTCACGTATTCCTTTATTTTCTCTGGTTCGATCTTATTTTTGTGAAGCAGTTCTTCTAAATATTTTAAAGTTTCTGGGATCGATACCGAAGGAAACAATAACGTTACGTCGAATGAAACTAAAATTTCTCCTTTTTCTAATTTACAATCTTTGATCCTTTGGATAAATTCTAATGAATTATTGACTGAGAGACTTTCAAGTTTTTCGGGCAAATTTTTGTATTCATTCAATAGCCATTTTGATATCAAGTAAGTAGGGGAGTTGATCCCTGAGACAATTGGTCTCATTGAGTTGCCTGGTTTGTGTATTTGGTAAACAATATAGTCTAGGGATCAACGGATTACTTACACTTAGCCTATAATTCAGATTCGGGGTTATTAACTTTGAACAACTTTTTAACGCGTTTTTTGTGTCCCTAATCATTTTTGGTAATGGAGTTTTCGTACATTCAACATAGGGCCCTTCTGAGATTAAATTTTTCACTCTTAGAAAATAGTCGCTTTTGTTCAAAATTACTAACTTATTCCCTTTATCTGCTTTTAAATAAAAACAGTCTTTCGATCTGAGACTCTTAATTAAGTTCCATTCGTGGTGCACTGCTGCTAAAAATCGCACGTGCTGCTAAAAATCTTGTGAAACAGACACAGTGCACATCTTGGTTTTGAACGGTGTGGATCGCGTACGGAGTTTGTTTTTCGTACAATTTTTTCGCCGTGTTTTACCAGGTGCGACACTTTGAAATTATCTGCTGATGATGACAACTTGGTTGTCGAAATGCGTATACAGAATTTATAAAAGTTAATTGTGGAAAGGGGTTATATATCAACCTTATTGATCAAGTCAATCAACCACAGGCTCCATCAAATTCAACTATGCAGATATTTATAGACCGATGGAGACTATTTTAATTGAAGTGTAAAAATACTTCTTATTCTTTATTGATGTCGAATATTAAGAAACTATAATAACAATATGAAAACTGTTATTTAAAAAAATTGAAAATTTGGTAAATATTCTAACGTCGAATATCACAAAAGTTGTTGTACGTTTCATTCTGAAATATTCCTCCATTATAATATATAAATTTGCAACAAATTCGGTAAATTCTCTTAATAGTATCACGTAAGTATCTATTAAAAATAAGCATTCATTGTATTTACAAAGATGAATCACAAAAGTTAACACATCTCTTACGATATAGTAATAATAATTAATCCATGACTTCACATCCCCAACAGGTTAACGTCAATTACAGGGGATTTTGGCAGACCATGTATTATTATTACGCTCGCGCTAGTGGTGCGACTTAAGGAATTTGTCTATCAGCATTCACTTAAACGGGAAAGGAAAATCAGGAAACACCTCCCGGACAGCAGACCATCAAACTCGAACCCAGAACTAAAAAATAAATCCTTGGGTCAAAATAACCAACTTTATTGGAAAAGCGCGTTTTACAGTGCAGAGCATAAGATAAAAAACAAAATACCGAAACTGTGGAAACGTCTCCAAGAATAGGGAAGAATAAGGATATTGCTAAGGAAATGCATTCAGAAAAGATAAAGACAATTTCAAAAAGAGTCGGATAGTACGAAAAAGAACCACATAAAAAAACTTTCGTTAGAAATGTTATGGCGGGTTTACACTATGCATAGATTAGTGGCGCCAGTAAATTTAAGTTGCGTGTATAAACATCAACTGGCGTACAAGTCAAAACTTGCCAGTTGATGTTTATACACGCAACTTAAATTTACTGGCGCGACAATTGTTACTGGCGCCACTAATCTATGCATAGTGTAAACCCTCCATTAATATGTAGTTACCTATTATAAAGCATAGAGGCGGATCAGTGAGGATGGGGATCTATGTTGACGACCGAGGTGTGTAGTTTAATATTTATTAAACAGACAATAATAATAATAATAATAACAAGGTATTTATTTGTAGTTAACAGTAAACGAAGCAATAATATACACAGTCTGTCGCAGAGAAAACCGAACTTTTTTAAAATAGTAAATCTTAGTTACGCCTCCTGTTAAAAAAATATGTCAAAATATCATGACATTTGCGTCATTAGAAGAAGAGAAATTGCCCATAAAGTAACAGTGTATATTTGGCATTAGTCGAAAAATGTATTTTGAAACAAAGTGCAAATTTCAAGTTCTATTTTAAACTCAGTAAATCGTTTACTGAAATGTTTAATTTGATGAAACAAGTATATGGTGATGCGTGTTTATCACGTACAAGTGTGTGAGTGGTATAAACAATTTAAAGATGGTCGTACGGACATAAATGAAGACGAACACCCTGGTGCAAAGAAATCGGAAAGTAACAACGAACTTGTGCGTGAATTTTTTAGAAATGAGCCAAAATCCTCATTGCGATACGGGGCAATGGAATTAAATATTTCCAAATATTCAATTCACCGCATTTTGACACAGCATTTGGGACTGACAAAGATTTGTGCAAAGTTTGTACCACACAAGCTAACTGAATTCAACATTGATGAAAGACTCAAAAAAGGACGAAAACTTCAGGTATTCTATTGTAACTGGCGATGAAACGTGGTGTTTTTAATATGATCCAGAGACCAAGCGTCAAAGCTCTGAATGGTAGCATTCAAGCGAAGAAAGACCGAAAAAAAGCCGTTTGGAGAAGTCAAAAATGAAGACAATGTTGATTTGTTATGATTCAAAAGGCATATTGCACAAAGAGTTTGTACCAACTAGTTAAACAGTCAATGCTGTATATTATCGCGTATTCGTCGTGTGCGTCCCCAATATAGTGAAAATGGTAGCTGGCGTTTCACATCGCTGAACGCTTATCATTGATTTTCTAACTACAAATGGCATTTTAACCATCAACCATTCGCCGAATTTAGCCTCCTGTGATTTCTATCTATTCTCCAAACTACATTTGCCGATGAAAGGACAGCATTATGCCGACGTCGAAGCCATTAAAAAGGCGACGACAGCATTATGCCGACGTCGAAGCCATTAAAAAGGCGACGACAGCGATCTTGAAGCACATCTCTAAAGATGAACGTCAAAATTCATTCGACATATTAATTGAAGCCAAAGGCGACTACTTTGAATAAAATAAATGAATTTTGCCAAAATAATAAGCGTTTGTTTTTATTTTAAAAAAGATCGATTTTCTCTGCGACAAACTGTGTATAAATATACATAGCATATAACAAATGTAATGCCAAAAAGACTAAATCGTCAACTGCATAGGTGTACATATATGTACATTTAGCGTTCTATCTTTAACCTTTTAGACTAAAGAAGTAAAAAGAAAAATATGTAAATAATGAATATAAACCACATTTTTAAATTAAATACGACTGAATGCAGAATGCATAAAAAAACGTGTACATCTAAAAAGGTGTTTGCACTGATCTTAATTTTATTGCAGACAAGCATCCAAACCTCGGTAGTCCATAGAATTTGCCAGTTCTTATAATTGTTTTACGATCCTTGTTACGACAGCATGCAATTTACATCTTGCACCTTATAGCAGAGATCGGCGAATGTATATTCATTTTATCTGTAGATAAATCCTTATTTACTTTATGCGTTATATTATATGAAAAACATCGTTCGAATATTTCCAACTTATGTGCTGGAATAGTGATCAATCGATGTGTATACTTAGATGTCCTTAAACAATATTTGCACAGTAACATAAAAAATATTGTTAGCAGCCGAATTGATCATTTTAAAAATCAAAATCCGACACAGTTAAGGTTATACGAGAATGATTAAAACGCCTCACTCGCCAGATTTAACCCGATTAAATACGAGAGGGAATATCTCAAAAAAAACAGAAACCATAACTAATAAGTAGAGATTAAGAGCGTGGATCTCAATGGTGGAACTTTTGTTTCAATTCGTAAAAGAGACGGCACATGAAAGTACTAATGTAAATATATTTGTATATAAAATGACATTCAAACCGACTTATCAGAAACACTATTACATAAAAACGGGAAAATAAAAAAGTAATAAAGTTTTAGACAATATTTAAATTTTCTTGAATTATGTGCATATGTGAAATAATCCCATATTATATTGAATAAAGGTGTCCCATAACATAATTGCCACAACTAACTGAATTTCAAGTTAAAAATGTCTAACGAACATACATATGTCCAAAACTGTATCTTAACTGCTACAAGCATTTGTAGTTTTAGGTAACCCTACTAGTGCAGGTATTACGTACCGCGGCAAAAATGATACCGTTTCTGATGAAGGCTTCATCACTAAATCACTTCATCATCACTTCATGCAAACAAGTTACATGGGACTTTCATAAGTAGCTGCAGAAAATTTGTCTGTTTCTCTTAAACATCGATGAACATTGCTAAACACAATTCTACAAGGTACTTTACGAGTTGAAAATCGCCAGTGATATTTATTAACTGCCGCTTGTCGATTACACAATCTATAAACAAAGTTAATATCGGCGTTTTCTTCATTCGAAAAAATAAACATTTTAAATCAACTTAATTAACTTTTACTGTTACAATGAATAATAACTGATGAATCATAGCCACCACAACTTTTGAATAACAACAAAATCAACAGCGGTACGTAGTACCTGCATTAGTAGGATTATCTACAACTTCAAATCTTTGTAGCTCAGTTACGATAGAGTTTTGAGCATATATTCATTAGATATTTTTAACTTGTTGTTGTTTCAGTAATACATCCTTAAACTGTGGCAAACATGTCATGGGACACCCGGTATATATAATCCCTGGTTATTGATATTTTGCCGTTTGTCGAAACTTACTAGAAAGAAAATAATCAAGTCATAAATTCTGGCACACAACTGAACGCACTCGTTACGAATGCAACACTGGGCACATCCATTTCGTATTGATTGCGATTTGACAATTGACATTTATGCTTCATTGTGACGTAAAAGTTTTTGATATTAATTGTTTTCAATCATGGAATGGGGCGACATCAAAAATCGTATTGTTGTAGTTGGCCTACTAAAATGCAACATAGAAAAAGGCGATATCTTTAGGACGTTGCGACCGCTTGGAATCACTCGCAATTTTGTGTATCGTGCTGTGAAGTTGTTTGAGGATACTGGTGGAGTACGAGACCGTCAAAGATCCGGCCGTTCGCCCACTGTGAGAACTCCAAAAGCGATCAAAGCCGTGAAGAAACGAATCGACCGAAAACCGCTGCGAAAACAGAAAATCTTGTCGCGGGAAATGCAAATTTCACAAAAATCCATGTCTCGCATTATCAAAGAAGATTTGGGACTCAGCGCGTATAAGCGACACACTGGACACCTGCTCACGGCCGCATTGAAGGAAAAACGCAAGCGAAAATCGAAAGCGTTACTCAGCCGGTACGCGAAGAACGCTCACAGACAAATTCTGTTTACTGACAAGAAAATCTTCACCGTAGAAGAATCGTTCAATAAACAGAACGATCGTGTGTATGCTCGGTCATCCAGAGAATCATCCCAACTCATCCCGAGGGTTCAAAAAATATTTTATTTTAAAATATTTTATTATAAAAAAAAATATTTTTTTAAGTATTAATTCGTTTTCATTTGGCGTCAATTTTTCTGTGTACCAGTATTTATGACTTGACTAGGTATAAAGATATTTCTAATGCAAAATGTTTATTAGGCCTTATAAGTTAATTTTTTATTTAATACTTCGTCAAACTTCCTTTGGCTTTGAGAACATTTCCAGTTTCTTCTGGTATCTCTCTTTTTACATTCTCTTGCCAATTTCGACAAAGTTTTTCTTTAAAAGTTGCAATCGCTCGATTGAAACATCTGTGTATAATGTTTTTCAACAGTTCATACATTTTCGATGAGGTTTAGATCCGATAAGTTTAAAGGCCAGAGTAAAAGAGGTATGCTCTGACCTTTAAATAAATTCCAAATCAATTTCACTGTATGGCACAGTGGTCCATACTGCATGAAAGTGTATGGTCCTTCTTCTTCATGTAGCGAGACCAGAAAAGGGCAAAAGCACAGTGTCAATAAGTTTTGTATATTGTATTTGATTCATTGTCCCACAAAATACAGAGGCTCAGTACCTACAGTTACTATATATAATCAAATCATGTTGGGTTTTGCACAGCTTCGTCACTGTATTTCGTTGAGTAGTCGTATAAGGAACGGGACACTCTGTGTCATCCCTTCAAGTGGCGGTTCATCGCTAAATATTATTTATGGTCAACGAATGAGATTAACAAATATTGAATGTATTGATACATTCACGAAATGATTAATTAATGACAAAAGTTGTTCCAATCTTCAACAGTAAATGCTGCGTGCGTTGTTACCCACTGTAAACGTACTTTCTTCTATTTTGCTATCAGTCTGAGTTTCTTGACTGGTCTGCTACACTTGATTCCTGTAACATATAATCGAGATATCTTTGCATTATATTGTTGTAGTGTACTTAGCAGGTTTCTAGTTAATACTCGTAGATTTTTAAGTACTGAATTTATAAGAAATCGATCATCCTTCTCGTTAATTTTACGAATACCGCGACGAACTACAACGACTCGATGTTAACGGCAAATTCTCCTTAATTAATGCGGCAGTCCGACCGACTGTGCACCGTGAAACTTTATGCATTGTTGCGATTTTTCGTTATGAATGCAAGCCTATTTTCGACAATATCTATTTTAATTTTTTGCTTCCTACTAATACTTTCTTTTCTCTATATCGAATGCAATTCGAAACCAATACATACATAGAAATTCAAATTATGGCTATAATTTACAATACAAAGATAAACTAATATCGGATATTATTCACAAGTTCGCACATATTTTATTACTCTCATTTATAAAGGTGCGCAAGTACTTGATCTAAAACAGTGCAATACTGTAGAATAAACGGCCTTGCACAATAGTATGATATAATTACTGTATTTTGTAGAAATCGATAGATCTTTAAATAACAAATACATTTACAATTGAAAATATAACATATATTCAAGCATGAAGTGCTTCAAATTACAGATTTCTTTGAACGCGTCTAGGGTCTGTGCTATACTTCAGAACGAAAAGTACTATAACACCGTAGGCTGAGACTGGTGTAAGACCGCCATTTGAACCCGCAGTCCCAGTCTTTGCCAATAAATAATCATTAAAGAAAGCATTATTAAAAGAATAGCAAATGAATAACAAAACATCTCTACCAATTTTATTATTAATGTTTTATTAAGACTAGTAACTATAAGAGAAGCTAATGTGGCCCAAAAAAATACATTACTAAATGGATCAATATATGCTCTATCATAATCTTATGTTTATATTTGACATTCAACATTCATGAGGTATACGAAAACTTTTATTATTTACTGTATCTAATTCTCAAAATTACAAGAGATAGATTCTGTAACAGGAATGTAACAAAATCACATTAAAGCACCTCACTTATAGTAGAGATTAGTAAATAGTTGCTAGAAATTAAAACGATAGCAATCTAAATTCATTTTATTTAATTCTAAAAGATGATACTCCGGTACGTAATTAAATTTCAAATAGACATGCAATATTGGATAAAAAATATTCCCTTTGTTACAAGGTTGGAAGTTTAATGTCTTACTTCAAGCAATCTGTTCGAACAGAATCAACAATTTCGCGCATACTTTTTTATAGTTCGATTTACGCAACAGCCATGACTGCTCACAGATAATAAGTACGTGCTTGGGAAAAATAATAAACTGTAATCTTAAATGAATTTGATTTACTTTCGTATAAAGTCGAATTAAAAGTATTACATTATTGTACACAAAAGTATTAATAAAACTCTCTGAAATATTATAAACCAATATTTTCTTCAAACAAATTCCAGAACTGAATACTTTTAAATACATACTGAAATAAAACTAACAAAAAAACTTGATGCAGATACAATCCCTAACATTAAACTAGAACTTTAAAAAAAATTCTTAAATTACATACGTTCTAAAAATACCATCATATAATAGTGCTAATTTCTCCGCAGAGATTGGAAGTATTATTTTTCTATTTTGCTGCTATAACAACGCCATTAACACATCAAAAACGATACGTTTCTAATATACCGTGAATATATTTTATAATGCAACATGCACATACATACACTAGTTGCTAGAGTAACGTAATAATGAAACGACAGCAATGTATTTTAGCGTGTATTTTATTTTGCAACATAGGATGTGAAATACAGTAGTTGAACAAAATTTAAAAACTAATTTAACTAATTTTCAAAAATGTCACCATTGACGGCCAGACAGTATCCTAAGCGATTGTAGAATTCATTTATTGTATTTTGTATTTGCTCTGGAGGTATTTCTCTTGCAGCAACTCGTATTCTATTCTTTAATTGGTCAATATTGTTTAGAGGTTCTCCATGAAAAACTTTATTTCTGATACATGACCAAAGAAAGAAATCGTTTGGAGATAGGTCTGGTGACCTTGCGGACCATTCTACTTCTCCTCCACGGCCTATCCAACGGTTTGGAAATCTTTGGTTGAAAAATGTTCTAACCATATGAGAATTATGTGCCGGCGCGCCATCATGCTGGTACCAAATCTCACCATCAATATTTAAAGCGTGGAGGGCTGGCATAACTCTGTACTCAAGCAATTCTAAATATTTTTCTCCTATAAGAGTACCCTCAATAAAAAACGGTCCTACAATATGGTGTCCAATCAACCCAGTCCAAACATTGACTTTCTGTGGCCGCTGAGTCCTTGTGATATGATATCTATGCAAATTTTGTCTACTCCAGTAGCGGCAGTTCTGTGAATTTACTTCACCATTTACATAAAATGTTGCTTCATCTGTAAAGCAAATTCTGCGTAGTAAAGTATCATCATTATGAAGCTTATCCAACATGATTTCACAAAAGCTACTTCCTCTTTCTGCATCATTCGCAATTAGTTCCTGATGGTTTTGAAAATGATACGACTTAAAATGTTCTCGTTTTAGTAGTTTATGCACGGAAGATTTGCTTACATTTGTAGTTTGTGCTAAAGCTCTTGTGGAGAGCATATTATTATTTTCGATTGTTTGTAGAATTTCATCTCTTTTGGCGTCAGTAATAACATATCTTGGCCTATTCTTTTTTTTATGATTAGGAACGATACATCCATTATTTTTATACTTCTGTTCTAACCTACTTATTGTAGTTGGACTCGGTCTTGGACGGTCAGGATATGTAATTTGAAACAAATCTGCTACTCTCCTCAAACTCATATTCGAGTTATACCAGTTCACTAATAACAGTTTTTCTTCTATACTATACATACCTCAAAAATAGAGTAACTTATTTTGACATCCTATGTTGCAAAATAAAATACACGCTAAAATACATTGCTGTCATTTCATTATTACGTTACTCTAGCAACTAGTGTATGTATGTGCATGTTGCATTATAAAATATATTCACGGTATAAACAAAGTATTTTACTCAAGCGCAATTTAGATTTTCACAAGTGGGTTAGTATATTAAAATAAACGTTTCATAAGAAATAGCTTTAGCCTTTTGCGCACGAAATCGAATGCACATGTAAAGAAGTGCACAAACCATCTGTGAAGTTAATATTTTATACTTTTTTTATTTTTAGTGAGATTCGGCATAACATGCCACAAATTGTAACCGCGATGATGGCTACCCCCTTATGGAAACAGATATTAAATGAAACCACGGTATGCTTTAATTGCATGTCTTACGAGAGAGCAGCCCATTATCCATATATAAGTTTTTTCAAAAAATTCAACAAGATACACGTAGAAACGGTAAAATTAGAACTTATTAATTTTATATAAAATTAATTTCTCTCTACACATTGGTGGTAAATAAGGGCATCTCTCATTAAACACTGCAAATTCTAATAATTTTACAATGTCAGCATTTGAATTTGTGCTTTCGTTTTCAATTTTTAAATAAATAATACACAATTAAACCGTTACCGTGAGTGTTAAATTGACAGCAAATAATTGGTGACAGACGCAAGAAAGTTAATGGTTTTAATCACAAATGCACAAAAACAGTATATAATTTTAAAACTGGAAGAAATGGGTATAAAGAACTATAGTACCATTCAAAAGAAAATAAAATTGTGTATGAGAATATGGAAAAATGTTCTATTTGGAAAACCAACTTGTGATTTGAAGTTAACTAAACTTGGCATTATATTTTCACCATCCTGTATACAATCTGCCTTTCTTATTGTAAAATATGCATGATTCTAAGCTGGCTACTGTTTTTTTCTATTTTTTTGAAAAAAATTAAATATTTCGAAAATTGTTAATTTTAGGAAAAGGAAACTTTATAAAAGTCCATCTAAAATTTTATGTAGAATCCAAAATTGCAATAATATACAAAGTGTTTTAACTAAGACAGATATGCCAACTTCCGACTTCAACAAATTTTCAAAATTTAGATCAAAATAGACTCTGAAATATTCTAATGGTTGGCCACCGTGAGGCACTTGTATGTATGATGTGAAAAGCGGTAAAAATTAGAATTTTTCAATTTCACATTATAGAATAGGAATAACGTAATCTCTCACTTCTTGGTATGGCAATAAAGTAATGAAACTGCGCTCCTTCAATCACACAGCCGCATAGGGCGAGGCTCTCTGCCAGCCTTTATTTATTTTCGAGTTTTAATTCTAAAGCATTCTTACTTAGTAGTACCGTGATAATGGTCGACATAACAATCGAGCAACGAATTAAGCTGAAATTCCTTACCAAATTTAAAAAATCGCCAACAGAATGTTTACAAATGTTAAAGGATATGTTTGGTGATAATGTTATATCACGTGGGCGAGAAAAAGCACGAATGAGCAAGTCGAAATTGAAGGCAATGCTGATCGTTTTTTTCGATATCAAGGGTGTTATCATAACTGGCTGGGTGCCTGAGGATCAAACCTTTAAGTCGGAAATACTACAAAGAAATCATAATCAAGCTGAGGAAAAGAGTAAGGAAGATAAGACCGGATTTGTGGAATAACGACTCATGGATTCTGTACCAGGACAACGCACCAGCTCACGATGCCCTATCTGCGAAGCAGTTTTACCAGACAAGCGCATTGCTGTGCTTGATCGTCCTCTGTATTTGCCAGATCTCCCATGTGACTTCTACCAGTTCCCGAAAGTGAAAAGTGCATTAAAGGGAACACATTTTCAGCCTGTTAAACATGTAAATGCAAAAACGGCAGAGTTGTTGAAGAGGTTGACAACTGTGAAGAACAGGAATGTTTTGAACAATGGAAAACACGTATACAGCGGTGTGTAGGTAGGAGAGGAGAGTACGTTAAAGAAGATAAAAGTTAAATATAAGTTTATTTGTAATAAATAACATTTTTCACACAAATCTCGTTATTTAATTGCCACACCTCGTATGTGCATCGTGATCTCTTCGTAGTTGACAACAAAAGAATCTTCAGATTGGAACATTTCTATTCGTACATTGGTGACACGTTCGTGTTTGTTTGTCGTATGTATATTTACACAATTAGATTATTTATCAATTGTGTTTACTGACTTAAAGACAAATAGTATTGAAATTTTTCATTTCCAAATAAGATAAACAAACCAACAATAACAAAATGCCAGTTAAAAAATATTAAATGAGTTTATAATCGGCAACTATACGTAAATGAATAAAACTAATCTGTAATTACGATCTTAAATATAGGTACTTTGTGCTTCTACGTATACAATTATTTATGGTAGTGATAGTTTTTACTGTTCCCAAAATTGTTTTTTTATTTAATATTAAATGTTACAATTAATCCATTAAATATTCCTGGTGAAATTAGATCTTCAAATATGTTCCAATTTCACCGGAAATATTCTGCGATATTTAATAGGACTTACATTAATTATTGAACACCGCAACTTAAAATTCACATATACATGCAAAGTATTAGTTTTATGCCAAATTTTAATTCTACCCCACTTACTGGTTATAACGTTCTCCATATTTAAGTATGTATTAACATCAAAAATAACTTTACACGCGAACATTTACAACATGCCATTATATCATAGTAACGACTAATTCTGTTCCTTTTTTGTCAATGTGAAAGACGTAGATCGCATATTGCACGTAAAATATATATCATAAATCAATTGGTAATGTGTATTTCATTTTTAGAATTTCGAAATTTTGCGTCCACTGTCAGACACTTTAACCTAACCCGATCTTTTATATATTTACAGCCGACACAAGTAATTTATAAGACATTATATCCCTGTACTAGGGACTGGTCATAAGTCACAAGACATTTATCGCACATGCCCATTAGGACCCTCTTTGCTTCGCTCGTCAAATCCTAAACTTAAATTCGTACGATAAGATATGTGGTCTTTAATATACAGGGTGTTTCGAAAAGAATATACGTATTTCGAATGCATATATTTATTAAACTTTAAGACATGCGAATATGAAACTTTACACACATATTTACGAACCTCTCAAGTTCAAATTACAGATCCGGTTCTTCAACTCTTCCAGGTTCTGTGGGAGTGGTGGTACATAAACGTTGTCTTTAACGAAACCCCCCAGGAAGAAGTCACAGGGTGTCAAATCCGGTGACCGTGCAGCCCAGCTGAGACATGCTAAGTCGCCAGCTCCTTGACGACCAATCCAACGGTTCGGTAGTTTCATTCATTTCCAGTGAAGGGGTGCCCCGTCTTGTTAAAAAATGAAGTTGTCTTCGTGCAGCCTCGGCGACGAGTTGATTTTGAAAGAATACGTTGGAAAGCAGTTTGAATTCATGCAACATTTTCTTCAAAAACACAAGGGCGGTTAGTACCCTTTCCTTTACATACACATCGTATATCTACAAACTGTCGATACTATCTGCGAATGTTCCACCCATTCGGAGGATCAATTTGATAGCTCAACCTGAAACGTCTTTGCACTGTAATCACGGAATTGCACTTCGCAAACTCGAGAACACAAAATGATTTCTGCTACGGAGTAGTCATTTTTAACACATGACGGTTACCAAGAGAAACAGAAGGCAACTGACATCTAGCGGCTATTAAATAAACTAGACTATGTATTCGTTTCTCCAATAGCTGAGCCGAGGCGCAGCGATCGATAATAATATATTCTTTTTCAAACACTGTATTATATTCGTGATATATATATATATATATATATATATATATATATATATATATATTAAAATTATCGGCAGTATAAATTAATATTTTCTTATTCCTAAAGCTACCTATAGTTTTTGATAACTGCGTCACAAGAGTTGTCACGTTATACTGTTCTAACTTAAAACTATAATTACAATGTCCAACTAATCCTCTAAAAACTGAATTATCTTTAATACTTTGTATTTGCCATAAATCAATTTTAAAATATATCTTTTATAGTACAGAATATTATTACCGGAGATCTATCATTTGTAGATTAGAATATAGAATGCATTGCACCTACCCATATAGCCTTCTTGCATTAGTTTTGATTGTAAGCTTCAATATTTTATTTTAAAAAGAATGACAATATTTGTGTTTATATTGAAAGCTTTTATGGTTGTTTACTTTCAGAAGAGACAGTAGCGGAACTAATACCACAGAAGTATAAATACGAATCCAGATTTGCTCGTATATGGAAAAACATGAATATTTTGGAACTACCGCTGTATAATGGCAACATCATCGCTGTTCAATATTTTTATACGTGTTGTGATATATAAAGTAGTAAATATTAAATAAAAAATTTTTGTTTAAAAGAAAAGTCTGTAAGAATGGAAACTTGAAGATTTTTTATCAGTTTCATTAATGGAAAAATATGTTTTATCTCATCTTTTTTGTAAATATTTGTAACATTAAATCTATGTACATATTAAAGTATTTATTTATCAGTGTTTTGTTTTACTTAATTTGTATTAATAAAATTGTTAAAACATGTATTCATGACTTAGTTATTAAATTGCTTAACACGGTAAAGCGTAAAAGAACATCGAAGCTATTTACATGTACACATATAACAGGAGTGTTATACTAACTTTAAGCCTGGAAAAAAGCCATAAAAAATATATTTCATGTTCAAATGAATTGGCATTTATTTGTCTACGGATATTTGTTGTCACTTCTTGCATAGGATATCGCACAAGTGATTACACTCGACTCACTTGGCCTAATGTACTCCTTTTTCGACATTTTTCGTCACTCACAGATTGTTCCCATCGATATAGCGACTACTCATAACACTTTCAGAACATCAAGTCCATAATTTGTCGATATGAACATTTAACTTTAAATAACCTCAGTGGAAAAGGTCCGGAAGTGTCAAATCAGGCGAATTCTGTAGCTAGTCAAAATGAACTATACTATTGGGAGATGTGGGCTGTTGCCTAATGAAGCCAAAAGTTGTCATGAACAAAAAATTAGTTACAGTACGATATTGGCCAGCTTTGTTGATAGATACACCATCATTCTCGAAGAAGGACTGTCCTACGACCAGGTGCGCAAACATTCCACTCTACGCTGTCATTTTTCGCCGTGGAAAGGTTCCTCATGCTTGATTCATGAGCGAGAATCCTTCTCCATTATAGGTCATTTCTATGACAATTTCGAATAATCCAGCAAAAAGTCTTTAGCGGTAAAAGTCGTTGAGTCACTTGAAGTTTGTACCAGAATAACTTCAAATCAATACGGATGCGTCGGAGTAGCGTGAGGGCTCAACTGCGCAGAACAACGCAGAGTTTAACACTAACAAACTAATTTCCATCCGCCTTTAATATACTGTCAAAAAATGGCAGTACTACGCCTCTTTTACCGATCCCCACACAACCACATTTTCTTCGCACAATATTAGATAAATCTACATGAACTACTCCAAATATAAAGCATATGATACTTATTCATTAAAAGAAATTGCTAATGGCTATGCACATGCATTTGATAGTTCAATTTAATTTTTTTTAAATTTTATATGGGATGTAAATTTTGTTGGGGACTGTGGCATTAATCAAAAATGGTAAAAAAAAACCCCTTACCACATCAGTGCTTGTACCCTGTATACATATTTCGATAACTAAGTTGGCATCATCAATAGAAATTAATCAGTGTTATACCTTGGTCCGCGATAAAGCTTATACTGTTTTCATTGGTATTAAAAGTCTAAAAATAGCCGGAGGAGATAGTGCTATACTACAACCAATTCAACTTGGCCAGTCCAGCAGCACGATCATTTTAAAAGATACACTCCAAGAAAAAAATTTGGGGCGCTTAATTCAAAAGTTTGACATATGAATGTGAGGTTATGACTGCAGCCTATTAGATTATACAAGAAATACACAAGCTATAAACTCAAACAACAAATAGATCAAAATAGATATGAAATTGTATTTGACTGTACTTCAGCTGAATATATAGGTTAAGAAGGTGAGAGGTAAAGAGTTTCGCGTATTAATTCACATTTTTTCCGCCGTCCAAATCAAATTGGTCACACTATAGTTACACAAAGGTCCAGATGCTCGAATTAGTGTGTAACTAAGAAAACCAACACTGGAACAGTAATTACTCACTGAAATGCACATTTGAATATTTCGCAAATTTCTAATATTCTTTAAATATATCAGTTGGAAGTGTTTTTAACCTTTTGTACAAACATTTAAATATACGTATCTAGAATTCTTGTTCGCTGGATACCGCATTTGCTTAAAATCGTATAAAAAACGAATAATGTTATGATTTGCGACTACTAAACACTTTATGTTCAAGAAGATGTATAAAAATGTATGACAAGACAAATGAAGCCTGGATGTGCATTTTATTATGATCTAAGAAATGAAGCAGCAGTGGACGCAATGGGTGTAAAAATGACCAAATCAAAAAAAGCACATGTGCAAAAAAAATTCGACTGTAGTCTTAATATGTTTAATTACAAGAGATGATGTATACGAATAGAATACCACTTGGTAGTGCATTAACCAAATATTTCAAAAAAAAATTTGAGTTAGTTAATGGAGGATCACATCCCTCAGAAAACGACCTAAGCTATTTGGAAATGAATAAACATCTAGTATTAAAATGCAGCATTTATTAAATAGATCGAATATAATTTAATGACAGACAACAGTACATAAAATATATGTATAATATTAGTAGAGAATATTTACGACAATAACACTTAATGTAGAAGGATTGCATTCATTTCTTTGTATTCCTTCCCAGTAATTTAGTGACCCTTTTGCTTATTTTCTCCAATTCGGCTTCATTTACTTGATACACTCTTAGATAATATATTAACGTACCATCACCAGTTAAATATTGTTCAAGTAATTCTTTGGGTGTAAATATACAAACGCTTTCTTTAAATAAGAAAGCGTTAGATAAGTTTATGCTCTGACAGTAATGCCTTAGTGTAAACTTACATTCTAATCTATTCGGATTTACGATTTCGATTTCATACGCATACTTTTCGACTTGATCATTTCTACCCACATACTGGAGAGCCCAAAATAATTTTCCTTCATTACACAAGGATTTAAAAAAAAATATTGAATCATATGCTTTTAGCATATTAGCGAAATAACTATTCTTATTAGTTAACTTAACTCTACAAATATTTTCTTCTATATAAGGATTCAATGTTAGCTTCTTATTAACCCAGTGGTCTGCTAATTCAACTGCATCTCCTTTCCAAGTACATTTCTCAATAGGGCAACAGATTTCTTCCTTTTGTTCATTTTTCAAGCACTTTTTGAAATGTCCTCTTAGTTCAATTAGCTTTAGCGTTGAGTTGCATTTATTACACTTGTAACAAGGCAATTTTGTTAATGCTTCCAGAACTTCGTTGCGCTTATCTGTGAAATTTCCCTGGCATAACGGGCACTTATCGTATTTTTTCCTACATTCTTCACAGATACTCTCGCCTCTTTCGCACATCAAAATAGGTGAAAATAGCGGTAGCTTACACATACGACATTGAAGTTGTTTTCGGATTTCTTCCATAGCATACACAGCAAGTACCCCTAAAATACAAACAATATTGAAATTAGTTATTCCGCAATTTATTCGTGCAAATATACAACTTGTTTAAATTTAAACTTTGAACTAACGGAGATATCGAGCTGCCTATGTATGTTTTAAATACCCTGTCATTATGGATAAAGAATGTAATCAATCTAAGTCAATCTACATGAACTACTCCAGAAATAAAGCATTTGATACTTATTCATTAAAAGAAATTCTTCATGGCTATGCACATGCATGGATAGTAGTTTTGTTAGGGACTGTGATTAATTGAATTAATCAGAAATGGTAAAAAAAACCTTTACCACATCAATATTTGTAGTCTGTATACATATTTCGATAACTAAGTTGTTACCATCAGCAGAATTAATCACAGTGTCGTACCTTAGTCCGCGATAAACTCATACATAAAAAAATCCGCGAAATACGCGAAGACCAAACACACAGTCTTTCACAAGAAACATATATGTCAATATTTCTTAGATTTAAAGCAAACACTCATACAGGCGTCCGCTTACACTTATAGACCTCTTTTAACGGACTTATCTTTCAGGAACTCATAAAAGCCAGAATATGGTATAGATTCTGTCAATGTTAAACACATGTTTTTTTTATGCCAGACGTTTTTATAGCTGTCTAATTCTCAGTAACTGCTTATATTTTTGATTAAATGTAGACAATCCGCGGTTAACGTATGGTTATTTTCTATTACATTTTTCCCTAAACATTTTTCTGGCCGATTAAACTTGATGTGCTAGGTATATTTTTTATAACGGGTCTATTAAACGTTTCATTTGACCAATGTGTTTTTTTTTACAGTCTCGTCAGTTTAATTCATAAATCCCAAATTTCTGATTGACCTCGACTTTATCTTATGCATTTCCTAAAACGAACTTTATAGAATTTCTGGATCGAAAGATAACTTGAAATCCGCGTACTTTACTAACCCTATTTAAATTTTTTGTAACTGAGTGAAACGGTAAGCATATAAATTGTTTGTTACGATTACTATGCAATAACAAACAAGTGGTATCGCAAATTGTCTCTTTTAAGTTAGCTTTTCCATGATCACTGAAGACTGATATATAACCCCTTGCTACATTAATTTTCGTATTCTGTATACGTATTTCGACAACTAAGTTGTCATCATCAGCAGATAATTAAACAGTGTCGCACCTGGAAAACTACAGCGAAAAATACCCGTACAAAAACAAACTCCGTACGCGATCCATACCGTTGAGAACCAAAATGTACACTGTATATTCGTTTCACATAATTTTTAAAAATTGTTTTACTTAAACTAGGATACATGACATTAAAAAAGGAACACGGACATAACAGATAAATACCTACATGTGATTTATTGCACTATCCCCCTTTTCTGTCATTTTGCAGACCGAATAGAGACGAATTGTTAGGACCCTAATCGATGTTTAACACATGGCCTTTATTCTTCAAAATGTACATACTTTCATACGTATCTAATTCGCGATAATTACACACGTTCTTAATCAAATGCAAGCAATCGGCGTTAACAGTATAATTACAATCCAACACCTGTTTTGCTAAACCCGATTTTTCCGGCCGGCTGAATTTTATATGCGCGATATGTTCTTTATACCTGGTTTCTATCGATCGTTTTGTTTGGCCGATGTATTGTTTTTCTACAATCTAAACATTTAATGACGTATATTCCGGATTTTTTGTTATCCTCGTCTTTATCTTTTGCATTTCCTAAAAGGGATTTTATGGAACTGCTTGTCCCGATTGCTTTGAGGTGACAGACATGTGGTATCCCGGACTGTTTTTCTTATGTTGGCCTTCCTAATTAAACCATTGATTATCTCCGAATCAAAACCATTGTATCTCGCGATATTCTTAATAAAGTTCAATTCTTTTTCGTATCTTACTTTTGTTAGTGGGAAATTAAGCAAGCGATCGATAAGAAAACTGAACGAAGCCATCTTTTGTTGCATACTATGATTTGAGTCCGCCGTGATGAATCTATTGACATTGGTTTCTTTTCGGAAAATATCAATTTCTATTTTAAGATTATTCCTAATAACTAAGGTATCCAAAAAGCGGCTATATATCAACCTTCAGTGATCAAGTTAATCAACCACAGGCTCCATCAAAATTACCTTAGCTTTTCAAATTAATCTAATGATTATTTTTAAATCAAAACCATTCGTTGTATTTCGCAATGTACTTAATAATACTTGATTCTCTTTCGTATCTCACTGTTGTTAATAGAAAAACAGCAAACAATTGATTAGAAAGTTGAAAGAAGCTAATTTTTGTTGCATACTGGAAATCAGGCGTGATGTACCTGTTAATTAACATTGGTGTCTTTTCAAAAAATGTAAATATCTATTTTATGGATATTTTTAATTACTAGGGAGTCTAAGAAAGGTAAGCTATCATTGTTTTCTTCTTCTGCCGTAAATTTTATCGTTAGGAATTTTGAATATAATTGCTGTACGTATGGTATATACCACAATTGTAACCTAGACAATTTAGAAAATATTTAGAGTTATATTTAAATTCAACTTCAAAATAAAATGACTCCACTATAAATCCGCCATAAATGGAGAAAAACCTTTGCGTATTGTTATTCTTTGATTCTGTTCATAGAATTTACCATCGTATTGGAAACAATTTGGAGACATACATAAAGTTGTCAACCGTAATTATTCATTTGTTATTTATATTTCATTTGTTACATACATTTTCATATATATGTACATAAGTATGTTTATGTACCACCAATTTCCCAAACATTTCAAACTCTAAAATCGGTAAATATTGTATATCAGGGCAACGAAAAGGAAAATATATTGACGTACTCATCGTCAGCACATTTAAGCATATGTATATCAGAAATTTCAAATACAAAATAAAAAACTTTTAGAAGAAACCTTGTTACCGACGTAACAGGCGATGTAAGCATCTAAAATTATTGAAAATTAAATCCTCTTAGTAATGTCAATTGTATATAAAATCTGTTTTAAAATATTGTTAGATAAATTTAACTACATTTTTCATAATTTTCAGTCAATTAAGTGTAGTGACTTGTAAGGCCCCGTAGTGCTTAATAAGATAATAAATAAACGCCCGTATCCTTACCTAATAAACGATTCTTCCGCTTGACCTCCAGGGTGCTAACTAGGTCAAGAAATAGTTTCGGAGAGTGGAGGGCTTCCCTGTCAATAAATTTTAAAAGGACGCCACAATATTGTTACCCAAAAATCCCTTAAGCCAATATTGAAGAAAAGATGGATAAAAAAAATACGTTTGTTATTCAGTTAACTATGACCAAAAAGGAAAAGGGGCTGCTTTTGTAGTAAGAAAAAAAGTTAGCCCTATACAAGTTTATTGTATCTGTTGGTTCACATTTGTGGTACAAAAGAAAAATTCAATTGTATCTATGCCACTTCCACTTTGGACACTTCCCAACAACAACAAAAGAACACAAAAATAATAGCAATAAATAGTTACTTTAAATAATTGACGTTATGACCAAAAAAGATTGACTGTGGTTTATAAAAAAGCAAAAGATTAAGTGAAGTTAAAAAGCTTGTAATTAGCTGAAGGTAAACGAATTAACTGTTAACGAGCAAAAGTAAATAACTATGGCTAACCGTTCAACGAGTCCATAATAAATTTTGAGCAGACAAATAAGTAAGGACAATATCTCTCTGATAAATTCTGAACTATATATTAACAAAGCCCTTAATTAACAAAATTGAAGCTAGTAATTAATGAAGGTATATTTTAATAACACAGCATGTCTAACGAGCCAATAATAGGCTAATAATTCTATGAATAAAATTAATAAATAATTTTATATATTTAAATCGCTTCTGTTAACTTCCATGCTCTTAAATTTTTACTGCGGCTTAGATAACACAACACAGGATCTAAACGCCCTTAAATGATCCCGTAACTTGTCTGAACGATAGCAAACAAACTGAATAGTTGATTCCACAGTCTTATAAATCAAATAACATTAACAATAAACTCATATGAAATAATAATGAGTACGAACGTCTTTGATCCCAGGTTTTACTATATTAATATCCTCGAGGAGTCGGATCACAGTGATATACCCTTAAGCATATAGATCAAGCTATCTTCTTAATCGAATGGGCATGCGACAAATAATAAATTACCAAAGATAGTGGTAGGTGGGAAAAAACCCTGAAGTTAATGCAGAAAAAACAAAGAGATGAATTAGGCCACTATTTAATACAAAGTTTTTAGATTCATACCTCTAGTTGATTTTGAGGGTTAATTAACAGGATTAAGATTGTCCCTTCAGTAAAATGCCAATATTAATCCAACCTGAATTTTTCGACCTCATGTCGAATTTTTTATCGATTTGACTATTCCTATTAAGTTGATAAATTAAAGAATTAACTCACAGTATTCCAGCATATCGTTGCAAGAATTGTAATTAACCATTTCAATAAAATAAACATGATTAATAATCCAAAGTTAAACTTGTAATGGCGTAAAGGAAGACACTTGTTCACTCACACAATGTAATCGATTAAAAGAGGCCGACAGCAGCAACCATCTTACTTTTATGACATTCAAGAAGTGACGTATTCAGAAAAAAATGAGCGCTTATTAATATTGCCAAATAATTACAAAACCACCGGTAAAAACTTCTAATAAATATAAGGATGATAATCATACGATTTGATTCATTAAATTCTATCTATTAAAACAAAATTAAAATATCAACGAAATCTATATCGACGGTAACGATTCTTCGGCTGACAGATACGAGAGGGCGCTAAGAGTAACAAAGAACAATAAAAATGTATCTATTCAAACACATTAAGTAGAGATTAAAATTATGTTCGTGACAAACTTCAATCTTTTTTATCGCAAAATGCAAGTTATCCATATTGCCAATGGACACAGGATCAGTTATTCCGTTAGGCAATTGAATTAACCAATCGGCAATTACTGTAGCTAGTCTCTCGTTTAGGCGCAGCGTCACTTGCCACTTGGTGAAAGAGCCAAGCGGTCGCATTCTCGAACCAAGAAAAAAGACGCTTAAATTATGTTAATTTTTATGACAGATGAAATTTGGTTAATTTCTGATATTTTATTTGAAAATTACAGTAATGTGAATAGTGTCTGTGTAGAAAATTCTAAAATGCATAAATTCGCCATTCGTGCTACAATTCAATATTTGTTTATGTTTAAAGGATTGAATACATTTGCAATTTTGGCACTTTACAGGTGATGATACCTGGTTTCGCCAACAAGTTCCTGAATTTAAACCACAATTTTAACAGTGAACACATTATCGTAGCCTTTCCCCCATGCAAAACCGAGACATTTCCATTGGCGTAATAGTTATGAATTTTATGGTAAGAATGTGATATTTTCATAGACTATTTTATAAAGGGACAAATTGAAGAAAGCCATTTTTGAAAAACTATCTAGAATGACCCATAAAAAATTCTCTTTCATTACGACAATGCGATTTCTTACTTCAGTTATGTTGTTAGCGAAAAACTGGATAGGATGAAGAACAGCAAAAGAATGAATGTTCAAATTTATCAACGTAGTTCCAGTTCCCGTTAACGAGTCATCGATAAATTCCAACACAACATGAACTATCTACATGTAAATAGTTTGATTAGTTCTGTAAAGAAAATATTTACAAAAGCAGCTTTTGAAAATATTTTCTTTACAGACTAATCGAACTATTTACGTCTAGATTATGAATATGATATTCTGTCCATTTCTCTAATCTTTCTTTGAAAACAAACATATTCTTTTGTTCGAGTTCGCCATAGGAATTAATATAATAAAATAATTTCTGTCGTTTACGGAGAAAACCTGATTTGATAGAATACAAGACGGAAATGGTTTTCTCGTTATATTTACATATTTTTTTCTTTACATGTTTAAACCATTAATGACCTGCTAAAATATTTTAATGAATGATTTAGAAGTAGAACTCTTGAATTGTGTAAAGGAAATGTTGGTGTTAAATACATATATACTAAACTACACAAATTAGACGAAATTCTTTATCGACTGAGCTCAAAATAAAGGACTTATAAACAGATTTGTTTTATTTTAAAATTTCCTTGTATTATTTTTATGTAAATAATAATGTGGCGACGTGATAAAAGATTTGTAATATCTTATCAAAATAATATATTCAACTTACTGAATACACGATCAAAATTTAGAAACTGGTAATTTAATGTTTTGTTGCAAAGTCGATAAAATACTTTAAATCAGTAACAAGGTCTTTGTTATGGTATGCTTAATCCTTGAAAAATAAACATATTAATAAGTATCAGTTTCTTACGTTCCATTTAGTGTAATCTGCTTAAAAATAAAAGTGATCCCTGAGACATATCAATGATATAAAATACGTGAATGGATAAAGTCCGTAAGCTAATTATAACAATACATTGAACATGCATAGTTACAGACATAGTAAGTATGCTTTAGAATTAAAGAATTATCGTGAATGTTATTTAAAGAGTTGGTAGTTTCATTATTCATTAACAAAATTTACTATTATCGTAGCGTATTAAAAACTAATATATTCACAAATATGTGTTCGAAATCTGTCATTAAATTAGATTGTGTTTATGAAAAAGTCTTACTTTATCCTTAATTAAATTACTAAACAGGAATGATTTGACGGGAAGTTACGGCATTCGTTTTTCATTACTTTTAAAAAATTTCACTTTAAACACACTTGGACCAAATACAACTATGCCATTTTTAATATGATTTTTCTCAAAAACGTCAAAATAATATTCCGATACAAAAGTAAGTTCTTTTCGGCGCTGAAAAATTTTGCGAATAAGTACAAGTCACTTTGGACTAAACCTGGTGAGTAGATTGATGAAACAATCCGAAATCTTAATTAGTCTAATTTTTCGCAGCAGAAACTGCAAAACTAATTAAGAAAAATCGACACTTTAAAGTGTCCGACATTGTTGTTGTGATGTTCGCAAATCTACATAAAGGGAGATTGTTAAAAAGATAACAGTTATTTGCGAAGAATTGTTAGACAGACCATAATCGAACAGTATAAAAATATCAGATAACTCTGCAAAAAAATGCATTTAGTTCGAAAACGAAAGAAACACGTTAAAGTAGACTAAAGTATGTGACATTTCATTTCCACATTTGATTGAAAGTAACTGCATATTTTTACGTTACGTTTCGTAAATCTTCAGTGAAGAATCACAAATCAAATTGAAATAGTCACGGAAAATACAGACTTTGTAAAGGCAAGAACATCAAAATGATTTAGGGAATAATGCATAGCAAATGCTATTTCACATTATTCTTCCGTTAGAATATAGATATGGGTCGCAAAATGATAACTATACAAAAATAAAATATTAGTATTGACGCAAACAGTACCCCTTTATTATTAGTTCCATTTTTTAGATCATGAAATATATATTTGAGTCGCGGTACCAGTACAAACAAACTTATTAGATCACTGTGTAAAGAGGTTGAGAAACGATCTATCACAAAAGTGTTCATTCACTTAGCAATGAAAATGTTACTATTTACAACGACAATAGAATTTGCTAAATATTCTAACATCGAATGCCACAAAAATATTCGTACACTACTACATTTTATAAAATATATTTCTATTGTAAGGCGCAAATTTTGAACTGATTCAGTAAATCTATTTCATAGTATGACGTACATATACATACACTCCGCGCAACATGAATAGGACCACCTGACTTGTTGCAAGCTTTCGGTGGTTTGAAAAACAATTCATTTACTAAAAATACAATGCAAGTTTGTAATGGTATGATATGGCAAACAATACGCATTATTGCGCAATAGTGCCTAACGTTATGCATTGGGTGACGTAAGTACCACATACATATAAAATGCACCGCGCCGGTTGGATACGACCAGTATTTAATAGTAGGCTACCGGATGAGTGTCGAGTTACAACGTGTATCCGGATAAACAAACATCTGTAATTAAGGGTATTGTGCAACGATGGGACGACAGAATAAGTATGGAAGAAATTGGAAAAATTAAAGCGTTCCATCAAGAAGGGTATTCCTCAAGGGCTACTGCAAAGAAAATAAGTCGATCACACCAGGTTGTGAACAATTTTATTAGGGATCCCGAGAATTATGGAAAACGTTTTAAAGGGCGAACAACATCCGTTACAACTAAGAGAGAACGTCGAGCCATATTACGCGAAGCATCGAATTCGGCATTAACGGCAAGACAAATCGCGAATAACGTTGGAACGAATGCATCGGTAAGAACTGTACAGAAGTTACTGAAGACCTGTCCGCATTTAAAACGTTTGAAAATTAAACGACGGCCTCCTTTAAGGGAATTTCAGCGCACTGCACGTCTTCAGTTTGATCAAGCAAAAATGGGGTGGACAAGAGAATGGCAAACTGTTATTTTCAGTGACGAGAAGAAGTTTAATTTAGATGGCCCGGATGGGTTTTCTTATTATTTCCACGATTTACGTAAAGATGAAGTGATTCAGTCACGAAGGCGAGCCGATGTTGGTTCAGTCATGGTATGGGGAGCTGTTTCCTATAACGGACCTGTTGATTTAGTAATAGTGAAGGGCGGACAGAATTCGGAAAAGTACGTCCAGCTGCTGCAACAGGTGAAAGACAAATTTTCCAACGTTATGGCAGGTGGGCCATTTATTTTCCAATAGGATAATGCCAGTATTCACACCGCGCGCATTGTTCGACGCTGGTTTCAAGAACAAATGGAGGTTCTCGATTGGCCATCGCTCTCCCCCGACCTGAACATCATAGAAAATGTTTGGGGATGGTTGTCGCGTATATTGTACTCCAATGCTACCCAATTCAGTTGCGCTGACGAACTAGAGCAGGCGCTGAAACGAAGTTGGGCGGAACTTCCCGTTGACTACTTGAGAACCCTGTATAATTCCATTCCATCCGGACTATTTGAGGTTATAAGAAATAATGGCAAAAGTACTCATTATTGAACAATAAAGTATTTTGTTATTGCAAACGAATCTTTTATTTTGTAGATTGGTCGTATTCAAGTGGCGTTCAATTACTCTACTTATTGTCATTAGTAACGTACATTTGCACTGACTTTTACAAAAATTATATTTGGTACCTACATACATCTTTTTATCAACCCTCTTATTTTCGAAAATAACAATTCCAGCGCGCTACCATGTTTATACCAACTACAAATGTCATATATGCAGTTGGTCCTATTCATGTTGCGCGGAGTGTATGTGAAAAATAAGCATTTGATGCTTTTACAAAGGTGAGTTGTAAAAAGAAATTCATGTGTGGTGATATGTGCAAATTAAGAACACTACACAAAGAAAAAAAAACGTTTAAGCCAAATAGCCAAATTCATCGAAAAAACATGTTCTGCAGTGTAGATTTTAAAAAATATTCAAAATATCCTGAACTGTTGAAATTGAATCGAGAAAGATTCTAAGTGAGCAGAGAACTCTTATAAGTGCAATGAATTAAAATTAATGCATAATTTGCACTGAGAAAAACTGGTTAAAATGAAAGAGTGTCACTAAAACACCTTTTACTTTACTTTTACTTTACTAGCATCATTAATAATTATCTATGTAAAGTATAAGGCATGTAGATAAATATTAACACCGCTAATGAAGGTTTTTACGGGGTACTCTTCCATTATACCCATTTCTTCAAATTCTCTTTATAAAGGGTTTTCCAATAAGGACTTGACAACTGTTTTTCAAAATAAAATGCAGACCATTTGAGATATTTCAAAAACTGTATTATCGGGTTGAAGTACAATCAAAACATTAATGAATGGAACTCGACTTCGTTCATATGGCCACCGCAGGCACGTTTGCAGCGGTCGATTCGTTTGGCCCAATTTTCGATGACTCGACCACACAATTCGGCCGAAACGGCTGCTATTTCGCGTTCAATGTTGGCTCTGAGCTCTTCCAACGTTGTCGGCTTGTTGGACATAGACCAATGACTTGACGTAGCCCCAAAGAAAAAAGTCTAGAGGCGTTAAATCGCACGAACGAGGCGGCCAATCGACTGGTCCATTTCTTGAGATAACACGCTCATCAAACTTACTCTTCAATAAATCGATTGTAACGTGTGCTGTGTGGCTTGTGGCACCGTCCTGCTAAAACCACATGTTGTCCAAGTCCATATCTTCCAATTCGGCCCAAAAATAATCGGTAATCATGGCGCGATAACGATTACCATTCACAGTAACGTGACGATCATTATCGTCGACGAAAAAATATGGCCCTAGGACGCCGCCGGCATGCAAACCGCACCAAACAGTTATTTTTTGTGGATGAAGTGGTGTTTCATGAAGCACATGTGGATTTTCACCCGACCAATAACGCATATTTTGCTTATTGACGAACTCATTGAGCCAAAAATGAGCTTCGTCACTGAAAATGATTTTGCGATGAAATTGATCATCTTGGCGCATCTTTTCCAGAGTCCAATCGGAGAACGTACGTCGCTTCAAATGGTCCATCGGCTTCAATTCTTGAGTCAGCTTGATCTGAATATGTAGACTCAAATTTTTGCACTAAACTTGTTACTGCCTGTCTACTAGGGCGAGAATTACGACCGAAAATCGGAGCTAACGCTCTTAAAGTAGCGGTCACCGACTCCGAATTTCTGTAGTAAATTTTTATAATTTGCAGACGTTGTTCGTTCGTGTACTTTACCATGATGAAAATCTTAAGTTTACTGAATAAATTGACGGTGACAACTCGATGATTAGTGAAAGGGTGCGTTCACAAATTGAATTAAAAGTTGTCAAGTCCCTATTGGAAAACACTTTATTTTCATAATGTACTTTCTTTCCAGTACCAAATTGCATATGTATGGACATAATTTTAATTAATTATAGTTTTCTGATCGCACTCATTCAAAATCTTTGGACTTCTATTTTTCGGTTCAATTTCAACAGTTCAGAATATTTTGAATATCTTTTTTCAATCTGCACTGTAGAACAGGCTTTTTCGATCAATTTGCCTGTTTAGTCTAAGAATTTGTTTTCTTTGAGTAGTATTATTAACTTGCGCATATTACCAGACATTTGCTTACTTTTGTCATCAAATACGTAGTAACGAATTCGTTCTATATAAATTTATGGCTTACAACTGGGAAATATCGTATAAAAATGAAGTGTACGAAAACGTTTCTTATTCGATGTCAGAATATTTACCAAATTCTTCTGCACTTGTAAATAATAATAATAGTTTTCATAATGTTTCTAATGTTGTAAAATGTAAGTATATATGCTTACCCTAGCCGAATGTTTACATTTGATGATATTCAATATTCACAAGGTGTACGAACACTTTTTGATTAAATTGGTATTCCAGGTTTAGGGAACGTCATTGCGAAATTTCTATAAGAATGGCATAGGGAATCGACAAATTTCGTACAAAATAAACGGAAGAGTATATACGTATCATTAAAAAATTTGAAACAGTTTTTAGAGACCATAGAAGTCACAGGTAGCTTATACAATCCTGCTGGAATGTTAAATGCAGGTGAGTGATTTCCGGCTGTGATCCAAGTCTGGAAAAATACTAGGATTAAGAAGCTAAAAAGCATTAATGAGATTGCACAGAGCAGCCAAAAAGAATATTTGTCGGTGCTTCTAACTTTTACAACGTATGTTCTTTTATTGTTTTCCTTAGATAAGATCTCCTTGCACTATTGTTGAACATATACTACCTATCTGGATATTGGGAAAATCATAGATTTTTTCGAGTTTGTTGCTAACGAACTAATTATTGGCTCAAAGAAGAAGAAAGAAAAGGTATTTTAGTAGATCGTCATCCGTCTCATATGTCAATAGAAAAGTAATAGGTGCGCAACTAAGTCTCGCTGTTTTTTTTTATGAAAATGCAACTTTATTGTGAAAAAATGTTTACAAATGAATCATTCAAAATATTGTCCATCGCTAGCGACAACTTTTTCCCATCTTTTTCCCGTTTTTCTGACAGAGCTTGAATACTGTCACGGTAGAAGTGTCTTTTGAGGCTATCAAGCCATTTTGAGATGTCTTCATATGAGCGGAACTGCTGATTAGCCAGACCATATGCCATCGAACGGAACAAGTAATAATCGGACGGCGCAATATCTGAGGAATATGGCGGGTGGGGGTAGGACCTCCCATTTGAGTGTTTCTAAGTAGGTTTTAACGGGTTTGGCAACGTGAGGCCGATCATTGTCATGCTGTAGAATCACTTTTTCGTGCCTCTGCTCGTATTGTAGTCGCTTTTCGCGCAGTGCTCGACTCAGTCGCATCAATTGAGTTCGATACCGTTCCCCAGTGATGGTTTTGTTCGGCTTAAACAGCTCATAATAAATAACACCGCCCTGGTCCCACCAAATACACAGTAAAACCTTCGCAGCGTGAATATTCGGCCGAACCGACGACGTAGAAGCATGACCGGGCAGTCCCCATGATTTTGTTCTCTTTGGGTTGCTGTAATGATTCCATTCTTCATCACCCGTAACAATGCGATGAAGAAAACTCTCCCTTTTTTGCCGCTGGAGCAGTTGTTCACAGGCGAAAAAAGCAAGCTCCTTTTGCGTTTGGCACGGATCATCATCGAGCAATGCCTCCAATTCAGCGTCTTCGAAGGTTTTTGGTCTTCCTTCACGCGAACGGTTGTCAACATCGAAATCACCGTCTTTGAAGCCACGGAACCAATCACGGCACGTCGTTTTACTTAGAGCACCATCTCCGTATACTTTTTGGAGTTCTCGATGCGCTTCAGCCGCCATTTTCTTCGAATGAAAGAAGAAAAACAACACTTCCCGCAAATGACGATTATTTGGCACAAAATCAGACATTTTCACACAACCAAAAGTATATGACGCAAAAATAAAATCACTAATGTGTCAAAGCGGTTTGTTTACCATGTGGCTAAGCTTGGTTCATGACGTTTTGGTTATGTCACAATCGACCAGCACTTACTACTGGAGCCATCTCTTGAAAATCAGCGAGAAATTAGTTGCGCACCTAATAATTTCTATTGTAATCTGCTGATGTTGCAGTGTTTGAATACTGGCGATCTCCTAAAAAATGACTGTATAAACATTCTAACAGTACTATAACGGGAGTAGAATTCTGCGCCATTTTTTAAAGAAACATTGACACATTCAAAAATGATACACAATATGAGACATTAATTTGAAACATGTGATCCCCATTTAATACAAAGCTGTCGAATATTTAAAAATGTGTCATTTTTTCAATACCGTCCTGTAAAAATTATAATTTCGGTATGGCCGACTACTAATTTTTATATGGCCAACTATTAATAAAAATTCATGTTTTTGTTATTGAAAAGATATAAATACTCGGTAGAATCGACTAGACTAAAGACAACTAAAATTTTCAAGCTTTAAGGTAAATATATTATAATCATTTTTCTAAACATAAAATAATTATGATTTTGTAATTAATGTAAAGTGGCAGACTGCTGCTAAAACCACCGTAAATATGAATGTCCCATGACATCCTTACCACAGCTTACATGTGTTACTGAAGTAATATCATGTTAAAAATGTCTAACGAACAAATGCCCAAAACTCTAACTAAGCTACTAGCAACTAGCTACTAGCATTTGTAATTTTAGGTAACCCTACTAGTGCAGGTATTATGTACCGTTGCAAAAAAAGTCTATGTAAATCATTTAAAAATAAATCGCTTTATTGAATTAGCTGTTTAAAATGTCCATTCAGTTGCTGTCTAGCCCTTTTTAGAATTAAAGAGGTAACTCTGTTAACAACCTCAGGGTCAGCACGAATAGTTTCAGGGGTATTCATAATTCTAGCAACAGGTTTTTCTGTTTTCAAATTGTTGAGCATAAACTAAATTTTTCTACCTTCCCCACAAAGAAATAATCTAGGGGATTTAAATCTGGTAACCTTTAGTACTATAGTAAGTCCATTTTCCGGGAAACGTAAATAACAAACGGAACAATAAAACGGTCGTCAATGATACAGCACCATTCACCAAAAATCTTAAAAATGGGATTACTTAGTAATACCTGCATTAGTAGGGTTGTGGCTCAGTGATGATAGCATTTTGGGTATATGTTCATTAGGCATTTTTAACTTGTAGTTGCTTCAGTAGCTCATCCTTAAGCTGTGGCAATTATGGCATAGGACGTGCAGTGTGTGTGTGCTAATAATTTACAGACTTACATTTTTAATTTTTAAGGAACAAAATGTTCATTTACCAAGCTTTCTTTATGATTTTTGGTAATTAATTACCTATTATACATGTAATTAGTTCTCAATTTCAAATTATACGAGGATAGTTTGACAAGTAGTGAGAATGACACATAGGTGGCGCTCTAATTGGTAAAACAAATGCACAGTAATTTAGGTTGGGTTGGGTCGGGTCGGGTTGGGTTGGGTTGGGTTGGGTCGGGTCGGGTGGGCCGGGCCGGGTCGGGTCGGGTCGGGTGGGGTGGGGTGGGATCGGGTCGGGTCGGGTCGGGTCGGGTCGGGTCGGGTCGGGTCGGGTCGGGTCGGGTCGGGTCGGGTCGGGTCGGGTCGGGTCGGGTCGGGTCGGGTCGGGTCGGGTCGGGTCGGGTCGGGTCGGGTCGGGTCGGGTCGGGTCGGGTCGGGTCGGGTCGGGGCGGGGTCGGGGTCGGGTCGGGTCGGGTCGGGTCGGGTCGGGTCGGGTCGGGTCGGGTCGGGTCGGGTCGGGTCGGGTCGGGTCGGGTCGGGTCGGGTCGGGTCGGGTCGGGTCGGGTCGGGTCGGGTCGGGTCGGGTCGGGTCGGGTCGGGTCGGGTCGGGTCGGGTCGGGTCGGGTCGGGTCGGGTCGGGTCGGGTCGGGTCGGGTTGGGTTGGGTTGGGTTGGGATTTAGTAATTTAGGTTGGCATTTATATGTTTTCATTCCACTATTTAGATAAATCGGTTGATTAGTTTATTTTTGACAGCTGATTGAAAAAGAAGCAACACGTCGTTTTGTTAAAATAGAAAAAGCAGAGTATCGTGCGGTGATTAAATACTTTGTAATTAAGGGTATTTAAACGTGGAGAACTATAATATAAAGGTTTTTCAATAAAGACATATCAATTTTGTATTTAAATAAAACAGAATAATTGAGATATTGTGCTGATATTCATTCTAGATGCAGTACACATGTTATATTTAACTATGGAATTCGATAATTCATATGACTACCGCAAGCACGTTCACTGCGATCGATTCTTTGGAGCTAATTTTCCACCACTCTTTCACACATATTGACCGGAACTAAATTTACGTAACCCCAAACAAAAAAATTCAACGGCGTTAAATCACCACTCTAGCACATATATCAGCCGGAACATTGGCATTTTCGCGTTTGATTATCCGTGACGTTGTTGGTTTGTTGGCATAAATCAACGACTTAACGTAATCACATAAAATGAAATGCAACGGTGTTCAATCGGATGAGCGAGGTGGCCACTGGACCGGACCATTTCTTAAGAATACACGGTTATCGAACTTCCCCTTCAAAAGATCAATTGTTTGACAAGCTGTGGTGCATGTAGCACCATTTTGTTTGAACACATATCACTGATGTCAAGTCCATCC
This sequence comes from Dermolepida albohirtum, assembly GCA_031893035.1. NCBI lineage: Eukaryota > Metazoa > Arthropoda > Insecta > Coleoptera > Scarabaeidae > Dermolepida > Dermolepida albohirtum. The sequence goes on from JAVIWB010002555.1 coordinate 323,615, forward strand.
AATTCTGGCTATAAATAGTCTTCCAACATGTCTTCCAATCGCATCTCCGGCATGAAATCTACACCACACGGTCACTTTTTATGATTGTAATGGAGTCTCTTCAAGCGCATTAGCCATTAATCAAAAAATGAGCTTCGTCGCTGAAGATGATTTTTCGATAAAATTCAGGATTTTGTTCACGTGCGTGTATTACAGTACGGATCCTGCGTGGCATGCTGGATACAAGATTGTAGTATAGTTGTGGTGGAATTTTCTCCCATTCTTCAAAAATTTTATTTTTTAATTTTATTTTGGCTCCACATTTGTATCTGGACACCCTTTCCTTCAATACTTTCCATAAATGTTCAATAGGTGACAGGTCTGGAGATTGTGCCGGCCAGTCTAATACGCGCACTTCATTTTCAGCGATCTAACGCATCACTTCGCGTGATTTGTGGAAGGGTGCGTTGTCCTGTTGAAAGTAGTATTCTGGATCGTCTCCATCAAATAATTTTAATGCAGACGGTTCTAGAACTTCCTCCAACATGCTGAGGTATCGCTGACTATTCATGGTGCCGTCGCACACAAACACCTCTCCAACACCTGAGGCGAACATGGATCCCCATATCATACACTGCCTCAACCAAATTTTGTCGTTGGTACAGGGCAATCAGGATGATAGGCTTCCATTTTCTTGCATCGTACGTACTTTGCGTCAGATTGGCTTGAAAAGTTGTATTTAAAAACGCCAAAGTTACTTAACCTGTTTCAGTTAATTTCTGTTGCATTAAAGTACGTCGACTTTAATATCAATATCGCCAATACGAACAACATTATTCATAACATACCTGTATGTTGGATTCGTCACACTACATCACCTTGGCCCAATCATCCACTGTCCAGTGCTCGTATCTTTTTCCCATACTAAACGCTTCCTTTTGTGCTCCTGAGAGCGGTACGGTTTGTGTCGGAGCTTACAGCCGCTCGGGCTTAATTCTGTAAGACGTCTCCTGGCGGGAAAAGCAGAAACAGTGACATAACACCCCTGTAACATGTTATCTGCAAGCTGTTGCGAGTTCTCTTACGATTTCGCAGGCACACTCTATCTAACGCTCGATCATCCCTTGCCGTTGTCTTGCGTTTTCGACCGCTGTTCGGTCTACTCTTGTATGAGCCAGTTTCCCTACGACGATCGACCATAGTTCGGATGGCACACCTCGAATATTTCATTTGTTTAGCGATTGGCGAGAGACATTCTTTGCGTTGTAAGCAGAATTATCTGACCACGTTCCGGTTCTATTAATTCGCGCGTCTTAAGTTTTATTTGATATTCTACGTCAGAATAATGGGAAAAAATCACACACAAAATGTTCCTTTTTTGTAGTATACTCTACAAGCGCATCCTAGTGCAGCCACTTGTGTGGTATATAAATATAGAAGCAGGCCATTTTATAATTACACCGCTATTCTCCGGCAATGACTAATATTGAATCATAAAAATATTGTTATTCTGGTATTATCTACATTTACTAACTCCCCACTTCTCAGAAATACATCGGTTACAATACCATCAAGAGTGTCTAATACATATGGCCACGATAGTATTTCAAAAAGCGAGAGACAAATTCCGAAACAGACCCAAATGACGGTAATTTTCATTTGTCGAGAGCAAGGCAAAATCATATTGTCATATACTAATAATGACGTACCATTTGAACTTTTTTAAACAAATAAATAAAATTACATGTGTTTTCTAAATAAATATCTAGGCACATAAAAACAAGAATTTTGTGTGGATTATGTAACAATACTACTGATTTATTTACTTTTCTATTCAAATTTTCACTTATTTTATAGGATGTAATTTGGACTTGGGGTCTGATCAGAAATTTGTCTCTCTATATTTAAAAGAAAACTAATAAAATATTTTATGTATATTGTTATCTTCAACTACAATATAATTAATAATATAATTTAAATATAGGCTATACAATTATTATAAAAAAAAGTATAATAATACAAATGCTGTTCTTTTATTTATTACCCACTTGTACGTCAAACAAAAAGGAGTTCATTATTCATGACTCTATATTCTATATAACATTAAGTTTTTATTCTTCTTATAGGTATAAGAATAAAATGCAATATTTAATCCAGCTAGATTTATTTTTATATTTATAATAAGAGGAATAAAAACTGAATAAATTCTTATACCGAAAATTCAAAATATTAGTTGAGGTAGGTCACGTCTATTTTAGTTCTCCCGGGAATTGTAGAAGGAGCTAAGGACAGACTATTATTTACCATGAAGTTATACTATGTTCTTAGGAATTTGTCCATGCTATAAACTGAAGTGACAGCAGTTCAATCAGTCAATCGTTTTGTCATATCATCAAATTACTACCTACAAAATGATTATAAAGCATAATAACGCTTGACTTTTTATATTATTTATGGCCTTCATTAAATTATTATATAAAATATATTCCATTTTAGAAATTATCTAAAATAACAGGATATAAAAAAGTGATAATATAGATAAGAGACAAATGTTCTGGATCACATAAAACTATAAAAATAATACATAATACCCATAATAAAAAAATATGTAATGAAAGCGAAGAAGGAAACGACACTTTAAATGATCGACACAAATTCGCAAATCTAAGTTTATCGGATAAAAATAAAAACATCGAGAGACAAAGTACATAGAAGTAAAGCTACATACAAAATACGGAATGTACAAATTTACGTAAATTAATGTGTAGCTAATTACAAGATTAATGAACGCAATCTATAATACATATCCTTACACAACAGCTTATACATCTGTACGTACACAAAAGTATTTCTTTGGGGAGATATATTTTTCTATGCAATATATTGCATGTAAAAAATAAGTACGCCACTTACCAAAGTAGGAGTACAAGTTTAATATTTTAATTATAAACTATGAAATTTTGAAGAATAAGTAACTATGTTATTAAACACTGTATGCAAGTAATTACCGATGCACTTGACTAAAACTATTGCACTCATGTGCTGTACATCGTACACCACATGAAACCAAATTAAAAAAATATTTCCCTAAAAACAATATATCGGGTGTATGTTAATGTCCGAGACCCACGTGACCAGCGATATAGGTATTTACTTGTACCACTATTGGCGCTACTGAAAAACAATTAGTTACTGTATATTCTTTTGACAGGTCGAAGTTACGAATTGTTACGAATTTCTAAGTTACCATTACCTTTTTATTATTACTTTATCTGTTTTTTATTGGGTAAGTTAAACGCTATTAATTGAGATTTTTGTGGTTACGTTGCTTTTTCACATTTTAGAGTTATTAAGATATTTACAATGCCTTTTACACAGGAACAAGATGCCTTTATTGTAATGGCACATTTTCGCAGTGGAACGCGCAATGCAGACGGAATATGGACGTATAGTTTACAATCATGCATAGATCAATTTATGGAAGCATATCCAGAAGTTGACATTAATTATGATGTTTTTAAAAATCATAAATGCATACTTGTAAACCGATTCCAGAATAAACATTGCATTTGCAGAGGAAAATCAACAGGTAGACCCACAGTTTTGACTCAACCAGTTGTTGATGATATTCGCAATCGAATGGATGTAAGCCCTAATAAATCACTACGGAAACTATCGGCACAAACAGGTAATAAATTATATCAGCCCGTGAATTTATTGTAGTGACATTTATCAAAACTTTTCAGGGTTCAGTATTGCAACATGTTCAAAAGCATTAAAAAAAGAACTGCACATGCACCCATATAAAGTAACTGTTGTCCAACAACTTTTACCTGCTGATTTCGAAAAACGCATTAATTACTGCCAATGGTTCAATGAACATTTAAATAACAATGATTTGTTAGACTTAACCTTCTTTACGGATGAAGCTTATTTCCATCTATCAGGTTATGTAAATAGCCAAAATTATAGAACCTGGGCTACTGAAAAACCTGAAGCATTTGTTGAAACTAGTTTACATCCAATCAAAATTGGAGTTTGGATAGCAATATCACGACGTCGTATTATTGGACCTATATTTTTTAATGAAACCATAACTGCTGCAAGATACCGACAAAATATTTTGGAAGAATTTATTGAATCCTTGCATGACGATGAAATAACTTTAGGATATTTCCAGCAAGATAGTGCTACAGCCCATACTGCACGAGCTACTCTTGAGTATCTGCAGCAGTTTTATGGAGATCGTATCATAAGCCATGGATTGTGGGCTCCTCGATCCCCAGACTTAACACCGCCTGACTTTTATTTATTTGGACGGATGAAGAACAACATATTCAAAAATCGCATACATGATTTGGATCACTTACGAGATGCAATTCGATATGAAATCGAAAGCATAACTCCTGCAGAACTTGAAAACGTTTTCGAAAATATGAAACGTAGAGTTAATTTATGTTTGGAAAATAATGGGGGCCATTTTCAACATTTATTGTAAAATAAAAAGTTATTGTGAAATAAAGAGTTATACATTATTTTAATCTGTATTTATTGTAGTAAACAGTTTTTGAAACATTATAACAACAATATGTACGAAATTACATTACTTGTCAAAGTGACAATTTAAGGTTAAGTTAGCGGAATCGTAGATATAAACTATGGTGTCCAACTGTAGAAAAATACATGAGGTCACGTGGGTCTCGGACATTAACATACACATAGTATATGAGGGGGACGTACAACACACTACCAACCTCCCACCAGAAAATTACAAAAATAAAAAGTACAAATATTTATTTACGTTAATAGTTCATTAAGAAGAGAAAGAAGAATATTTATGAATGGTTTATTTAAGTACATTTAATTAATATGCGGTTGTCCTATTTAATACCTGGCTTAACTGCTATATTTTCGTATGTACACAACACATATTTTTCTACAATTATGCTGGCAATACTGATATAAATACTTTTTAAATTATTATTCCGAGGCGACATCTAGTGTAGGATTGTAAAAAAACGTATTAAAAAAACTGCCATCAAACGAATTAAGTTACAAACTCTCTTTTCTCTTGGAGGTTTGTAGATAGCACTCCAGCAATCTTTTTGAACTTTTTTTTGTATAATCTTCATTAAAAACTTATCTTTAATATTAATATTACCTTACAATAATGTACACATTTGAAAATGATTTTTATTTTATAATATTGCTTGTTTTAATTTTGTATATATAACATTAAAATAAATGTTTGTGTTATAAGATGTATTTTCAAGATTCCTTTTTGGAATTTTCTTTTAAGAAATTATTAAGAGTAAACGAAATTACATAATACGATTCTTAATAACAAACCGAAAGTAAATGCTCTCTGTATCTCAGAATAAATAAAACGCTTAGAATGATCTACACCTATAAATTAAAAGACGACTCCGTTAAAATATGTTATTTTCATAAACTAATTTAATACCACGAATTTCGGGTTGACGCAATATGTTATTCTTTAAAAAAAACGCGTAGGATTCGCACATGTATTATTCTATAAACGTACAATTTCAGGAATTAAAAATATCGTAAAATATGGAATATGCGATTTTCATTTTATTGAATTACTAGAGCTGCCCTCTTTCTGTTCAGCTTAGTTTTTTTGAGAAAATGCATTTGTAATTTTTCCAAGAATTCCCTTCTCCAAGTTAATGTATTTTTGCATTTTTGAAGACCAATTAACAAAACATTTTCAAAAATCTTTCTGCGTTAGTTCGTTTACTTCATTTTTAAATGCGTCAACCGCTTTACAATGGATGAAAAACCTAAACTCCGTAACATTCTTTATACGTTTAAGCAAAAAGAAATTAGATGCTAGGTCTGGACTGTACGGCGAATAATACATTATTTCACAACATAGAGCATTCAAATACTAAATCGTTAAAGCAAAAAATGTGAGTCCAAGCTTTATAAAACTTGAGGTAAACCAACTGTAGTGTACCACTCCGTATGATGGTTGCTTAACACTACAGTAGATACAATGTGGCGACCATCTTATTTTTGCTTTTCTCTGAAATTATTGCCAGAGCCGACTCATTTTCAAAAATTCAAACAGTCCATCCAAGTTTCATCTTTTCATATTCACTTGTAATGCTATACACTAAATGAGATAGTATCGCTCCGGCAATGTTCATTCGCGAAGCGATCTAGTTTAGATCCGCAACATCTCACACGATCTTCCTTTTAAAATGGAATCAAATTACGGGGAATCCAACAAGAATAACGTTTATGTATCTTCAAACGTGTTAATTATCTTAACTTCGAGCTTTATGTTGTTCGAGTACTCTTTATTATACTTTAAGCCACTTGTAAAAAACCGCAGCTGAATGATAGTGTTCTTTGTTCAATTCCACGATTTATTGAGCAAATGATTATTTTAAACCTTTGTATTTTAAAAATACTCCAACAACATTTAAATACTCTTGCTTGGCAAGGGCTGAATGTTAATGTTAACAAATTTATTTCTATCATTGTCTTTCATTTGCAGTTTAGATAAGTCTCTGCTCTCTCCAGAGGCTCTCTTTGTAAATGACTGATTAAACAATATTGGACTTACTCATGTTTGGTGACACCTACTTGAAATTTGCTATTTCCATTTTTGCATGAAGGTACTCAACCTTAACTTGCTGTATTGGCCAAAGTTAATAGGAATATAGATTCGAGTAGAAATAGCATAGAACTTACAATTAAAACATGGCACCTTTTCTACTCTTAAGAGTGAGAGGGCACCAAAATTCTCATGAACAAGGTTGATTTCCTCAAGCTTAGCACTTTAACCTGCTAAGCAAACTTAAATAAAACTTACTCATCCTATCACATGTCTTGAGATAAAAAGAAATAAACACTCCATTAGCACTCATTATATTATAATTAGAAATGAATATTATAAAACTACTTTTTAACTATTTGTATTACATCCTCATCATGCATTATATGATTTGCTCCGACCCTTTGTGGTGAATACTTTGTACTAGTACCCCACACTAAAGCATATTTGAAAGCTTGTGCAAGAGATCTGTGGATAGCATGGCATACATGTTCAACAGTTACTCCTTTTCTTAAAATTAGACCATCATCAAAATCTGGAGGTTGACCTGGTTTCTTCGTGTATACTCTAATTAATCTTAAAAGTTCCCATAAGATTTCTAAGAGATAATCTAAATTTAACTTCATATTACAACTAAAAATTAAATAATTTAAGTTTGTTTGTAACTAAAATCATATCAATCTTACCTTACTACAACACTATAAGGTTGTCTTGCAATTCTATCAACTTCTTCAATAGATATTTGATCGATTTTGTTGTACACATACAAACAAGGTAAATATACTCTATTAGCACATATAACATCAATTAATTCATCAGCAGTACAATCTTCTCTAAATAACACCTCTGCATTAAATATTTTGTATTCATGTAATATCATTTGGACCATTTTTTCATCAATCTTTGTTAGAGTACATGTAGAATTAAATGAGAGGCCTCCACCTTTTTTAACCTAGACAAATAAATAATAATGTATTTAAAATTTAACATATTCAGAATTACCTTAAAATAAATGTTTGGTTTGTTTTTATTTAAACGAATTCCCACACTTTCCAATTCCTTTTCTAAAAGCTGTCGCTGAACGTCTTGTTTTGTTGCATCTAACATCATCAAAACTAAATCAGCTGTTCTTGCCACAGCAATTACTTGCCTACCTAAAATTATATTTTAGTAAGCAACTTAAATAATTTTAAATCTAACCTTACCTCTTCCTTTTCCTTGAGCAGCACCTTCAATAATACCAGGTAAATCCAATAGTTGTATATTTGCACCATTATATTCTATAACACCTGGTATACAAGTTAATGTTGTAAATTCATAAGAGGCAGCTTCACTTTCAGTTTTAGTTAGTGTAGATAGTAGAGTAGACTAAAATATGATTATTATAAACTCAACACAGGCATATATTTTTAAAAAGTTTAAAAAAATTACCTTTCCTACAGAAGGAAACCCTATTAAAGCAACTCGAGCGTCCCCACTTTTTAAAACATCAAAACCTTCACCTTTTTCGGATTTTTTTGAAGGTTCTAATAATTGTGAACGATATTTGGCTAATTTAGCTTTTAAAAGTCCTAAATGATACTCAGTAGCTAGAATAAAAGAATGTATCATAAGAGGATTGTTAAAATATATTTTTATTGTGTTCGTACCTTTGTTTTTCTGAGTTCTTGATATTTCCTTTTCGATTTCCGATATCTTTTCAAGAATACCCATTTTAAAACACTCACTTCTTCATAGCTAAAGTAACCAAAGTATTACCAAAAAACGTGACAGCTGGTGTATGACAATCTGTATATAAGAACGCGTTCAAAAACTATTTCCACTGTATACAGCAACCAGTAATTTTACTAACGCTGCTAGTATGTTCATTTTAACAAATCTGCGTGTAGATTCGTGTCCAATAGCGTACTTGTTTGTTTTTTTTGTTCATGTTTGTTCTTAATATTTAATTTGGTTAATTTTCTGTTTAAAAAGTGCTCCTTTTATTGTATATTTATTTTTATTTGATTTGTAATTTCCGTCTTAGTTTCGATTTATCAATTTTTATAATATAGCTATGCGTAGGTTATGCAGTAATGACATAAGTAGTTGTTGAGACTATTAAAACTACACCTTCAAAAATGTTTGGTGAACTTTATCATTATGGTGGATCTATGTATAACAATAACTAGGGATATTTTCGAATAAGTTTTTTTAGATTTCCGAAGCATGTTACAAGGTATATGCGCTTATATTTACTGCTTTGTTTTCAAAACAAATATACATAACCTATAATACAATTTTAAATGTGGTTCATAATAGGTGCGCGTGGATTTAGGCGTACTCGTTTAAAACTAGGAGCAAAAAAATAAAAATTTTGCAGGAAAGGTCAAAGAAGTGATCTTGCTGGGTGTTTTATTCTGTGCCAATTCTACGAAAATTCTAACCTACTATAAATGTAAACTGCTTTGAAAAAAAATTAACTGAGGTAATCGTAATTAATCAAAAATTATTAATAAAACTATTTGGAAGATTCATTGACCACAACTGAAAATGTATATGCACATCAATACAAAAAAACGCATTTTAACCAAGAAATTCTTTGTTTGAACATATGTATATTAAAATTGTTGGCTTTTATAGGATAAATTAAAAAAAACTACTAATTGATTGCATAGAAATAAGGCCTACCTTATTTAATATATATATATATATATGTTTTGGTGTACTATTTTTTTATATTTATGCTATCCCAAATACCTTTTAAACGTATTGATACTTTTGGTTTATATTTTATTTTCACTTTACCTGTCCTTGTGTAGTTCATTGAGTAATTGTTTGGTTTCATACAAGCAAGGAATATTTCCTGTTGTCAAATAATTTAACAATAGATTTAATAGTAAATTATGTTCTAAAAATCACTTTCACTTATTCAATGTTTTGAAACAAAATTAAATTCTCTTTCTGATATAACCATTGTATCATGAAAATTTTTGTCTAAACCATGTTTTACAAAATATTGAATATGTGCAATCTAAATATTCTGTTCAGATGTAATTTCATTTAACTTATTAAGGAAGTTATTCTGTCTACATAGGATAATTTCTTCACTGCAGGAAACTCAATGTTTAACCACTGCATCTTTTATTTTGAAACATTGGTTGTTATTCTAAAAATGAAACAAACCTATTTGGTTACTATAAAGGTCTATGTCCTAAACCAAATTTTATTATTATTTGAACAGTGTTAATGAGACTAATTTAATTGTCTCTGCCAAATATGCTTCGATCTATAACTGCTTAAATAAGAAGTACAGAGATATTTTAATCCCATTAAAGAAAGATTAATGAAGACATTAACTTAATTCCTAAAAGAATTCTAGTTTCTGGAGTTGTGTTTTCTTCTCTTCAACAATGACCATGTTCTTATTCTAGCAGTGGCCTTTTTTTTTGTTAATTATATCAACACTTGTCTCTAATCTGGAGAAATATGTATGTAAAACTTATCAAAGGAATAAAATCTTACACAATGATAATGAACTTGCTTAGTTAATTCAAATGACAAAGCACCCACTTCTACATCTTTCTTCGATCTGTGACTGATCTTTTCTTCTAATCATGTATATTTACATTCATCCCTTGTCACCTTCAACAACATTTTGGACAACAATCACTTTCCACTACTTTCTATTATTGTCATAATTTTGGTCTTCCTCATACATCCAATTGAAACCTCAATTAATTGTAAAAGAGCGGTCCAGGACTCTTTTTTGATATTATTTATAAATGTGTTAACCCATAATTAAATATTCAGATTTGAGTTCCATCAGATTTTAATCTAATCCAATCCTTATGGTGGTCTCTTAAATTCTATTTGAGAACACCTTTATTGATTTTCCCCTTGCTCTTTAAAGGAGACAAAAATTGAATGTTTGATATTTTGCCTCCAGAAGTAAGACTTATTGTGTTTTGTATTGCTTCCAGATGTCCGTGGTTCTTGTCTCAGCCCTCTCCTTCTAGCTGTTTTTATTTTCTTTTGAGATTGGGACTCTGTTATGATTTATCTCCATTTCAATTTTATCAGATAAACATCTTGAACATCATAAAGTCACTGTAATCATATTTTTTTCACTTGATACATCTATTGATGATTTTTGTCTGAAAGTTTCGATTTGATTCACATTGATTTAAATTAAGTATATGGTATAGATAATCTACTGATCATCTTTATTTTTAATAGCCCTAATGTAGATTTTTCAATAAAAAAAAGGTTTTTATGGTATCTAGATTAATATCATTATTGAAATAATTGTCTTAACAATAATATATCTTTATTAACAAAAATAGAATCTATATATTTCAATATTTTGAAGAAAAAATTATAATTTATGGATTTCTATATTTTAATATCTAAAGTATCGACAATACAATAATAGTTATCAGTATTTATACTGAAACAGTATATATATATATATATATATATATATATATATACGTACAAACGCATATTAAACTAAAAACACATGACTATATATCAAATGAAAAACAAAATCGACATAAAAGTATTAAATTTTTCGAAATAATTTATCATAAATTAGTCATCTAAAGAATTTGTCTAAATAAAAAAAGTAAGCCAACAACACGCGGTATTCCCAAGCAGTCACCTATCCAAGTGCTTACTAACCGCATCCGATACTGTTTGACTACAACTTCGAACAAGAAAACTCAAATTTTATTATTATACACTTGCTTTACATATCTAACATATATATAAGGTCTAGTAAAAAGAAATCCATTATTTTTGCATTAAATTGAAGGTTTTATTTAGCATAGTTAGAATGATCCGACTTAGGTCAAATATGCACCGTTTTGTTCGATAACTTGTTGCCATTTTGAAGGTAATTTCATAATGCCTCTCTCATAGAAACCCTCGTCCCTATTGGCAAAAAACTGGGACAGTCGATTTTCACAAGCTTCTCTTGAGGCGAATTTTTCACCAGCAAAATCATTCGCCATAGACAGGAACAGGTAGTAATCACTTGGTGCTAGGTCCGGACTATAAGGTGGATGCATAAGAACCTCCCAACCAAACTCCCGGAGCTTCTGGCGAGTCACTATCGATGTGTGTGGCCTGGCGTTGTCCTGATGGAACACAATTCCTCTCCAATTGGCCAAAGCTGGCCGCTTCTGGGCGATCGCTTCCTTCAGACGGTCCAATTGTTGACAGTACAGGTCCGAATTAAGAGTTTGGCCGTAGGGAAGCAGCTCATAGTAGATAATTCCTTGCCAATCCCACCAAACACACAGCAAAACCTTCCTGACCGTCAAGCCTGGCTTGGCCACCGTTTGCGCCGGCTTACTACGATTCGACCACGACCGTTTTCGCTTGATGTTGTCGTAAGTGATCCACTTTTCATCACCAGTAACCATCCTCTTCAGAAACGGATCGATTTTGTTGCGATTCGCAGATGTAAATTCGGTCCATGAGGTTCTTTTGCGTTAACTCGTGTGGCACCCATACATCAAGCTTCTTTTTGTATCCAACCTTATTTAAATGATTCCAAACGGTTCTTTGTGCAATGTTTAGCTCCTGGGCAATCGGAACAGTGCTTACATGACGGTCGGACTCGACGATTTCCATTATTTTATCGATATTTTCGACAATTGGCCTTCCAGAGCGTGGTGCATCTTTGACATCAAGATTACCGGAACGGAATCGACGAAACCAAAATTGCGCATGATTGACTGTTACAGTATCAGGACCATCAACACTATTCACATTTTTAGCCGCCTGGCTTGCGTTTTCGCCTTTATCGAAGAAAAACTGTAAAATATGGCGTATTTTAACTTTGCTGGTGTCCATTTTTGACGCGCGCTCAAACAATATTAAGTCAAGTAATCACAAAACTGTCTGAGAAGATCGTTTAGTACGAAATCTTATCTTTCGAACGCCATCTAGCGGAACGCGATCGCACTTATACAACGCGAGATACAGATTACTAAAGCCATCTATTGGAAAAATAATGGATTTCTTTTTACTAGACCTTATATGTAATACTTACATTTATGATAATAAAATTTCCGCACATAATATATTATATGTTTACAATTTTACTTCTTAAGATAATATATATTTCATATGTGTTGATCACCGTTTCACTTGCACGAGAATTACATACCGCGTACACTTGCATGGTGTCATATCTACTATCTTTCCATGTTGATGTTTCACCATTTAGAGGAAAATTTTACAAAAACCTCTAACGATTCCGATACTTGTAATGAACAGATGTGTCCGGTAGCTACAGTTCCCAAATAGAGAATGATGTGTGGAAAATCGGTAAATGTTGGTATTGGTGGGCATGCTTCCCTATTGTTTGTCGTATTCTTGTAATGTTCTTAATTAGTGGGTTTTCGTCTTGGACTGTTTTGTTATAGAGTTTATCTGCATTGCAGTAATGAATTCTTCTAGTGATTGTTTGCCTGCAAGCTCGTGCAGCGTCCGTACTAATGTGTAACGATCCATGTTCAACATAATATGGAAACTTGTTTAGTATTCGTTGCAGCGTGATGCAGCTATGATAGTTTTGGCAATGTTGGCGAAAGTTGGTGCTCCAAATGTAAGTGTTGGTCTAAGTAGTTGTTTCTAAAGAATAATTCTATTCGTCATTATTGTGCTAATAATAGAATAGATTTTTATGAGTGCGAGTGTAGTTCTACTGGCGTTGTTGTTTCCAATTCGCTTTAGTATAGTCGTAGATCTTCCTGGACTTATCAGAACAATAAGCTGAGCTCAAAGTGAATAGTATAGGAGGGTATTCTGAAGGCAGTTTTTAAGTATCAAGTTCTCCCATGTTCACTATATTTTTCGTTAAGACCAAATCATTTGTAATGGGAATCATTCTATTTGTAGGGTAACGTGTTTGTATGTCCGTATTATAAAGTAATATACCGGTGTTAGTAGTAGTGGTATGACATTGCAATTTCTATTTGTGCGAGTGAAGTTGCAGGATGAGTGGTTAGCATTAATGTCTTCGGATATTATAACCTTTCTTATTAAGTTAAATAAACTATCCAACTCTACACATTTGTGAACTATCTGTGGGCTGTTATAAATGATTGCTATGGTTCTATTGTTTAATGTTCGAGTGGCCAAATCTCGAATATCCACACTAAGATGAATTCTTTGAAATGGAGCCCCTTCTCGCACATATGCAGCGACTCCTCCATATCCATTGCAATCATCCTTCCTTTCAATGTGATACCCACCAACTCTTGGATTATCCCGCTCGCATAATTTAGTCCCATTTATGAGCGCTATATCGATATTTTTGTTCTTAATGAAATTGATAAATTCAACCATTTTATTGAGGAGTCCGTTCGCATTCCATAATTGTATATTAAAGTGCTTTTTGGCTATTGAATTCTTCTAATGCCATCATATACTCAACGAGCGTACTGCACGTTAATATTTTGCTATGTATCTTTCAGCTTACTAGCCAGTTTTCGTCCACACTTTACACACTTAACAGTGTGCACAAAACAATTCAATGTCGTATGTCCCCATTGTTGGTATTTTTTGCATTGTATTAATTGTTTTTTGGAAACACGCGATTCATTGTAATGTCGTGTGTGTTGCATATATCGAGCTTTATTCTCTAAATATTTTCTTCTAGTGTTCTTGGACATCGCACACATTAATGTTGGATATGTAGTTTATATAATTTTTCCACACTTTTCACTGCAATATCTAACTGCAATAGTTCATTTTAAATATCACTTTCTTCAGTTTCTTCCTTAAAACCTTAAATTTTGTATGCCCGTTTTTCCACCTCGCGGAATGTAAGTATAGAACGGTAACTGCCCTTTATGGATGTTTATAAATTTTTCCGTAATGGTTCAACACACGGAATTAAAGTAATGAATTATCTCCTACAAACTGTACAAAATATTGGTCAGTTATTACGTCGATTTTGGTACGAAATTCTTGATAGTGATATGTGATACATGACACAAAACATATAAAGGTGATTTTCCCTTCTTTACACCACTCTCGTGTTGCTGAGTCGCGGGATCTTCATCTGTATTTAACGCTAGCCCGTTTCTTTGTACGTCTTGTACGGTGTCTGCTAGAACTCCATATGGATTTTCAACTTCTACGTTGAAGAATTCTAAAAGGCTGTTAGAAATTTCTTTGATTGTGTTCGTCATATTTACAGAATGTTCTTTCTTAAGGACTGTTAGTTCTGAATTAACAGACGCATCAAAATGTCTTTTAACATTTTCATATTCATTGATTTTCACCGCTTCATGTCCTCGCACTTTTTTGCTTTTTATCGTCAACGCTCTTATTTGATAATACAGACAAGATTAGGCGTTTTACACTGCCCACTTACTAACAATCTAAAGTATATAAAACTATGTGCTCGTATATTATAATCACAGTTCTTCCCGCGGGCCAGTGTAATGTAATAAAACACATGAAGGGTAGAATTATAAGCTAGTACCAAGCTGATCTTTGTATGTATAAGGCGAGCGTATAATTACTAGGTATGACGGACGTGTGTAAGGAAAAAACGAGATCATTGATTGACGCAGCACGAAATCTTGTTGATGAATTTCCCGATTTATATTATAACTATGTTAAGATATACCATAAAATTTGCGATAAAGAGCGTACAACATCAAAATAGAAAAATAACGTGTCACCAAAAACAAATGATGATTGATTCACTGTTCATGATAATCGCTTGTGAATTGAGACATCATCTAGTCTATAAATAACCGTTTCATGGCTTCTGGAATAAATACAATCTCAACTAGAAGCTCACACAGAGCGTTACAAGTTAATTTGGCAACTATGTGTAATGACATCGAAAACACGATCAAAGCTGTAGTAAAAAATAAACAGCTGTGGTTGTGTCGACGAAACGACAGGACGAAAAAAACATTCTATTTTGAATATTATAATGCGTGTACTAGATCCTATTGAAGCGACATTTCCCATTGTATTAGCTAGCAGAAGATTAGAAAAGTACGAGGATAGTTTGACAAGTAGTGAGAATGACACATAGTTGGCGCTCTAATTGGTAAAACAAATGCACTGTAATTTAGGTTGCCTATTTATATGTTTACATTCCGTATCGTGCTGTGATTAAATACTTCGTAATTAAGGGTATGAAATCTACCGAAATAAAAGATGAGTTACGGGAAACATTAGGTGAATCGGCTCCATCATCCGCCACAATAAGTATATGGGTAAATTAATTTAAACGTTGTAGAATAGGCTGTGTTGATGAAGCGCGCTCTGGAGCACCCAAAATCGTGACTTCTAAGGAAATGATTATAAAAACCCATAATATTATTACGCATGATCGACGACTCAAAGTGAGAGAGATAGCAGACATGGTAAACATTTCAACAGAACGTGTACACCACATTTTAACGAAAGAATTGGGCCTTTTCAAGCTTTCGGCAAGATGGGTGCCGTGATTGCTTACGACTAATCAAAAGTTCACTTGTTTGCGCATTTCCAATGAGTGTTTGGACCTTTTTAAGCGGAATCCGGTTGATTTTCGTAGGCGATTTGTTACTTGCGATGAAACCTGGATACACTACAGTACACCCGAAACTAAACAGTCGAAACAATGGTTAGAACGTGGTTCTGCACCTCCAAAGAAAGCGAAAACCACTTTATCGGCAAACAAGATGATGGCATCAATTTTTTGGGATTCAAAGGGCATTTTGCTCATTGATTACCTTCAGAAAGGTTCCACAATAAACGGACAATATTATGCAGAACTTCTACAAAAATTAAATGTTGAGATTCGTGCTAAACGGCCAGGAATGGCAAAGAAAAAGATTATGTTACACCAAGACAACGCTCCCTCGCATAGCAGCACAGTTGCAATGTCCAAAATCCACGAGTTGCATTTCCAATTAGTACCGCATGCGCCTTATTCGCCGGATCTAGCCTCTTCCGACTTCCACCTTTTTCCAAAATTGAAAACGGCACTAGGTGGAAAGAAATTTTCGTCTAACGACAAGCCTATTATCTTTGTAAATGGATATTTTGTAAGGCTTCCGGAATCGCATTTTAGAGATGGCATAAGAGCATTGAAGCACCGTTGGAATAAATGTATTGCTCTTTTAGGAGAATATATTGAAAAATAAAAATTATTATGTATTTAAAAAATTCGTTTTTCTTTTCCATTCTCACTACTTGTCAAACTACCCTCATATATATATATATATATATATATATATATATATATATATATATTAATATTGTGTGACATGGAAAGACTCAACCCGCCACAGCATGTACAAATTATTCAGCTGTATTACGGAAATCAGCGTTCCACGAGAAATATGTTTCGTTCGCTTAGAGCAACTTATGCTCTATGTAATCTGCACACTGAACGGACAATTCGCAATATCATCGAAAAACTTGAAGCGCAATTTTCATTATTGGATAATACGCGACTCAGATCATATCCAGCACGCAGTGAAGAAAATATAACGATAGTAGTGTTACACTTCGCATATATTACTTTCTAAAGTGTTTTAAAATTATTATTTTAATGCCGCGCTTTAATTTTCAAAACCCGTGTATACAACCTTTCGCGTTGCTAACACACATTTCAAGGAGAATTTTACCGTTACATGGTGATTGTCTGCTTCGCGCCAAACCCTAATTCCTGGAAATTACTACCTAAGCAAGTGATATTCTAGCTAATGTACGTTTTTTAGGTGCCTTAATACTTAACATTATGATTGCTTTACCATTAATTTTTGCCCGATTTAATTAAAACCACGTCTCACAAACTATATCATACGTTAGTATAATTTACCACAAGTCTCTCACTAAGGTCCCATTTGATTATGTTATATTACTGTTGAGATAATTTGATTTATTTTATCCAAAATTATTTCTCTTCTGTCGATCCTA